>JALHAQ010000073.1:0-414678 GCA_023838395.1 Holcopasites calliopsidis
TTATTTGAATTATTTGAATTATTTGAATTATTTGAATTATTTGAATTATTTGAATTATTTGAATTATTTGAATTATTTGAATTATTTGAATTATTTGAATTATTTGAATTATTTGAATTATTTGAATCATTTTGTTCGAGTTACACGAGTTATTCGAATTATTTGAACTATTCGAATTATTGAATTACAATTCCCAATTGGTTGAAATTCCAATAATTCGTCCAGTGCAACTTTTAAAACATGTAAAATTGCAGTTTACAGTTTCAAGTCCAAAAAATTAGAACTAACAAGAAAAAATTGTACTGCAAAATGCTGTCTATAAAATGCCAGTTCATAATGAATTAGAACTAGTAATAACGACTCCCTGATTAAGTAATTCACGAAGAATATCACCGATAAGATTATTGCCATTATACGATTGCAAAACAACTCGTTGGGAAGCGAGCGTAACGATAGACGATCGAAATCGTACGCACAGGGACAAATCGATGAAACCGAGCATGTCGCGCATCGTTCAGGAGGAAAATCGCGCACGCCCGTGATTCTACAAAGTCGTAAAAGATAGAAGCTGTAAAATATCGTCGGTGCTTAGTATCACCTGTAGGCTCATTAATTAATGCTCGAGTTAAGCTATGCTGTGCGGTGATTACACTCGATGACCATGTAAACCGCAATGATATTACAGTGTTCCCGTCGTCTTTAGCGGAAATGGTACCAGATACCATAAGTAATCCCTCCAACGTTTATTAATAATATCTGGAAAAGGTAATGTCCGTTGAATTTACTTCAAACAACCCCCTGGATGGGTACTTCCCTCTATTTGTTGTGAACCTTTGTTTCTATATTTATTAGGCATGCAATTTTGACAAGCGGATACTACGTTTCCTTTCGGCTCTCACCATAACTTCCATGAAGGAAGGATTATTTCAATTAGCATATTAAAGGGTCGTTTTGTGTTCTCATTTTGCAATGTAGAGATTAGGGGCAAATCAGAAGTATGAATAGAATTGATTAGCCAAATTCTGCCTTCGAATTTAAATTTTGGATCTAGAAAAGTTGATTTTTCGAAAGAAGTCAAATTATTTGTCAATAACAAAAATAAAAATTAATGAACTCCCCAACATAGCATACTTGAAAATAATTTTCATTGACATTCCTTCTACTATTCAAGTAATCCCTTAAATTCGTACTTTTACATTTAATGTTCGGTACTTAGATTTTCGATTCAAAATCTCAGTTTCAAATATTCAAATATTCCAATAAGAAATGCAATATTTCATACTTTTATCCCTCTGCATATATTATTCAGTCAACATTGAATTTTACAATTACACTTCTGAGCATGTACAACCCCGCTTCAGTGCTTGCCTACTTGTTGAGTTGCAGCAATGCGTGCCAGGCCCGTGCAATATGACGCACAACCGCGGTTCTAAGCATTCGTTATGCGAATCGCATTCACTCTGTACGCAACGGGGTTCGTGCACGTTCACGGGTTCCGTATGTTAATAATTCGCCAGTAAATTAGAGACAGGCGCGAGCGCGGAGACTTCGCGTGTATTTCATATGCCGTCGCACGCGTGCGTCCGCGTTCAAAGGAATCGATTTTTGTACCGGAACCGATTATCGTACAGTGACACGTTATAGATGGTCGATGAGCGGGGCAAAAGCTCTACTTCAGAGCTTTTTTTTCATTACCTGTTCGCAAGTCGACGGTACGGGTTTGCCTATCGATGGTCTGGTTCGAAGTAGCGGTGATTTTGCACGGTATCTTCTCGATGCAGATAGTGGAAAGCCGAATTCTTTCATTAAATTGTGCCACCTAACTTGAGCATCCCAAATATCTTGCTTATTTTTTGATAGAGAAAAATGCCAAAGGAAAAAAATGTTCCGTTTGATGCGGCGTACGTAATGGTGGGCAAGCAAATTTTCTCAAAGTCATTTTTTCGATATCTCGAAAACATCAAAGTTTTTTTTAAATAGGACTACATATTTTTTGAAATGGCAATAATGGTTAAGATCAAGGCGAGTCCAATGACCTATGATTATACGACTTTCGCGTGACCTCGAGTACGAAAACTTGATAAAACTTGGATTATTGATGTAAATGGTGAAATAAATGTCGTTAGATGATTAGATGGTACACAAAATTTGAATCTCGATAACCCAGAAACGGCTTATGCAAATTACGTGTATAGGTAGTGTTTTGAAAACGACCCGATGTCAGCTACAAGAATATGTAATAAAATATATAGGGTTCCACTTAAAAATATAATGATGACTTTCACAGGGCTCTCCAAGGTCATCGTAATGTCAAATAATTATCATCACGATATGCCCCCCTTAATACCGTAGAATATTTGTCTAAAACATTTTTTTATATTTTAAATAATTACGAAAATAATCGCGTGTATACACTTGAAGCGGACATACTGTATGAAGTCTTGCATTTATCTCCGATACAATACGCAATAAGAAACTAGCTCTGGCTTGGAATAAGCAACTCGCTATCCCCACTTCTTTGTTTGAAATCATCGAATAGGGTACCTGATCCGTAGTAAGCAAGTAATTGACCGATCCCGAGAGAATCGCTTATTTCGAATCAAAACGCAATTTCTTTACGTTTAATGAACATTGGAGGCCGATTTCCCTGATATTAAAAATTGTCAAATAGAAGAATAGGAGCGTGTGTGACACGGAATTAGTGAACAGGAGCGTGCTTCATTCGTAAAATGGGAGAGCATGCCATGTTGTTGGTGTAGTAGCGCACGTTGTTCTGATTGGTTGTTGCTACGCTACAAAATGACGCACGAGCAAAACATAGATGCTATAGAGGAAAACTGACGCCAATTTGCCAGTAATAATATGGGGCATGCGCTGTAGCATTTCTGGAACACGATTTCGAGGGAGTGTCGCTACTGGTTATTCCTATACCGTGGTAAAGTTGAATAGTATACCTGTCCCGTAATAAACAACTGGCCGGTCCCGAGTGAGTTGCTTCTTACGGGACATTACGAATACTCGGCTATCTGAAATTTCAGCTTTTCTCCCCTTTTTTTACCCCTTTTTATGCTACAACTCATTCTAAGAACTTTTAACTGCACGTAATAAAAAAACAACAACTATTAAAATTAGAATTCTAACTGTAACGCCATTTGTTAATTAACAGGCAGCTGTGCTGTCAAGCCCACTTGCGCGCGTCCCTTCGCTTACATAACTCGCGGAGCGCAGACACGGTGGCGAATTCTTCGCGCATGATACTACTCCGCGTTCGTTCGCACGCATTCTCCGCTCTCCCGTGCGCGCGGACGGAACAACGCGTTCATTGTGCGTTCTCTCCGCGCTCGCCAAGTCGAGCCAAGCCGGGACTTCTTTGCTCCGCACTCTGGAAGATTGAAGGCGCGCGAATAAAGAAAGGACGGCGATTCGGAATGCCGATTTTTCGCGGTCCCCTCCGGTGTTCCGCGGCCGAATACCGGTCGTCCTTCCAGGCGGCCTTTGAAATTCTCCGACGTATGATTAATGGGGGCTCGATGGGTTGCAACAAGACGGCGGAGCTGCTCGACGAATAAATCGAACGAGTACTCGTTCATGATTCCAGGCTTCTCATTACACGACCTGCACGATTGCCCGAGGAAAAAGACCGGCAAATGGGGACAATGATGAGAGGTTGCTGGCGAAAGAACATGGGTAGTGTTAATTTTAGAAAAGCAGCTTACAATTATTACGGGCTATTAAGTTTTCAGTATTAATTGATTGGTCAATTAATATTAATAGACGAGCATTAAGTTAATATTAAATTAACATTAAAATTAATATTAATAGATTGATAAATTGGCTGTTAACAAATCAATTTGCGATATCTGTCCTTAGAAATCGATTCTACAATTATTCAATTATCATTTCAACCAGTGCCTATACAAATTTTCAAACTGTAATACTATCTGTCGAAAACAATTTAATCATTTTATTAAAGCCACCCTTATCGAAGGTTGTATTCGAATTACGGTTTTTCTCCTTTGTCTAAGTTCTCATTGGAGGACTTAAGCGATGTGTTAGAGCCCAAAGGAGGCGTGATTCGTATAAAACGCGTATAAACGCGAGAAGAACTCGGATATGAATTGCCTGGAACTGGCACCGGCAGAGATCGATTATGTCGACGTGTAAAACGACTCGTTAGAATAAAGTCGCGATATTCGCGGTTCGTTAAAACGCATTCATAGTCCAGTGGCGCGATTTCAGTGGAAATTTCATAAAGCGGTCGATACCATCTGCGGAGTTATTTATGCAATGCTCTCGTGCATAAACCCGATTTCGTAGCGGTGCTGCGAATATGCCGAGCCAGAACACTTTCCAGAACTTCGTAACGGTTCGAAACGTCGCTCCAATTCGGCAGGGAACCATTAAGCATTATCGTCGATTCGTTGAATAAAATAGAAACTACACTGAAACGATTAAAAATTGAAAGAAAAATCATGTTAATGTGATTTTAAAGATGGATTAATGATACCTTTCAGGTGTAAAAAGAAAGTATGAGGGATAAATAATCACTAGTTGTAATTATAATAAAATAATTATAATGAATATGGGCACATCTATCATTTATAATACCATTTTGTTGAATTAATTTGCTCAAATTCAACAGAGAACCATTAAATATTATCATCGATTCGTAGAACAAAATAGAAACTACGTTGAAACGATTACAAATTCAAAGAAAAATCATGTTAATTTGATTTTGAAGATGGAGAGTGTTATAAAAATTTAGATGTTACAGTTGGATAGTACTCTTGACGCGTGAAAAAAATGTATGAGAGATAAATAGTAATTAATTGTAATTATAATGAGTATAAGCTTATCTATAATTAATAACACAATTTTGTCGAATCAGTTCGTTCTATCGGGGAATAGGGCATGATATAAATGTACTTCGAACATGCAGCTACTGGTCTCCACCAGGTTTTTAAATATTTCTGTTGAACGCAGCGATTGTTAACGATTCTAAATATAGTGAACTGGTTCTTCGCCACCGCTCAAGTGTTCGTTCGGCGTCATACTGCAATTCTTATTAACCTGCCACTTCATAAATTATGCATTTATCACAGTATCTATAGAATCTATTGCTTACAAGTGCGTCTGATTTATCGATTAGAATACTCCGAACTACCTTACAGAGTGACGAAAACTTAAGAAAACTACTTCAATATTTATTTGAACTGCCATAGAAATTATTCACAAGCAAACATTCTATTTCTTCCATATAGTATTAAACAAGTATTTAACAATCATTGCGTCGAGCAAAAGTACGGACAATCTAGCTCGAGAAATAAAATTTTCAATATTCTCCACGGTTAATTCTCCGTCAGAAATACTGATGAGGAAATCGAACGGCGAGGAGAAACCTTTCCATCCGGATCGTTCGATTCGTTAACTAGACATTCTTGTTAACCTGTCGCTTTATAAATAATACATTTACAGGGAAACGGGGCTCGATGAAACGTTTGCTCGCTCCGGCTCGTTATATTTTTAATTATAGTGTAACGCCGTACGACAGCCAGATGGAATGGCAATTTCCTGGAATAAAATAGGAGAGAAAGGGGCGCGCGCGTCCACGATTCATTGTTTTCGCGTTAACTATAAAAGCGTGATTTACAGCACGCCGGTAGATAAGCCTAGAGTAGAGAATACGAGTGGTCGTTAACATACCAAGGCACGGCGCATGCTGTAACAGCTGATTAAGATGCTTCTGTTTTTATTTCGTCGCCGGCCAAAAATGCTGACGGGCGTTGACGGGCGCAATGATTCATTAGATCGGAATGCCACCGATGCAATGTAATTCAGCATCACGCAAGTTAGATAACGTTTTTGTTCTAACAGCATAGGGTCGTTATTCGACGCCAGCCGTAACAAAGAAGTGCTGTCATCGTTAATTGATTCACAGCGATCAATTTGGCCGCCGCTGTGTAAACGTATACTTTCCAGTTGCATATTAGTACAAAAAAGTGGGAGGAGAGTTTCGTATTACAAGGTTTGTGACATGGTAGTTTCTGTGAATTGTATGAAAGGCGATGGAATTTCGTGTTCTTGGAATTATTCAGTTCAATTGGAGAAAATTAGGGAAATTAGGAGAATTGGGAACATGGGGAAAATTTAGGAAAATGAACGAAATTATGGAAAATCGAGGAAATTCGGAAAATTATGGGGAAATTAGGAAAAATGGGGAAATTAGGTAAAAATTTGAATATTTTGAACACTAGAGAATTTTGAAAACTCGGAAAAATTTTGGAAATTGAGAACGTTGTGAACATTTAGAAAATTAGGAAAATTAGGACAATTTTTGGAAATTGGAGAAATTAGAGAAATTAGGGAAATTCGGGAAATTAGGGAAGATTGGAAAGATTGGGAACATTGGGGAAATTGGGAGAATTTGGAAAATGCGGAAACAATTGGGAAATTGGGAACATTGGGAACATTGGAAAAATTAGTGAAGTTAGGGAAATTACAAAAAATTACGCTGATAGAAAGAAAAATTGGTCACATGAGAAGCATAAAATAATGCAAATTCTGTGTAATAACCAACACTGCAACTTGAGTTCACAATATGTGAACCTCTTTAAAAGTAATACTCTTACAGAATTGAACTTCCAAATGAAGCAAACTTGACAATCAGAGAAATTCGTATTTAATTACCCCAACATGAACGCAATTCATCAACGAGTCTCCGTATCTCAGACTCCATAGAATCCAACGTTAATCCCAATATAGCATCAGGACAATTAAAGTCGCTCCCGACAAGAGGGATAAAGTAGCGCACCCTTCAGGCAGCGCGCACAGTCTCGAAAGGCGGCAAAAAGCTCTTGTGCTAGGGCCGAGTAGACGGGAACAAAAGGCGGATCCGCTTCTTTTCCATCAAAGTCCAATTACCCGTGATAGAGAATGGAGGGGTCCGTTAAACCTCGTTCTGCAACGGCAGTCGGTGCACCCTCTCTCTCTCTCTCTCTCTCTCTCTCTCTCTCTCTCTCTCTCTCTCTCTCTCTCTCTCTCTCTCTCTCTCTCTCTCTCTCTCTCTCTCTCTCTCTACCCCCTCCACCAGTGGTACGAACTGATCTGACTCGAGGACGTTTCTCGCAACCCTTCGTACCGAACAACCAACCCCGAACGGATTCACTCGAGTTGATCTTGCGATTTTTCCCAACATTCTGTTACCTTCCACGCGGGGGAATTTCGCATTATTTTGATGACGCCTCGGCTCTCGCGAGGGCGGACTGGTTTGGACAATTGTTGCAGGCTGTTGCTTGGTAGCCTGTGGTATTTGGACAGGTTTACTGATTGCAATGTTGCCAAGGAATGCTGTATATCATTGATGGATCAAAATTGTTAAACTGAAGTTGATAATTACAAATTGACTCATAGTAGCCCTGATTTTCTATTAAATTATTCATTATACTGCACAATGTTTTTCAGTTTGTATTTGTTCCATAACCACTTCTTCATAAGTTTACTTTGACCCATAATAATACACGTCGTAGGAAGTTTGAAGTCATAAAACAATCCGGGTGCAAAAGATAATTGGACCAAACCCAGCTCTCTCTTCCCACGACTGATTGGACGATCCTAATCTTCGTACGCCTCGATCGAATTAGAAGAGTTATCTACCGCTCATCCCAGAGAACGTCAAATCCCGTTCGTTCTCAGTCCTCCTAAGAACGGTGTGTCCCGACAAGATCATACGACAGCATAATTGCGTAATTGGGTCGCTAGGTGATTCTCAGTCGTGATCCGCTGCTAATAGGCGACAAGCAGTCCAGAAATCTTCAAAGGTACCCCACGTTCGACAGGTGGGTTCTCATTAACCAGGGTCGAAGCCACGTGAAATCTCGACCGGGCCTCGCCTTGTTTCGCGTTCATTCTCATCGCTGCTGGCCCCCTTCTACCTTCACCCGCGATTACCATAATCACCCGGATTATATATTTAAGCTAATTACACGTTCGTACATGGTCGCGAACCCAGCCAGCCGTCCTCGAACGACCACGCTCGGCCCGTATTAATTCGATCAGGTGCTGCGGCGATGGAAAAAGTCATCGACCGGACGGAATGCCGGCGATACCTTGGCTGCCCCGCGTTTATCCTCTGCAGGGGGGACTGGGGAGCCCACGCCTTTATGGCATAATTAAATAAAGCCCGGTCGAGCTCGCCGCGAGTACGCCGATTCTGAAAATATCCAGCTTGTGTTGGGATTCACCTCCGGATGTCTGGAAATTCGCGTCCGATAACTGTGAGGATTTTAGTCTCCTCGGGGTCTTGCTGGATAGTTAAATAATATAGGGTCGAAGTAGGGGCTCTGTTATTTTACTTCTTGTTACCTCTGAATTTTTATTTGATTATACATGCAGAGAGTAGAGAGGAAATTTAAACAATTTAATAATAAGACAAAAAAACTTGCGTTAAAGTAGAGCTAATCATAAAATCTCTCTGTCTAATCGCAATATTTATTAAATTTATTAATCAGTAACGATGAAAGATGTTCCTGGATAACATTTTCAAGATGAATATAATTAAATAGTAAATATAATTTCTGAATGGATCATCCGCAATGATCATCCAAAGTGAAAATGTGTAAATTCTGCTTTAGCTTGTAACCTACTACGGTCTGTCAATAACCAGCAGCAACAATGTAAATGCTGTGCAAGAGGAAGTGATGCAAGTAGAACCACACACGAGCATCGGCATTGCATGTTGCTCGTGTACTCTCGCGGTTAAATGCACGCGCATTGCACGGGGCACAGACGTGTCTTTGATGAGTAGACTGATAGACGGCACGGGAGATTACGTTGCAATCGACCACGACTGCATTCCAGACTAGCCAGTGTACCATTGACTCGTAGAAATTATTCAAATAAAATTATGCAATTATCGATGCTTGTCGTATGCAAGTAGCGCGTATATAACCGGTGGGTCATCGAATTGCGTTCGTTGGCCTGGCAGAACTTGCAATGTTTACTTAAATTTCGAAACTGGTGAATCGTTGGTGAATTCATTTGCTGCATGCTGTGGTTCTAGTATTGGAGAGCACACGCTTATAAAATGAACGAAAATTCGTGGACGAAAGCTCTTCAAAATACTGGAACAACTGTATCATTGCACAGCTGTTAAAACTATCAAGTCACAACTCCCAGTATTACAATATTAATCAAATAATATTAATTATAGGTATTACTCAATATTAAACGAGCCACTAAATAGCAGGGATTGAACACAGTTATAATATCGGTTCCCGTTTTTGAAAGAGTTGTGGGACCCGAAAAATCTGTTTACCAGGGTTGAAAACAGCTATGATATCAGTTCCGGTTCTTGAAACAGTTATAAGGACAGTTGTTATAGTCATTATGGATATATCAATTCTGGCTTATATCGGTTACGGTTCCGGTTCTACAGAATGTAAATCATATCGGTTTCATAACTATTCTATAACTGTTATTTTTTAGTTCTATAGCAACTGTATTGTGAATGTATCATCATATCGGTTTTACTTCAACTGTTATTGATTTTCTTACCGCTAAAAGTATTACCAAAACAATCTTGAAACTGTTATGAGGTTGTAATATGTATATGCTGTAATTGAAGCGAAAGCATAAGCAATATTGGCCAAAACCGATATACCCATAACTGTTATAAGATTTTTTCGGCTCGTCCATAACAGTTCCATTCAGAACCGGAATATAACTGTTTGAAATAGTTATTTTCGGAACCGTTTCAATCCTCGCCAGGGTTTAAAAACAGTTGCGATATCGGTTCCGGTTCTTGAAACATATATGAGAACAGTTATTATAACCGTTATGGATATATCGGTTCCATAACTCTTCTATAACCGTTATTTTTCAGTTTCTTAGTAACTGTTACGGCACATATATCCTTGTACCGGTTTTACTTCGACTCTTATTGATATTTTAACTGTTAAAACTGTTTTAAAGCACAAAAATAATCTTGGAACAGTTTTGAGGTCACAATACATGCAGTGGTAGAACCGAAACCGTAATCGATATTAACCGTAACTAATATATCCATAACGGTTGCAAGACCTTTTCGGTTCTCATAACTGTTTTAGTCAGAACTGAAATATAACAGTTGTTTTCGGAACCGTTTCAACCCCTGGTACCAAGGGATCGTATTTAAGATATAAAAATTGGAATGGAATCTATTGAATCAGTTCTAAATTTCTGGGTCAGCCATACAAAGATACATGAGATTTTTGAAAATTGTATTTATTGTTTCTATTAAACAAACTATTTAAAGGCATCATCCTTCATTGGTTCAGATTACAATTAGATCCTCCCCTTTCCTGTATCGTTCTGACATTTCAACCTCTTCTTCGATTATAGCTATGTTTACATCACAAAACCGCTATCGCAATCATCGCAACGCATTCCTCATAAAATTACTTTAAGAGCCTTGATCGACAACAGCGTACAACCCGGAGGCACCAACGATTCAAATTTCAATCAATAGATTAATTTATACGAAGAAAAAGAAATCATAAAATATTCTCAAAGAAGAACGTATAATAAAATATTCTCGAGTCTTTTAATAGTTGTCTTTTTCTTTTACGACAGACTGTCTCTCGTCACGTCGTCGATCAGGCGCTGCCAGTCGTTTTTCCACGAATATTCCGGTTGTGCGGTTTTTCGTCTGAGCTCGAATTCCATCGCGGAGCGTTTTCTTGTAACGCTAAAGTGGTACTTGACTTCTACTTATTGCTCTCGGTCGACTACCGAGTACACGAGTCCTTGGGAGTCTAGCTTCTCCGCGAAGAGAAGGAGAGATCCCAAGGATAAAATTCTCCGACGATCGTGCGTGGGTACTGTATACCTGCATATACCACCCCTTCGAAACGATAAATCAAAGGAAATCGTATATCATTCGTCGCGACGCGAACCAGTTCGAAAGTCGCCTCGCGTAGAAAACTCCGCCGCCTCTGTGGAAAGTGTTCCTCGACGCTCGCGCGGAAAGAGCTGGCATTTTCTACACGATTTCCGATGTCAGGCAAATTTTTGACTTCCTCGAAGCAGTGGTTTTCGATGCTATTAGAAAAAAAAAAGCGAAGAAGAAAAGTAATCGCCAGTTAGAAAGCTCGATACACCTTGTTCGATTGATAAGCGTTTGATGCAAATGGATGTAAAATGACGGTAACAGCTTGTAAATGAAGTTTTATCGATTTGATTTACGGAGACTCTTGTATTAATGGCTCGAGCGGTTTCGAGGAGGTAATAAATTAAGTTTAATTATCGTCCCCCGCGACACGTTAACTACTTGTTAACCTATTGCCTTAACCCGTTTAATTACTCGAATTTGTCGTAGCTATTATAAATAAAATGTCCATCGACAATAAACAATTTAAATAATAGAAACTCGGCCAGATCTCACTAAATCGTGCGCTGATCAAAATGTCCTCTCAATAAAGTTCTGCTGAACACTAAACTACCCCTCTAACACGCCACCATTCGACCCAACCACGCCCCCCTAAGAAACCACAAAAGCATTCAAAGGATTCTACAATACATCATGCGGGCACTCTGGTCCTGGCTTCGAACTCGTCATTCGCCACGCTCAATCAGGCAGAGCTGCAAGTCTGAATAGGACGAGGAAATGTGTGTCACTGGTGTCTATGTCGGCTAACGGCATATCGTCCTCGCGGCCACAATAATAAATGCATAGTAATATTCTATGCATGGCGATGCATCGCATGCACGCGTCCTCGTACAGAAATAACAGCCGTACCTCCGGGTGACGTGTCCGAGCAGTCAAACCAGAAACAACGTTGCCCTGTCCACGCGCCGCCCTTCTTCCTTGCGGCCGCTCTCGTCAGCGGACGTGGTTAGAGTCGTGTAGTCGCGATCTCGGTAGCTTTGCAGTGCATAGGTACGAACTTGCCTGGCCAATCGATGGGGAATCAGGAACACCGCGTGGCTAGTCCTCAGAGCGGCGCAATTTTCTAGCCACGATGCGCACGAGGTAATTGAATTTCCGCTACTTCTGATCCCCGTTCGGGTCGTTTCCATCGTACAACTGTCGGAGGGATATTAGTTCGGAGATCGTGTCGTTGGCAATTCTATTGTTCCAGATCTGGACACTAAGGGATAGGGGGATCCTTTTTTCAGTTGCGACTACTAGAGCGGTCCTGGTCTGGTAGTTTGCTTGTTAATGGTACCAGGAAAGTAGATCCTGCAAACCGCAGTGGTATAATTGGGCCAAGCTATGCAAGAACGTGCCCTCCCTCAATGATCTGGAATTGAGGAAATTCATGTTTGAAGTTTTTATAGCTCGAAACAAAAACATCTTTATATTTCTGTTGGATATAATTTCTGTAGCTTGGTGCAAGAAGTTTCTGCAAACCGCAGCGGTATAATTGGGCCAAGTTGTGCAAGAAACGTACCAACCCCCAATGATCGGAAATTGAGTAAATTCGCTATCGAGTTTTTGTACTTCAAAAGAAAAAGATATTTGTACTTAATACTAGATTTACGAATCTTAATTAGTGTCTATCTATTCATTCATTTTTTAGAAAAACAGGTATATTACGTACAAGTGTTTGAAATTGTAAAATTCTGGTGGAGGGGGGATGAACTAGGACGTGCGTAGATATTATTACATCGACCAAAGTTAATATAAATTGCTTGTAAATAACACTCAAGCAACTTTAAGTATGAAATCTCATCCCCTTCAAATCGACGGCTTCTGAAAATCTAGTGTTAAAGTTGTTCAAAATTTACGTTCAAAGATTCTTCTGGCACAGAACTCTTATTTTTCTATTGAACTCAATTTTTCATTATAGTCATTTCTACGTAGAATGTGATATTGATGATTTTTATATACATTATACAATTGTTTATAAAACCAGTACAGGGTTTAAGTAATATTTGCAGAAATCTGACATTGGCACTTCTTGTACCAAGCCACGGATTTTATTTTTTGTTGGTGATTTACACCTACTATTTAACAGGGGTTAAAACGGTTCTGAAAATAACTGTTCTAAACTGTTATATTTCGGTCCTGAGTGCAACAGTTATGAGAACTGAAAGAATCTTATAACCGTTATGGATATATCGATTCTGATCAATATCGGTTACGGTTTCGGTTCTATTACTGCATGTATTGTAACCTCATAACTGTTTCAAAATTATCTTGGTTCTTATAATAGTTTTAATAGTAAGGAAATCAATAACAATCGACATAAAACCGATATGACGATATACATGTATGTATCGTAACGGTTACTGTAGAACCGAAGAATAATAATCATAGAACAGTTATGGAGTCGATATATCCATAACGTTATAATAACTATTTTCATAACTGTTTCAAGAGCCGGAATCGATATCATAACAGTTATCAACCCCTGCTATTTAATAGCTTATTTAGTATTCAGTAATATCTGTAATTAATACCTATCATTTAATTAATATCGTATTGCTGGGAATTGTGACTTGGTAGTTTCAATAACTGTGTTATGATACACTTCCAGGGCTTTGGAGTTTTTAGCAAAAGACAGATCACCAAATTATAGAATCTGTAATATGCTTAACTAATTTTTTTCTTATATTTTGCATCTTCTTTTCTAATCATGTCTGTGCAAAATTTGGCCCAATTACGTTTTTCTTTTAATGTTCTGTTGTATGCACTTCGGTAGAAAGAGTTTCCTATACTTTTCTCATTTTTTATGTAAATCAGATTATTTATATTTCTATTTAATAGAATCGCGTTGGTTCAACTTTCATTAATGACGAACTTGCTGACTGAAATTCTTCTTGCCACTACGTTTATTCCGTATACTGCAAATTAACCGCGGCCTTGCAATTCGAAACGGAGCTCCAAAGCTTTATTCGGTCTGCTGACGAGGCGAGAGCAGCACAGCTTACTTTCGAACTGCATATTTGTCGATCTGCGTTCTGTATCAAATGACGAGACACGTTCTGCGTTTCGAATTAGAAATTCTCCGTAATATATTTGACCAATCCTCGAAATTTTTTTAAGACGTCAAACAATCAGTCTCATCCAATTCCATAGAAAATATCAAAGAAAGATTCGATTTACATTATCAAATGCATTTCTCTATCACTCATTGATCCAGAGTAAAAGAAAATCCCTGAGAAATTATTTTACCTTTTCACTAAACGAGATAAAGCATTTCACTCGAAAGGGTAACAGAAGTTTGCTTTTAAATTGCAATCCCGTCGATCGAATTCCGGAGATTCCTCTATTGGAGTTTTCCACCGCGCACGTTTTCGACGGGAGCCTTTCTTCAGTTCGACTATAGAATGCACTCCGGTTAGCAGGTCCATGTATTCGCGTTACAAAGTCGTGGCGAACTCCCGGAGTTCTTTTTGATTAGTCGGTGAACAGAAAATACCGTGGAATGCGGCAACTTCAATCGACATGCCGAGTATGCAGCTCTTGAAACGGTATCGTTGAATGCACTTGACTTATTGTTAGTCCCTGTAACATTGCACGATTCAAATCAATTGTAATTTGTTCCTTGTATTGACAATATAATTTTATTTTGTGTTTTACCTTGTTATTTTGTATTGACATTTCTCTATCGGCATAAAACGACAATTTAGTATAACGGAATTCGCGAGTTCGCAGATAGACAGATGTAAATGTTCATCTAGGTTAAGATAACATCAAATCAATGGCATTGATTCAATATCTTAAAACTGTCTACTATCTTAAATCTTAATTCAATATCTTAAAACTGCTCTTTGGGCACGTAGTGCTCTTGAACTTACCAACTCAATTATAATGAGGAAGATAAGTTAGAATTAATTCTATTATTAATATCCAAAAGGGAAATGTCGTAAATTGTACTGTTTCTTTTTTTGCAATTAACCAAAATCAGTACATTTCCACCTTCGTTTCATACAACAATTTGCCAACCCTATAAATTCCATCGTTCGCAGCTTTTACAACGAATAGCCAGGTAAAATTTATAAAATCTCCGCGCTTCCTTTGCTTTTATTGACCATTCACACCAAGCGATATATCTTGAGAAACTACAACGAACCGTTCTCCCATCTTTTTTTATTTATCCGTGAATCGCCGGTCGCGCCAGGATATTTAGAGATTAATTTCCACCTCCTTGGGGCTCGTAATGCCGACGGGTAATTGGAATAGTGATGTATTGCAGCGTGAAATTATTGTCGCGCCTGTCGCAGTCGTTTAGCAAAGTTGACAAGAGGCAACACGGGGTTAAGTATTGCCGGTTCCTCAGCGTGTCTGTGGAAATTAATAGTCCACCGATTCTATCCCTCCCGCTGAACAAGTTGCGCCTGCTTTTCAATTAAAAAAGAATTCATGAAAAAAATTCATTACTTCATGCGACTGTCATAAAAATTGGTATTTTTATGTTTTTGGGGTTGCTGACTTCTAATATCTTATAAAGAATGCAAAATAAAAAATGGAGGATCTAATATCACTGGTATAAATATTGTTCTAAAGTTATTTTTTATCGATAATATCTATTTTAATAGTTATTGTTATTTTTTTTCATTAAATGATTTAAGAAAATCACTTTCCTACCAATTTTATCCAATGAACGTATCACGAATGCAATTAATATAACGAAGATACGGTAAACAATACAAAAAGATAACGAAACATATATTGTGTCGTGCTATTACACCTCGGTCGTTATTGCTAAAAGTCTGCACAAAATTATAGATTGCAGGAGACTGCACTTGGATATTACAACTCCACTAACAATTGTGTAAGCTGTAATTTAAGAAAAGGTCCGACGTCTATCATTGTTGATCATATTTTTATAAACTTTCTCAAAGCTTACATTGTTACAAACTTTACGCCCTTTGTACATGAATTAAAAAATTCTTATGGCACATATAAATAACTAAAATATATTTTCTTACTTATATGTGTGATAATATAGTATACAAACTTATATTTTGACGTTCTATACTGAGTAATTAAAATAATTGGTTTTACTTAAATTGTCACAATTTTGACTTCATTAAATTATTTCTAATTATAGAATTATCAGAAAGGAGAAATGTCGGGGAATTTTGAAGCTTTGGAGAGTTGTTAGTTCTTAAGAAAAAGACATTTTTAATTTAAAGCTGAAAAGTTTGAGTTTTGGCCACGAAATCCTGCTTTCCAGACCACTATGCGTTGTTTGTCCCGGCGTACAACGACCACTTGAAATGTGACGCATCCTCTCGGAACTAGAATAATGCTTCGAAAGAACCGACTCGCTCAGAAACAGCCAATTGTTTATTACGGAAGAAGTATACTATTCGGCTTGGCTTTGTATTCGAACGGGATGAGAGCGAGCACGATCAATGAGCGAGGGTCTCGAGATAGCGGCAAACCATAAAGGCTTCCGTCGAGGTGAAATGTTATACTTTGAAGGATAGAAAATGACACGCCCTCTCGTTTTAACACTAAGCGATTCCGGAGCACCTTCTACTGAAAAAAAAAAACGTCACTTTTCATTCGATCGTAAAGATTTACGATTTTACGCCTCCCCCTGTCTCTCTCGTTTTCGGATCTCTCGCTCAGCGTGGCGACTCCAAACAAAGAAGCGGGAATAACGATTCGGTTCTTTCGACCCAGAATCCATTCGGTTCTTTCGGAACGTTACTCTATTCCTTCCAAGCGCTCTCCGCGATCTTCTCGATACGAAGCTATCTATTGTATCGTGCGCTAGAGAGACGGTATTCGTATTTTCGTGAAAAATGCCCGCCTACAAAGTGTCGGCGCGTTACAAAGAATATACATTCACTAGCGGCGATGCAAATGTCTAATGTCTTCTGGAAATACGCGGCGGTTGTTTCGCGGCGGTGGAATAAATGGCCAGTTATCAGCTGATGGATTTTCAGCGGAAACTCCTTAAGTAGTCGCGCCGCGGGTTCGCTTTGGTCCCTTTTGCCGGGGTTACTTACGAGCCGTGGCTAGCCGTACGCTATACTCGCACCTCGCGTAACGGGACCCCATGCACGTACAAATGTAAAGGAAGTACAGTTATCGGTTACATGAATATTTCAGAAAATCTCATAATATAGAAAGTTCATGGGACAACGGCCCGGGGGAGAGATTACGTGTGTGTAATCGTTGCGCCGCGGGGGTATTCTTATTGCCACGCGTCTGCTTCCCCTGCGACCCGCGGCACGCTTCTCGAGCTGTATTAATCTGTGGAAAGCCGGATGAATACGCTTGCGATACTTTATTGGACCCTGTCGCGTAAAGTACGAGAACGTACCGATCGCGAATCATTTATAGGTGGTGCAGAGCAGTATCGTATATTTCGATTTGATTTCAGGCACCTAGAAGCAATGGAATGCAAGTGACATTTTTCTGACATCGAGAAAATCGAATTCGAAATTCTAATGTATTAAAAATATTCGTATTAGGGTCTCTTTGAAAATCAAGTTATACTTGATGTTTAACATATATTTGCCCTGGAGCAACGGTATCGTTGCACAATTATTTAATTATAGGGGAACGCGGGGGAATGAGAACCACAGGGTAATGGGAACCAAGTAGCTATACTTGTAACCGAACAAGACTGATCGTGTTTTGTTTTGGGAACATGTAGGGAGGTGTAAAAAAGCCATGGCTGATGCAATTTCTCGTAGCTCAGTCTATTTTTCGCGTGTAAACAGAGCGGACATCGATTTTAGGCTGCGTTGTTCTAATTTTCATAGATCTTTGAAGACGAATTGTAAGTACTTAGAATACATATTTCCACAACTTTTTGCTCTTGATGGTTAAAGTACACGTCAGTAATGTCTGTACATGCTTTCCAATTTGAAATAATTGATGGCTTTTCAACCACACAATTAAAATTCAAGAAAGTTCATTTGGGGTAATGATGGTTAAATGGCTCCCATTACCCCCATATAGACAGTGTAAAATATTTTGTCACTTAAATTGTTTAAGATGCCGCGAAAACGTATAAGAACGACAGAAAAAGCACAATGGACCCTGGAAACCCTAAATTGTGCAATAAAAACGATAAATGAAGACAAGGTATCAATACATAAAGCTGCCAAAGATTTCGGAATTCCATATAGTACTTTACAAAAAAGATGTCATACACCAGTACCAACAGCTCCTCGTCTTGGAAGAAAAGCTGTATTTAATAAACAGCAAGAAGAGTTACTGGCTGATCATCTTATTCGCATGTCACAACTTTTCTATGGAATAGATTCCATTAAGTTGCGGAAAATTGCATATGAATGTGCAGAACGCTTGAAAATTTCTCATAGGTTCAACAAAGAAACTAAATCAGCAGGACCAGACTGGGTAGACGGATTTCTGAAACGAAATCCTCGTATCAGTATTCGCAAACCTGAGTCAACGAGCATTAATCGGATCGAAGGCTTTAACAAAAAAGAAGTGGCTCGTTTTCACAAAAATCTTGAAGAACTTATGACAAAAAATAATTTTGAATGTCACCAAATTTTTAACATGGACGAAACAGGAATTTCAACTGTGCAGCAACCGAACAAAATTTTAGCAAAGTTGGGACAAAAACGCGTAGGGACTATCGTATCCTGGGAGAGAGGAAAAACAATTACTGTTATTTGTGCTATGAATGCTGCAGGTACATTTGTGCCACCATTGTTTATATTTCCAAGGCAACGTCATTCTCCACATCTTGAGAAAGACGGTCCTCCAGGTGCTATTTACGATTGCTCAAAAAATGGATGGACCAACGAAATGTTATTCATAAAATGGTTGCGGCACTTTAAGAATTTTGTAAAACCCTCTCAAGAAAATAAAATATTATTGATCATAGATAACCATAATAGCCACTGCACGCTGAATGCATATGAATTTTGCAAAGAGAATCATATTGCAATGCTTTCTATACCACCTCATTCGTCTCACCGTATGCAGCCATTAGACGTCACGTTTTTTGGTCCTTTAAAAAAGGCTTACAACAGGGAGTGTGATCTTTACCTGAAATCCAAAAGCCTGGTGAAAATAACTCCATATGAAGTTGCTGGATTATTTAAGAATGCATACTGTAAAGTAGCTTCGATTGATAAAGGTATCAGTGGTTTCCGTGCCACGGGCATATATCCGATGAATCCAAATATGTTCAGTGACGATGACTTTTTTGTAACAGACACTACTGCTACTAATGTTGCGGAAGTATCGTCAAACAATGAAGAAAATATATCGGCCAGTTTCCACAGTTCAGCAGATGATCATTTGTCAGAAACGGAAGAAACGAATGATATATCTGCTAATAACACTTCTATTGCCAATAGTAGTTCCACTACTGAAGTAGCTTCGATTTTATCAATAGTTTCTCCGGAACCATCAACTTCTCGTGAAATCAGAAGACATTCAAATAAGCAACATTCGGAAATAATAACTAGCAGTCCGTACAAAACTATTTTAGAGAACAAAAAGAGAAAACGCTTAATGAAAGAAAATAAATCACCGAAAAAGACAAAAAAGTCTACAGTAGAAAATAAAAAGAAAACTGGACAGAAGCTAAATGTAAAATGTACGAGATACTTATTTAGGGATGACAGCAGCTCTTGCAATGAATTTCTAAATGATAATGTTGAGAACGAATCGGACGCATGCAACGTTTGTAATGAACATGGAAAATTCAATGAATTATGGTATCGATGCAGGTCTTGTGGTGATTGGGCCCACGCTGAATGTTCTGGTTGCGACTCAGCAAAAGAATATGTTTGTGATTCTTGTCTACAGCATTAAAATATTCCACATACAATTTTTATTATGATTTTTCTTATTTCTATAATGATTAAGGTATTTATAGTAAATATAATAATGTTTTTTATCATAATGTAATAAAAATTATATAATTTCATTATTAAATTACATTTAAATTGTAATGGTTCCTATTACCCCCATTGCCCCGTATGCTGGTTCCTATTACCCCGTACTCTGGGTAATGAGAGCCAAACCTACTTTTTCGGAAAATGTAGAAATGACATATTTCCCTCATGTTTTATTAGTTTTCATGATTACTGTCTGAAAGATAAATCCTTACATTATAATAAAATAACAGATTTGAATAAAAATATGTTCATTTTAATATTGTTTTTTAACTTTCACGTTGAGTGGTTCTCATTCCCCCGCGTTCCCCTAATACGGTTAGGATCAAACGCACAAATTTCTAACGAATTTCATTCTTTAGTTATGAGTTGTAGGGTATGCGAAAAATAATTTGATTGCACTTCCATCCGTTGATACTAACTAAATTTATCGCCATGAATGTTTTGTGGGAAAAAATGGAGAGGAACAAGAGACATCACATTCTAAAGACATGTTATTTGCTTAGCAATCAATTTTACTAGCCTTTAATATACAATGTTGGATTACTTAAGTTATTGTAACATAACGTTTCACGATTCAACTAACTTAAAAATTGCGAAGTGCCACTTGCATACCTTTGGTTCTAAGTGCCCCAAATTAATAGCACATAATGCATTCCATCCCTCATTGTGTTTGATGTTGGTTGGATATTATACAGGGTGAGTCAATAAGAACTAATATCTAAAATAACTCATTACCTATTAGTTGTATCAAAAATCTGTTTAGTGGATTATGCTGCATTTTAATTTATTCTTAATTTATTTGTAATTTATTTTTATTTTTCATTTATTTTCTCTAGATATCAAGGTCACCTTGAGTTTTTTCAAGGACAATGTACATTCCTTTTTACCACCACCTTGTTGCCCATGAAAAGACGAATTCAGCGACATACAACATAATGACCTTGAGTTGACCCTGGCACTGAAATTCAAACAAAATCTGGAAATGGTGATCGTGCTAGGAGCTGGTAGCTCGCTTTTGCTTTTGGAAACATAAAATGCAGTAATCGTATCCATAGTAGAAATGAAAGAATGCAGTGAAGATTATTTATAAGTAAAATAATTACTACGACGGAACATTGTTGCTCCGTACAGCTAGTAAATCAACTTTTTTAGTTAACAAGTTAATTGAAGCACGCAGTATTTCCTAATTTCCAAGAGGGGCATCCCATTGTCACCCTGGAAAGTTGTCTCACCATTGCACAGTGGTTTGGAAACCCGCTTTTTGTGACCACAATTATGTTAGCGTTATTTCAAGGCTTAAGATTATACAACAGTATTAGTAGGTCGTCGAATTCAAAAAACATTTAACATTTAAAAAATCGAAGTGAACTTCATTATTTATAAAAAAAATTTATGGGGAAATTTTTTGTATTACAATTTATAGAAAAGTGAATACTGATCAACAATCGTTAGAAACATTTTTTGCCAGATCATTGAAAATGTCTGAAAAATCGTGCTAACAGTGCTGAGTGCTTTAGATAGCGATTTTTTTGTGGCCAAAATTAAAAATACCTTTGTATCAACTTACTTTTAACAAAAAAGCCATTAATTAATTAACATAAATAAATACAAGATTAAAGCTTAATGCTTCAGTCGCACGGGGTCGGCGACAGAATGATGCAGTACTTCGGGCATCTGTTTTTTTTTTAATTTGCAATAACTTTAAAAACTGCATCTGAAATTTGCATGTTCCTCTTCATAATTATCTATACTTTCGCATAAAACAAGCCTCACGTCTATCACTTCTAACCATATTTTTTAAACTCTTCTCATATATGTGTATACATTATGTATAAAATATTAATTGAAACCTGTTATTCCATGCTCTATGAGTTCTCTAAATAATTGGTTTCACTTTGAATTTCTGAATTCTAACTTCAGAGTGATGTCCTAGCACACATAGTTATATAAACTGATTAATGTAATAATAACCTTGAAGCTTTGAAGGGCTGCCAATCGATGTATGCAAAAAATTGTTCAATAGATTGAACTTGAAGAATTTACTTTTGGCCATGAAAAGCGGGTTTCCAGACCATTGCACGTTGCAAATTCAATTTCATCGTAGAATGCGTGGCAGAATTTATCAGTGCCTCTTCGGGGAACCATTTCTCCCGCGGTCATGCATTAAGCTCCGCGTTTAATGAAGCGCCCTTCCCGCCGCTCGCCACGTAAATCCGTCGTCGCTATTTAGAGAAACCCCTAAACGCGCGAAAGTCTGGGGGAGAAAACACGCAAAAACAGAGAACAGCCGCCCCCCTCTCTTTCTCTTTCTCTCGCATCGTCCCGTGAATTATCCATGTCTAAAATCGTGTCCCTGGCGTTGGCCGCGCGATGGGCACCGTCCCGAATGACGGAACGTTAAGCGATAAACAACGAGGCACGGCGCTCGTTATTCACAGGAATCGCATTAGAAGTGGCCGGTGAATAATTTCGAGCGACACGCATCGCCGCGCCTTCGTCGCTCGGCATTAATATCACCTGAATTCTCGGAAATCGTAGCCGAGACTCGCCGGTTCCCTCCTCTTCGCGCTCCACTTGCGCGTCACTCGTCGCTCCTCCGTTGCCGTTATCGAGGGGAAGAGAAGGAGTAAAGAAAACGAGAGGAAGAAAGGGCGACGAGGTGTGCGATTTAGAAATCGATCGAGATCGCGTTACAGGGACGATCGGGACTAGCCGGTGTCTGGAATCTCGAATAGAAACGATGAGAACGGGAGAGGACCGTGACCCATATACGCGTGGCATCGGTAACCAGAGGTGTTAGAGGCGTGCGAGCAGCGCCGTGCGCTCGCCCTCTCGTCTAAGCCAGTGACGGTATTCGGGTAAGTTCGGGCGGGCGGCCGAAACATAGAAACGTTTCGAAGCAGACGAATGTTTCGTGATTTGGCACTTGGTACACCATACGTCTGCGCAAACCGATCTCCGAATTCATACAGTACGAGCGCGTCACATTATTCGAAACTCTCGCGCGCTTCGGAACATTCGTCCACTCCGAACCGTTCCTGTGTTCCGGGCGCCCGTCCGACTTTTCATGACCCGATCCGAACCCGTAATATCGGCTACCCGCAGACCTCTAAAAGGTGTGCGACGCAGATCGCGCGGCGGATCGTTCGGATATTAGTTTACCGAGCGGACAGCTTACACTGCGGACTTTCGATCGATTAAGGTTACATCCATCAGCGAAGCGCGCGCCTTCCGCCCTACATTGGACCAGCTGCGTTTCATTAGCAACCGCCCCCTTACCGCTTTTGCAATTTGGATAATTAGTATCTAATAACCGCTTCTCGTTCAATGATCCCCCAGCTGCGAAACATGTAGAGTCCATTGTATATGGGAGCTAACGAATTCTGTCCTTTGAGCGTAACAGGAAACTACCAACTATTCTACAGAAACCTACCAACTCTTGATATCAAAAAATTAGTTAATGGATCCTATAATTTGAGATCTTTATTTTGTTAAAAACTCCGGAGCCCTGGAATAATTCTATCGTTATATAATTATTAACACTGCGAAGTCGTGGCCTTTTAGGCTTAACTAATTAAATGATACTAACTGAATGACATTAATTATATTGCTCAATGTTAAATGAGCCATTAAATAGCATCATAAAGCACCAATAAGAAATAAGATATATTGAATAAAAATAATGTTGCTTTTCTTTCAAGATATACAAATTTCGAACTGAATTTACTCAATTTCAGATCATTAAGGGTTGGTAGGTTTCTACACAACTTGGCCCAAATAATCCATCATAACGAAATCGTGAGTGTATTCGAGTGCATTGAAATTCTCGATCGAGACCAGACAGAGGCAGGTATCGATTAATAATTATAAAACCGAATTTCAAAAACAATTGGTCCACGCTTTGTTATTCATTTTTGATCGCACATAGGCCTAGATCTTTTTTCGTCGTCCAATTTATATCCCTCCCCCCCTTCCCCTTTGAACGGCCTTGCACGACACACAGGTAGAATAAAACCCAGCCTGGTGGAGCATCCGAATTCCATGAGCGAACCTTTATCCAAGCTGGGTGTTCGAGGATTCGTATGAAGGAAGGGTACCACAGCCCTTGCGGTCCTTCGAGAACCCTTTGGCCGGAACACGCGTATAATACCGAATTTTATGCTCGAAGCCCTTCCTAAATTCTCTTTGCGGTATCATAGCCCAGGCCACAGTGCTGTCTCATCACGGAAACGAAAGGTAAGAGACTGTTTGGGCACGAATTTATTTCGTGTGTCGGTTATAAACGCATGCCAGGGGCTCGCAATTCCGCTTAATTTTTAAATAATTTTTAAACAATTTATCTCGGACGGGAGATAATGTTTGTGGTTTGATAGAAGCAATCTGCGGGATCTTCTAGGGCTGACGTGTGATTGTTCGGGATAAAGTGGTATTGGGAGGAAGATTGTGCTTCTGCAATATTTTTGGTTGATGTTTTGGATGAGAAAAGTTCTAGATTTTGAGAACTTTTTTCATTACATGCAGCAAAATATTACGTTCTTCTGCTGAGAATACAAAGAAAATTGTTGCATGCATCAGAAGGTAGATAAAAAAGTGGAGCTAATAAGACTGAGAACCTCTTAAGTTAACAAACTCAAGCTTCCTGTGCAGTCAAATTAATTAAATCAAAATGAGAAACAATGTAAAAGCAACTAATTATATTTATAAATGAGATTACTTGATGTTAAAGAATCTTCCATTCGTGTTACCCCAGGCATTTATTGTTAGAGACCTCTGATAAGTTAGTCTTAAAACTGCAAAATATAAAAGCATTTTTTTTCAAAACGTAATAACAGGGAGCTTTAGTTGAGTTTAATCCTTGCAGTGAGTTATAGCAAACATTGAGTAATAAACACCGGAATATTTGTGCATTTGCACCTGTCTGACATCAAAATGAATTTCGTCATCTGCTTAACTCTTCTAAAACACTTTTTTATTAATGTCTCTGATAATGTGTTTAGCAAAACGAATCTCTATTTTCGAATTGAATTATTTGAATATCAATTGTGCAGATTTTGTAAACACTAGTTTTTGTCACTATTATTGAGAGTGCAACACTAGATTGTCTAGTATACTAATTATACATGTGTTTAGAGCAGAAGAAAGCAATTTATCACAATCAATTTTATCAAGAAACTGCAATGGAAAAAAAATGTTTTTCACATATAACAGGTGACACTTTTACAAGGCACGCGCAGACAAGAATTAAGCTGGCCACATTAATTATCCCAAGATAGCAATGTTTTAGAAAAAAAAGATAATCTCGCACGAGAGACAGTAATTAGGAGTGCGATTGAGGGTTGCAGGAAATTAATTTAATCGTGGTGATATCAGAGACAGCAGCGCGTTGCGGCGAAAGTAAACCTTTGCAAACCAAGTTTCGAGCTGTCTCGGGCTCTTTCTAATTCATTATGGTTAATTACACGCGAGCACGAGGAAAGTGCTCGGTACTCGCGGTGCACCGACAAAAGACACTTAATTATAAAATTAATTAATTAGACGGACTACCGGCATATAAGCGTATCTCGAACACTGTTCAAACGAGAGACAATTGTCTTTCGTATCGTAGAAATTATTCCTCGTCGGCGAATTTTGTTTTTAAAGAATAATAATTAGTAAAAATTTTAATTGAAATATTAACAAACTCACCATGCGAATACTTATAATATAAAAATCGTAGATGTCGATGTCAATAGAAACGCGCGATTTCTTCCAAAGTACCTCAATTACAAAATTGCAATTTAGGTGCTGCAATTTTCAAAATTGAGGATCACTGACACTATATGTACCCATTCGATAGTTGACAAACTCACTGTGGACACTTGTAATATCAAAACCGCAGAAGTTGATATCAATCGGAAGCACAATTTCTTCCAAAGTACCTCGACCACAAAGTTGCGATTGAAGTGCTACAGTTTTCAAATTGAGAATGGCTGACACTGTATGCTTTCACGCAATAGTTAATAAACTCATGATGTGAACACTTGTAATAACAACATTGTAGAAGCTGATACTAATCAAAACGCGTAATTTCTTCCAAAGTACTTCAACCACAAAATCACAATTTAAGTGCTACACTGATCAAATTGAGAATCACTGCCACTAGATGCTCCCACACACTAGTTAACAAACTCATTATGCGAATAATTTGAATATCAAAATAGCAGAAGTTGATACCAATTGAAAACAATTTCTTCCAAAGTACCTTAATCACAAAATTGCAATTTGGGTGCTACAATTTTCAAATTGGGAGTCACTGACACTATATGCTCCCACTCAATAGCTAACAAACTTATGTGAGCACTTGTAATATCAAAATCGCAGACGTTGATACCAATCGGAAACATAGTTTCTTACAAGTACCTCAACCACAAAACTGCAATTTTAATGCAACAATTTTAAAATTGACAACCACTGACGTTGTATGCTCCCACGCAGTAGTTAGCATGCTCATTATGTGAACACTTGTAATCTAAAAATCGTACAAGTTGATACCAATCGAAATGAGCAATTCCTTCTAAAGTACCTCAACCACAAAATTTCATGTTTACATACTAAAGTTTTCCAATTGAGAATCACTGACACTGAAAGCTCCCACGCAATAGAATATATAGATGAAACTTTATCTGCCTGGTCGATCTTCCGTGATTGGCCAAGGAAATCCACTTATACTCGGACTTTCACTCAAGGATCTTCTTCGTATACATATTATCCCTCCTCTCTTTACATCTCAGTACGGTTCGCAAATGTTCAGTAGGACATAATAACATGCGACATATAACACGCGACACCAGTAGGGTCAATTGGTGTCCGCGTGACTGGCCTAATCATTATCGTATTAGCATAAAATGCCACGTATGTAACTGCACGTCACTTACCTCCCCGAAAGGAGACGGACGATCTTCGATCGGACAGCGGATGATCGCGTGGGCCGCGTCTCAACCGCGGGCTAGCCCTCGCGTGCTAGGGGTTCACACGCTTCGCACGTCTTCTTCATTCTTCCCGAAAGGTCGCGACAGATAAGCCGGTAATAGGTAAGTACTTTTAACTCACGACCGGGATCGCTGGGTTTCTCGCGTTCGGAATCTCTCCGGGGATCTCGGATTGCGTCGTGGATTTTCGATAAGACTCTTCCTCGTTCCGGTAGTTTTTCTTGCGGCTGCTAGAATTATAAAATAAACTTTACATCGGACCTGTGGGATTTTCGCAAAATCGTTTCTGGTTTTATTGCGACAAAATCATTTAACACGAGTTTTCCCCATTTTATTAGTATAGGATGTCCAAAATTTGTTCGATATGCAGAAATACAGGAAGCGAAGGTTTCATTTGCAATTTCACGCCCATGTTTTATAGATACGGTAATTAGCAAGTTTAACCAATCGTTTAAAACGCACCGGTGTAACTTTCACTGTGCAAAATGCGTTACCTTTCGACTGCGTCTGGTAATATGCATGTTACGACAATTTTACGACTGTTCCGCTCGTAAAGAATGTAGATATGTTTGTATATACGCATGTTTAGAAACGCTTAAAACATTTCCGATTCGTTAAGAACGTAAAATCCGAGCTGGCCTATTTAGCCGCGGGAGAAAAATTTTCAGGAGTCGAGTAAAAGACTGGCGCACGTTCTTATTTCGCCGATCTGATTATTGCTTTCAGTGTGGCGGCCAATTAAATTAATTGCAATCGCCATGGGATTTCTTGTCGATTCTCATACAATATTCATAACATTGTCACTTTCCAATATCTCGTAACCACACCCTTTAAACGACAATTTTAATATTTGTAAATAAAAATAAAAACTTACTATATAGAGAAAATAATGATTGGAACACGTTTTACTATATTATCTAAGTTCAAGAATTGGTCTTTTAAATTGTTTAGGGACGTGTTTATTAATGTCAGATTTTACATTTTGTATTTTTCAGCTGTATCTATTTTAATGGTATTTATAAATGTTAAACAATGCTGCTAATATTGGATAATATAATGAATACGTGTTTAGAATAATTTGTTGCATTTTTCAGACTCACACTTGTATTGAACAGGTTAAATTCTTTAAATTTCTGCTATAGTAATAAACTTTAATCAGACAGGCTGCGTTATCAACTTTTCTAAATCTCAATTGCCAAACGTGTAAAAGAAAACAAAAAAAAAAATAGAACACCATAAATGTCTTTAGAAAACTCGTTCTCCAATTCACGTAACCGATTATTGAGAGCCTTGTTACCCAAGGCGGCCCACGAATCAGCCATTTATTCAATTACGCCCAGCGTTCACCTACGCTCCATCTGGAGAGTTCAAAGCTCGCTACCGACTGATGCGAATTCAAACACGCCAGTCCGTCCTCTCATCGAGCTCATCGAAGAATCTCGAGGGTCACTTTTCCCTGGCGAGCAGAGTAGTCTTCTTTCTAGCTTTGACTCAGCCGCGGGCCTGCATCGACCCATACAGTGTCCATAATGGATTACATAAAAAGCACGAAAATAGGCCCGTCAATCGGCCCCATCATCGACTGGCTTTCGGTTTCGCGCGACTATTGGATAGTGGAGCGAGGCTCTGGGCGCATCCTGCGTCAGAGCGACGTCAATGCTTCTCAGACTGGGTCGACGAACTCGAACAGAGGCGCATCCAGCGTTATTTTCAACGACCGACTATAAAGCCCCGGCCACTTGCGCAGCGGATCGGTGCTCTCGCGCGGAATCTCGCCTAGCGAAATCCTGCTGTTTCGCGCCAGGAAAGAATCCGAGGTAGAGTTAGAGAAAAAATCGTGGGGCGCATTCCGCGACCGATTTAGAGTAGCCGAAAGGTGTTACAGTACTGATCCGTAACAAAAAAGTAGCTTCTGGCTCGAAACAAGCAAATCTCTATCCCCACTTTTTTGTTTGAAGTTGCCGAATAGAAGCATGCATCGTTCATGGAATGAGAGAGCGTGTCATGTTCTGTCCTCTAAAGAATAAAATTTGCTCCTCGGCCGAACACTTTATGGTCTGCCGCTACCTCGGGACCCTCACTCTTTCACCAAATAGCATACCTGCTCCGTAGTAAGCAACTGGCCAATCCCGAACGAGTTGCTTATTTCGAATCAAAACGCAGTTTCTTTACGTTTAATAAACATTGAAAGCCGACTTCCCTAATATGAAAAACAATCAAAAATAAGAGCGTGTATGAATGAGAAGGCATGCCATATTCTATTCTTCTCTAAAGAACAACATTTCGCCTCGACGGAAGCCTTTATGTTTTGCCGCTGTCTCGAGCCCCAAGCTCGTTGACCTTTTGCGCTCCCGTCCCGTTCGAAAACAATGTCAAGCCGAATAGTATACCTGCTCCGTAACAAACAACTGATCAGCCCCGAGCGAGTTGCTTCTCACGGAACATTACTGCACTCTCGCGCTTTACAATTAGTTCAGGTGGATTGTTGAACGATTTTTTTTCACGAAGTTAAAACAGTTTGTAGAATATCCCAGTTGTCCATGACTCTTGCAACAGTTATATAGAGTTTCACGTGCACAGCGGCGGATATCGTTTCGCGATAAAGCAAAGTCCGTCGATTTGCAAGATTCAAATTTAGCCGGGTTGATTCCGGTTCGTGGAAACGACTCTCCGACACGTGCGTGCGTGCTTGCTCGACGTGCTGAAATAAAAGTTTCACAGGTCCCAAGAAACGTTTGGAGCTGGCGCCTTTTTATGCGACATCGAAGCGTGTATAGTTCGTGGAAGCAATAATAATTCGGTGACGCAATTGAACCACTGGCCGCGACTGCGTGTCGTCGCCTGGACATTTCGTTCGAACCGAATCACATTTACCCGAGATACTTTTATGTCATTTTCTGTTTCGTTTTTACTTTTATTGTGTGTGTTTTTTTACACCGACTGAGAATCATTGTTACGTGCCATGTTGCAATCGATTGAAACTCCGTCCAGTGCAATAACTTTGCCTGAGTTTTTATCGTAGTTTATTTGTAAACTGTAAATAAATGTTACGATATTTCCGTTCATCATATAGTCTCAGTAAAATAATTTTTAACAGGTAAAAATTGTAAGTTTTAATTGAAGTACAGATAGTAAATATATTGAAGTGCGACTCGTCAGTGTGGTTTCCCATCGGTAGCACCGATGTTTATCAAAATATAGTCATCCAAGCGATTTCTAAATGCATGTAAACGAGCGGTACCGTACGAAGAAGGATTTCCGCGAAAATTTGCGAATGTAACGGTAACTTGGTACCTCTGTTCGCTAACCACGCGATCTACGCTCGAAAGTGCCCGGAGGATACCCAAGTTCCAACTTCGCGTTCACAATTTCATTGATCGAGAATCATAGCTACTGGTATCGCGAAGAAAAACTGAGAAATAGAGTCATCTTCGTGCCGATTTGAACGTGTAGCGTGGAAAACAACGTTTGGCATAAAAGTAAACGGAACAAGCAGCCACCAGTGTGTTCAGTTTTCAAAACCAAGTTTTCGTTTTAGTTAACGAATCGTTCGTTCGTTATACAGGGTGCCCCGAGACTCATAGAACAGCTGGATATGGGAGATTCCTCTGGCGATACTGAAAAACTTTTTCCTTTGGCAAAATGTCGTCTGAGGTTTTGTTTTTAAATTGTTAACGAAATTAGACGCGTTTGAATCGGGGCACCGGCCGAACGTCGCCCTCCAGCGCGATGCGACATTCCGCCCCTGAGCGCGAACCCTGCGCGCGCTCTGAGTGGCCAGTGTTTTTCGTTAATAATTCAAAAACAAAGCCTCAAACGACGTTTTGCCAAAGGAAAAAATTGTTCGGTATCGTCTCAGGAATCTCCCATATCCGGCTCTTCTATGAGTTACGGAACACCCTGTAGACTTCGTGGGAGCAAACGATTTATTTTAGAATCGAGATTTATCAACGGAGACGTTTTATGCGGACCTATGACTCGTATATTTTCGGGCAACTTTTGGAGCCATAAGTTTGTAACATTTCAACGGCGATCTTTCTAGGAAGTCTGTCGTATCGAATTTAAAAATATTGACAGGATCAGGGGATTTAAAGGGATGAAGAAAAATTGAAAGGAAGACGACAGACAACTTTCTTTCCACACATATAAATTGCGTAGTTTATATGCCTTTTTAATACTGTTGAGCTTAACAAGATTTACTAGATTTCGAAATGTATTTGGAGATGCATCATTCTGACCAAATATTTTATGTGTAAATTATGGCTAGGCAGGGCGCATAAACAGGACAGATTTATGTTATTGTTTACCTATTCATATTGTTTTTTTATAAGAGGTTTTATAAAAATAAAATAAAAGGCTGTATGTCTATTGTTCATTTTCCACATGTCTCCTATAGATTTTATCTAATTAAAAAATCGGTTAGAAATTTATTAAACCTATAGTATCCGTTATAAAAACCGACTGAATTTTTAGTAATTAATGAAATCCGTAAAAAAGAACTATATAGACTTCGTCTTGGCTTCCATGTCGACATTTCCTTCCAAATATTGTTACGTTTTAATCAAGGATTTTGTTGATTGATAAAGAATCTTCTTGATCTCCTAGATAGCATGTAACCCCTGGGCAGAACAGTATTTATCATTTTCGTCTCATCGAAAGTCACTGTGAAATACACATTTGTGAAAAGATTTTTGGGAGATCGTGGAAAAGCGTGTCAAGTAGCTAGGCAACATTCGTATGCGAGCATTGTGAAAGATTGTATCGGGGCTCAGCGACGCGAAATGCCGGCTGTCGTTTCACGGCTGGCGAATCCCGGTAATCGCCATACTTGGACCGTTTCCTCTTCCGCGTCGGAAACGTTGATGGTATCGTTGTTTGGCATTACGCGATCGTATTGTTTCGATTTCTCCAAGTAAAACAGTGTGCGTCGCAACACTTCTAATAGTAAGAAAAAGTTGAAATCTAGCACTCTTATGTGTTACTTTGTTTAAACAATAATTTTGTGACATATTTATCTTCTGTGACGACGTAATAAAAAATCTTGTAGATTCAGTGTGTACATGTATCTTCATCCTATGAAGTCTTTGATTATCTCAGGCAGCATCATTCTTCGTCCCAATTAAACAAATGAAGACCTTGCAACAAAAGAGGTGCAGCTTATAAATATATCCTTATAAATTCACTGCTTCGATTTAATATCTAAAAAAGGACACTACTTGAGATTGTATATATGTATGTATACATATATTTTCAAATAACAGATAGCAGTTATTGAGTCGATAATTTTTCATTTCTATTTTTTGTGAATGTATCAAATCTGGAGGTTCACTCTACCTGCACCAAAGTGTACAAAAAAACTGTTGCTTTTTGTTAGCTATGCATAGTAAAGAACATAATTTCTTGATCTATTGTTGTTTGAGTAATTAAGTATAGGAAAATATGTCAATATTGTTTGTGAACAGCAGAAAATAACGATTCTTGAACCTGCTCGTCATTGTTGTCTGGCGTGCTTTTAGAATGACTCGCTTCACCTTTTTTATTAAAGTTCAGTTTTTATTAAAATCCATTTATGTACAATTTATTATAACACTGACATTTCCATAGGAAGAACTTTTCATCAAAAACTAGAAGTGCTTGTTACTTTATGAGATCCAAGGAAATATAAGAAGCTCGTGCATTGTTTATATTGTTTATTTTAATGCATCGCTCCGACTGCTTCGGACCAGTTTTATGACAATTCTGTTGCACGGAATGATATCATGTTGTATATCGTTGCATTTGTCTCAACATATCGCAAATAAAAAAGTACAGATTTCCATCTAAAGAAATTAATTTGGTTCTGGTATCTCCCCTGCCGCTGCATATACATTAAAATTATTTATATCACGCAATTTCTCCATCGATACCAAGCAACTTTTGTAAGAACATTTTTTTTTTATTACTTTTACAATCTCGTGAGGTGTTCCACCGTGTCCAGTTAAACGAAACACTTTGTAGAATGTTTTTTTACGTATATCACATCTCAGAACAAAAAAGCGATCAAATATGAAATTGCACCCCTCTTGCTGGTCCTCAATTCCATTCCAAGAATAATAGTATCTAATGTGCGCGAAAAAATTGAGGGGCCGAAGTGGCAAAGCATTGCGAAGAAACGACAAACGTAAACGCGTCCACGTGTTGGCGAACGGTCCCAGGATCGCCGGTGGACCGAAGACCTGGCGCCACGATGCTTCCTCGGCCGCGTTTCCTGATGCGCGAATCACTGCCTGCCGGACGACTGATTTACGACTCGTCGGAGAGCTTTCGGCTTCCACTGAAAATAGCCCGGCGGATCGTTTAACCGAAACAAACGCCGTTTATAAATGCCGTTCCTGATGCATTGTTGAGAAAATATACCCCGTGAAAGACGCGGTGACGTCACTGGCGCACGCCACCACCACCGACGCCGTTCCGGAGGCGTCGCTGTTTGTTTAGGCTGCGCTCCGTCCATCCGCGGGGCGTCATCCCTTAATCTCCTGATTATTTTATTGCCGATCCTCGGGGCTGACCGACGAAGGATCCGACTCACGGTGATCAACGGCTTCGCCGCGAAAGCCAACAGACGCCCTTTGTGCTCGCGCTATTATTAGAACGGAGCGGCGGGTAGAGAATATTTCGGGAAACATTGTTAGTACATAAAATAAGGAGGAACTGCGAGAAATCGAAGTGGTTAGGGGGGGGGGATTGCTTGATCGCAGTTTATAACGAGCTCCCACTTTCTGTTTAAAGGACTGTTTGTCAGTTTGCTTCTCGTTTGCACATGCAACGTCATCGGCTACAGATAGTACGCTTTAAAAGGAGCGGACTTATCAGTTTATTGGGCAATATTTTGAAGAGCTAATATTCCACGTTTCTGTCAAAGGATACCGTTAATGGAGACACTTAGACACAGTTTGTTTAGGCTCCCTAGATTCGTTCGCGGAGCAACGCTTCTTTACTCCCAGCGATCCCAAAGGATACACAATAGAACGGGAAACCTTCTGTTCCGTTTGTTCGTATCCTTTTTCTCAGCCTCTTTCTTCGCGTGCCCTCGATACTGGTATTTATTTAGAAAAGAACAATCGATCGCTCCGTTTGCACAGCATCTGTATTTGCGAACCGCGGCATGGATCTATTTGCTCTTCGACCATTGCAGCGCCCTAGGAACTATTAGAATGTCAATTTCACAAATCCACAAAAGATTATGCTCATGGAAAGAGAAACTATGTATTGTGATTTCCTAAAAAAAAAAAAAATTAAAAAATGTTGTTTTGCTCTAATTTGCAAACTACTCCGGTCAGCACGATGACGCGCAACCATGCGACACAATAGCTCACCTATAACGAGAGAAGTTTCTCATTGAACGCGTGGTCCCACGTGTAGCCACCTTTTGAATACTGGAGATTAGCGCGGCCCACTAATGACTATGGTATTAAATATAAATCGGCGCCCCCTTACGCCACGTGCACCATTTCCACCTTTTTGTTTGCACCCCTCCTTGATCCCACGACAGAACCTATTCCGACTCGGAAAGTAACTAAACTCCATGAAATTCTGTTACTGTTACCGCGGAGATCATTCGAGTTACGTCATGCATTTACACGATCCAAAATATAAAGCATACATTAAAGATTCGTGAAATAGATGAAATTCAAACAGCGGCCAATGAATCGATGAATTTAAATACAGGTTGTCCGAAGAGATTAGGACCAAACTTATGCTACGTGTTAATGAAGCCAAGTAGGTAAAAAAGGTTCATATAAATTTATGCCCGAAAATAATTTATTGAAGAGTTATAAGCGTGTAAATATTTCTATTCATCCTTCTGGTAGTTATAATAGATGTTCAAAGTTTCTTCCTTCTGCAAGAACGCAGGCTTCCCGTCGATTGCGTCTGAGCCTACTATTGCCCTCTAGGTTGGTCCCAGCGCCCACCAGCTCTGATTCAGGAGAAAGGGGATGCACTGTTCTGCGTATTCGTCGCGATAGACGCATTCCCGTCCGACACCAAGATCGAGGACGCGATTTCAAAGGCAGTGCACGCTTTCTGCACGCGATTTGCTCGCGGTGCGCGCACGTGCGTGAGCACGCATATGTCAGATGCAGCCGCTTCGGTGCCTCGAAAGCTTTGTCGAAAAATTCCCTGGGCAGTCGTTTTAGGCATCCGGGTCAAGGTTCCTTCTGGCCCAGCGAGCACGATAATTTATGAAGCCGTTCAGATGAATCGATTAGCCGATACTACGGACAACGGATTATGAAGCGAATGGTGATAAATGGAGTGTGCACAGCTCTTTGTCCCTACTTCACTTTTTTCCTGCTGTCATTCTAAAGAAAGTATTCACGCCGATCTACTTATACCTTCAAATACAGGGTGGGGCGGAAATCATAGTGCTGGAAAAAATGATGAAATGCGCAGCAATTGATTGCCATTTATGCTGTTGCAGCTTGTCTGTGTCTGAGATAGCGTTTATAAACATTAGCAGTAACATGATTTTCATTGTTTCTTATCTTTACAAGTATTGTTGAAATTCCTCCTCCCCTCTTTTTTGCTGTATTTTTTAAATTCGTCAATAATTTTTGTGTGTAGTCTGCAATGTTTTACACACTCTCTTTGCCCGCTTTTTTCTTAATATGATGCCATATGTGAGAGTCGATTTAATTGTAAGTAAAAGTTGAGATGAGTGTAAATTCCGTCATTTTTTGAAATCGATTTGCTCGAAAACGAAGCCTTGGAGGACGAAATGTTCTACCAAATATTTTTCTTAGTTTTTCGCGTAGAACCACCCCTGCTCGGCTATACTACGATTTTCGCCTACCCTGTACATCCCCACTTAAACGGTTGAGTTGCGGTACCCATGGTTCCTTTCACGAGTAGAATCCTTATCCTTATGACGAGTAGAATCCGATAGACCAAACAAAAATTTCGACCTTAGTTTTCAAGGTCAAGGACAATCTTGCACGGGCTTTTTTCCACAAATGTCCACCGATCCAAAGGCGTATAATCACGCTGTGCTGGTTGTTACATATAATTTCTGTACACCCTGTACATAATCCATATCGTATATATTGCTTAAGCGTGCGAAAAGGAGTGCTAATCCCAGGAAGGTTGCTTTGTTACTTTCGATATTATTGTGTTACGAAAATGAAGTTCCTTCCTCGTGTAGATCGATGAAACGTCACCTGCCCCGCCTCCGCACTCTCGACAATCCACACGATGTTTACAGCGGAATGAAGCGCGATCATCCGTGTGACTATAGGAAAAGCCAGAGGGTAAGAGAAGAGTGGTTTCATCGAAGGTCCGGGGCATTGATTTTCAATAGGTCAGTCGTGGACCGACCGCAACGTTAGAGGATTCTACACTGAATCAGCCTACACTCTGTTTTTGTTAAAGGGTTTCGTTCGCCTCGACTCTCGCCTCGATAATTCGGAATAAACTCGTGAGCAAGTCAGGCAAAGTGCACCCAAAGGATAAGCTACGATTCGCGTCCAGATTGAAGTCTCCTGAGACGGCACTGAGGTAAGACGAATACGCAGTGCTCTGCACGTGTAACGCCAGAAACCTGAACTTGATAGGTTATGTACACTTTCTTTGTCAACATACGTAAGCGATACAGATATCTAATTGGTTCGAATTCGGCTCTAATGGAATCTGACCAATCAGACCTGCATACCTTACAATACACTTCATTCTGGACACGGATAGCACAACTGATTAATTCATGTATAAACTCGTTGTTCTAATTTTCCAATAACGTCAATATATCTATCAAACGTGTATATCACAACTTTTACTGGATGCATTGCTTAGAAACAGTGTGATATCATCGCGAACTCGCTGGCCATTCTTTTCCTAAAATTAGCTGTGGGCAAACAGGCGGTTGATCAATGATTCAGGCGTCGCTCAGTCTCTTTGTGCCAAGTGCAACGACGAGAACCTTTCGTACTTGTAGCTTTACAAACACAGCTCTGCCCGCCAAAGTTTCTATTTTAATTCGATCCCTTTACGCTTACACGGACCGTGGTTACTTTCGCTTCGCGCAAAAACGCGCTTGGAAACGCGTTCCACACGCGTCGCTCAGCTATGTATTTAGCGAATTCAAAGTATTCGGGGGATCAAAAACGAGCTCCATTGCTTCGCCTTTGGATACAATGGCAGCCAGTTTGCGGCAAGGCTCCACGGCAAGCTTGTTGCTAATGTTGACAGGCGTGATGGTGTTCGCACAGGGATTTGCCAGCACTGGGTTAGGTTCAGCGTAGACGAGTAAACAGGCTGACAGTATGCGATACCGCAACGCGTGGCAGTCGGATTGCTGACAAACGTTCAGCGAGAACGCACCGCTGCGTCCCCTATGGAGCTCATTCTCTGACGTGCACCGCTTTTAATTGAAACGAGAATGCAACTTTCAGATCTATAACAGGATAGGCCATTTAAATATGCGAAAAGAAAGTTGATTCAATTATACCGGAGCTGATGGGAATTGAATTCAACATTGCTTTCAGCGAGAGTTTCAATGAATTTTCATGGAGATGTAGATTTAATATTTAATTTCTCTATTTTAATGGTTTCTCATTTGGCAGACGTTTAGCGTTAAACCAGGTGGAGTTTTCAATAAAATTGTAAACCATCATTAAGTATTGCAATGTGTGAAAATGCAAATTTTTTTTGTTTTTTTAATCATACAAACTTTAGACTTGAAAAATATGTTCTGAAAGCTTGGACGAAGTAAAGGATAATTAGGTTCAAGGTTTAATTTGTCTTACTTTCTGAGGAATTGTAAGGTTCATTGTGAAAATACACCAGGAAGAACAGTCCTCTTCAGTGAAGTTCAACGAACGCCCAGCCCATTACATTAGAATATTGGCTCGGTTGACGCCTCTTCCTTCGTCTTTTTCTTTCCTCCCCTATTCCCCTTCCTTTATGTTGCCCTTTACGCTTTCCCAATGTCAACCTTGTTTACCTGTAGCAATGTTACACTGCACGGGCAGAATCTCCTTGTACCAGCCCCTTGTAGAAGAAAAGTACAACAATGTTGTACTTGTGACAATAATTCTAAACACGCGATAAACACTTAAATGACACAACGAATAATTCTTTTTCGTTTTCTTCTTATAATTAATGAATTCCTATCTAGTCGACCGTATTTGTTACAATACCACTGCTATTATATCTGAAAAAGAATATCCAATCTTTGTATTATTTAAACAGATTCATCCGCGTCTCGCATAACTTAATCCAAGTACCCAAACAATACACTTGATCCTTCTTTCAAAACCCCGGTTCATCAATCACCTGGTAACTTTCAGAACTATACCACCCACCATCTCCTTCCACCTCCGCATTAACAGACCCCTTTCCAGGCTGGGATGCATTGCTTACCCATCAACGAGCTCCTTTCATCCGACTACTATGACTCGGCTTGCTCGTGAACGCGCCCTCCTCTTCCTCTTGTGCCGGACAAGTTCTCGTTCACGGAATAATTCCCATGTCGAATCCAAATGTCCAAACACCGAAAACGCGAGTCGACGTTTCGATTCGAATCATTCGCAAAGAGCGTCCCCCGATTTCCTGACGCACGCAGAACCTTATGATCGTTTATCCGGGTATGGTAAAACGGCGCTTTCATTCATGCACGTGTATATTGTGCGCACCGTTCACTCACCACCCACGTGCGTATACTGCAAGCGTTTTGCGCGATGGCGTGAAGCCAATGTCATCCGGCGAAGCCGGCAATTTCCGTGGCAATCCGCGCCACCAAGTGCGATTACAGGCTTCACGGCCGTTTAAAAAAAAAAACACGACGATGGGCCCCCGGGTGAAATTCACCGTGGGGGGAACCGTAAATCCTGCAACTTTGTACTACTCCGCATGGCTGCTTAATATTGCTTGATTAATTGCCACTGGCCGTGGGAGGAGAGCGAACCCAGCGACTGAACTGTGGGACTGCAAGTATTTAATGGGAGGCGTGCGGGTACCCGATATTTCGAGTTCGCATCGAGCCAGGTACTTTACTCGGGATCGGGTTGGGCCGGAAATTTTACTCGGGGTCAGGTCGGGATTCCAAAAGTTTGTAGATAACATTCGGGTACCCGAAATTATAGTCGGTCGGCACCTGAAACTTGCCAACGCCCGAGAATCCACGATTTCGGGTCATAGACGTATAACAAGAAGAATGATATTTTATGATAGGTATATCGTTCGATATAATACTGAAATATTTTAAATATTACAGCCCAATCTGACTATAATGTTAGGTACCCGAACATTACAAAACTTTTGTGATCCCGACCCGACTATAATTTTGGGTACTCAAACATATTAAAAATCGTATTTGAACTCGGACGATACAAACTTTCAGTATCCTGGCCTAACTTGATTACAATTTCCGGTACCCAAACATTACAAACCTTCCTGACCCTAACTGGACTACAATTTTGGGTACTCTACCATTATCTATTTTCGGAATCTCGACCCGACTGCAATTTTGGCTACCCAGAACGTCGTGTACTCGAACAGTACAAACTTTCGGGATCCCGGCCCAACTTGATTACACTTTCCGGTACCTGAACATTACAAACATTTCTTATCCCAAACCAACTGCAATTTCAGCTATCCAAAAGCATTACAAACTTTTGTGTTTCTAGCCCAACCTGACTAAAACTTCCGACACTCGAACATTACAAACTTCCGGGATCCAGACCCGACGTAACTACAGTTTCGGGTACCAAAACATTACAAACTTTCGTGATCCCGACCCGACCATAATTTTGAGTACCCGAACATTACAAACTTTCGGTATCCCGACCTATCTATTGTCCAACCCGTGTCGAAGATGAAGTACCGAACATTTCGAGTAGCCGCACACCGCTATTATTTAGTGCTGAGTATTTGAATCGCAGATTTGAAGCGATTCAATGCTTTTCAACACTGTCTAAGTTGGAATCATTTTGAGAACAGTCTTTGCACCAATTTTCCTCTATTAACGTTGTCGATTGTTCCCCGCGCAGTTCGACGGAAGCAGTGGGTACAGCTAGAGCTGATCCCTACAACACTTTGGCCGAAACGAAATTGAGCTCCACGCGGAAAATCACAGGCTGTCACTTGTTTCGAGAGCCATTAGGAAGCGAGAGAGTATGTAGGATAGCTGTTAACGGGTTACACCACCCCGAAGTGTGCGGCCCACACGTGACGATAATGATAATTGCGTTCCTTTCACGAGAAACCGCGAAAAGTACGAACTGTACGGCGTTGCAGGCACACACGCAGCACTGGAACGGGTAATAAGTCTGGATAATCGGTATGGGTTTCCACAATCGGACCACTTCTCATGGCTCTTAGTCTCGCTTTCAATCACTTGATTGTAGCTCATCTTGCGTGTAGGATACTAGCGTCACTACTTGCCCCAGTCCTGGACACAGAAAGGTTCTGCGCCATCATGAGGCTCGTATGTATCCTCGGCACAGTTGTGGAATTTGATGGATCGAGATGTGTGATTAAGTTTCTTCCTCCGTTAACGTTTGCAGAGGAATGACGGGATATTGTGCACGCTCGCGATTACTGCGAACGGAAATAGCGTGATTCTAGTTGACGTGACAGGATGCGGCGGGCTATGGCGATGATGTTCATGATACGTAAAGTACATTTCATCATTATTAAATCCTGCCGATTTTGATCAACTTATACGATTCATTGAACAATGGATGAGAAAGATGAAAGAAAATTAATTCGACCTAAATTCTCTGAATTTTTTTGCATGGGAGGATCCGGATTATCCCTATTTCAATATTTCCTAAAACTGATAATATGGAACAAGTAATACACGCGCAAATCACGTTTCCTCGTATCGTGCAATCTAAATACTCGTCTATCCTAGTATATAGATAAGGGAAGGAAACAAGCAATGGGGGTGTAAAAGTGCCGCGTAGCCCCAAGCCGCAACTCTGCAAAATTAATGCCCACGTGAAAATCGATACCGCGACTCGAGGACGTCGTTTTGAAATTTATGCGCAATCGAGCTGACCAGCGTTCGTCATTCGCCACCTACGAATTTCCAGGGGAAGCCGATACGCGACGGCCGTCTCGCCTCGCGCGCTATTTTGTCACGAGTGAAAACGAGACCACTGTCTTAGGTATTGGGAGAGCGACGGGGTGGTCGGTCGCCGGATACAGGATGAGATATACGCGGAAACGGCGACTCGAACTGTTCGCCGCGCGGAGCGGAAATGACTGGAGCCCGAGGATGGGCATTATGCAACGTGCACTGTGGGTTGTGTGTACAGGGTGTCTAAAATCGAAGATACTTTCCTTGAAGAGTACGAAGAGAGCGAAGAGTCATCCCCTCCGCTGTTTACTCTTGCGCATTCCATCTGCGTGTTCAATCAAGAATCGTTCCCACTGCACGATTAACGACGCACTATTGGGTTCCGATTTTCGTTCGCTTATCGAACATTTACTGTAATCTGAACAATCTTTTATTTTATATTTATTTTACTTTGCATTTTGAAATTCCTTGCGAAGTTCACTTCGGAACGGTATCTTTCGCTGGGACTAGCACGCTGTAGACACAATTTCCTCGATGCTGGATTCATTTAGAAACAAAAGAGTGCAACGCAGATATGAAGATGAAAAAATGTCCCACATATTTCTGCAGTATCGTTTGAACCCTGACACTTGCAACGTTTCTAGTTGACGACGAATGCGACCTTCGGTTTAATGTTCTTTAGAGTGCTGTGGCTTTATTACTGAAATGGGGAGAATGGACACGGAATTGCAACGGAAATAGCGGAGAACTCATCAACAGAGAGCATTCGTCACTATATTTCATTTCGAGATACACGCTCGTGTTTTTAGTTTCAGCGGCGCTACACATTTTCTTCCTGGAACTAATCTAGAAAATAGCCCATGCCAGGGAAAAATTCTGCAGATGTGAATAATAATGGTGGAATGGTGTCGATAATATATTAATATTATGGATAATTATCGATGGTCACGACTATAGAAAATTATCGATAGTTTATTATCACTATCGATAGTAAATATGCGCTCGTCGCAAATCTGTGTTAACCAAACTAAAGCTGAACCACAGACGAAGTAAGGAATAGATCAAACATGTTACTTAAGAAAGTATCAAAGGTTATGTTTGATATGTATGTGTATATAATTATTAGTTTGGAAGCACAAATTATACAGTTTTTCTCATTTATTCGAGTGTATTACGTATGCATTTATAGGTTTTATCACTATTTCTGTAATTTGTCATTAAAAAAAAGTTAAGTCAGTTGAATGTCCTTTACTGAATATTTGTTGAAAAATTTTAATAATACACAAACTACAACAGTGATGATATTTGAACTTAACCGCTACTATTTATAAACTGTTCCTATAAATACCCTGATAGTCAAACTGATCAGACAAGACTTTACCAAACCTTGCTACAATCTTTTGTTGACAAAGTTGCTACAAATTCGATACAGCGTTTGATGTACTCGATGATGTTAATAATATGACTACGAAAATATAGAGGAGTCTGTTAAAAGATGTTGCGAGCAAATGGGTTATACTACAACTGTTGACTGTCGATTGGCACGCAACAGGTTCGATCTGGCTATCAGGGTGCATTTTCAATACATCTTACGATAATTAAATTACGAATTACAGTATATTTTATAGTTTAAAATTATGCATAATTGAATTTAGTATCTGTTAATATAGCGTACGTAGATAATGTTTAATATAATTTGTTAATAACAAGTTCCGTCTTCATTTTCAACAATTTCCTATCTTCACAGGAATGTATATGGAAATTTTCATTTCCACGACAGACTTGAACGAAGACTGTAATATAGTGCACTCCAAAAAGGGATGATGCAAATGTTAACACATGCAATATCGTCGCGTCTCGTTGAAGCTCTCGAGTAAACTCGAGATACTTCCGCTTTGTCCACGGGGAAATGTAATAAAGAATATTTATGGCGGCGTATTCAGAACAATTAGCATAACACGTATCGCTCGCGGCCGAACGCCGCAGATCCGTGACACGTAACGTGGCGCCGGTAAAATTCGGACCACCCGGGAACACTCAGGGCTGCGAGCCCATAAAAACCAGATTCATGCGCGTACAGAGTTTCGTAATGTATTAATCCTTAAGCATCCTTTGCACGTGGGAGTAACTAAGTTACTTGACAGAAGCGCCAGAGCTCTGGACCTGTCTCGCTTCTGGGGTGAAAGATTCGTGGCTACGAAATGAATGAAGCCATTTAATATATGCCTTTTTTTAATTAATGGAAACCGAGACATACGCTTGTTTAAAGTAAATCAGAAAAGTTTTGAATGCCTAGTAAATTTTAGACGTTATCGATTGGTTGTTTAACAAGAACAAGGGAAACATAATTCATTACCTAATTTACAGAAGTGTTGTGGCTCTTTTCAAATGAAAGAAAATGTGAACGAAAAGGAAATTAAATTTGTGGAAGCTTTATTTTACTTTTATTCCTCACGAACGAAGAATTTGATTTAAATTACGAAACTTCAACTTCTTCCTAATTCTCATCTCTTACTCTGAACAATTACATCTATAAATCCACATTGTATTGATAGTGTTCCACTAGAAGGACCAACTTAAGCACCCATTAACGAGTAATCAGAAACAACCCACCAATATCTTTCCCCACATAATGATCGTGATAACCATGATAATCGAATGAAAGACTGTAACATCTAACTTGCAAGCAGTTTGCACTCAGCAATGACACGTATAAAATCTGCATTGAATTAACAGTGCCCCTCTACAAGGACTAACTTAAACATCCATTAATTAGTTATCAGCACCATAATGATTGAACGAAAAAGTGAAACATCTAGTTTCCAAGCAGTTTGCATACAACAGTTGTACCTATAATATTCACATTGAATTAACAGTGTCTGGCTACCAGGGCCAACTTAAGCATCCCTTAATGAGTTATCAGCAGCGATTCTCTAAATCTTCCTCCATAAAGTAATCATGATAACCGTAATAATTGAACGGAAACTGAAACATCTAATTTGCAAGCAGTTTGCACTAAAAAATTACACCTATAACATCCACATTGAATTAACAGTGTCCCACTACAAGGGCCTACTTAAGCATCGGTTAACAAGTTATCAGCAGCGATCCTCCAATATCTTCCTCTACAAAATGACCATGATAACCATAATAACTAAACGAAAGACTGAAACATCTAATTCCCAAGCAGTTTGCACTCAACAATTGCACCTGTAATATTATATTTCATTTAAATTATTTACACAACTTCAATTTCCTCCTCCTTCTAATCTCTTACTCTCAGCAGCTACATGTATAAAATACGCATTGAATTAACTGTGTCCCACTACAAGGGCCAACTTATGCATCCATTAACGAGTTATCAGCAACGATCCCCTGATATGTTCCACCACAAAATTACCATGATAACCATAATAATTGAACGAAAAACTGAAGCACCTAATTTCCAAGAAGTCCATACCCCCAGTCCCTATCTCAGGCCTTCCATCGTTTTACCTTGTATCTTACGAGGGTACGCGGCGAGTCTGTATCTAAATGAAACCTCGTGTCGCACAATCGGTGTCCGCACGCGGAAACGTAGCATTTGTCGTGCTTAATTTGCCGGCGCCTCGATCAGCGACCGCGAGGCGAGGGCGTTCTTTCGCCTCTTTATCGAAGGCACGGCGCGGCGTAACGAGGCGAGCTACCGGCGGTGCTGATATCGTTCGTTGAATTAGAAACCATAGCGCGGCGAAGGATCAGATAAGCGGGCTTTATTAGCCGGCAATTACCGGACGTCGAACGCGGTGGCACTTTACCGTTGATCTTCAATTAGGGGCTGGACTGCCGGTCGATTTCGGCGGTCGAAAAATCGTTCGGAACGCGATACGATACGCTTGATGTAATACTTTTACGCAAGGCCGTGCCGCGAGCGCTGTATCTTGTGCTCGCGGTAATTAAGAATCGCTCGGTAATCTGTGACGTTTTACCGTTGCTCGGCCGTCGTTTTGGTCGTCGTTGCATGTGTAGCGTGCCGCGGGACATATACGCGTGCACGCGCGGTTTTGTTGCTTTCGACGGAACTCGGGAACGGGAACGCGTTGCGAGAACCGTTCGCGTGAGCCGCGCGATGTTAGGGACGTGATTAAGAGGCGATCGCGGTTCGGATTGATGTTTCTGGGTAAATTAATTACACGCCACTGTTGTTCGTCGTTGCGTGAGACGAGCTTTGCGCAAGTACTCGGCTTAATTTATTCCTGCATCGATGATCCATGCGGGACTGATACCGTATTCTAGAGTAAAAGTTGCTTTTATTGGGGATTGATAAGTAGTAGAAGTGAATGGTTTAGTGCGATGGCGAACAAAGGCTATTGTGGTCCATTCAGTTGAAATATCTAACAAAATATAAACGACTATAATTACTTTTGCAAACGAATAACTTCATTATTAATTTTAATTGCAGAGCAGTGTAGAAACATTTGTGTCGTTCTGAACATTTTAACATTCATAGAAGCACACTGAATTAAAGCACAAAACGTGGCTGCGCCTCTTAAGTCCGTCATTAACCCTTTCTACCCAAGTTAATTCCATAGGAATGGAATGATCCATACCGTTCACCGTATTTACCACGCCGTCAAGCCTTCATAGCACGTTGCAACGAGATAGACGCGGAACCGATCCGGGAACAATTTCACGAGTTTTCGCACGGAAACCAGCTCTCGTTCGTTCACGGTACGGACTTCATTACGTTGAATAATTATGAACCGCGAGGAAATCCGGTTTCCGAGAGCTTGCCCCCGAAATAAAAAGGCGAAAGCAGATGGCGAGTTGGATAACAGGGTAACCGAACGTCGCTGCGCTCTCGAGACTCGTTCTCCTCCTCGTTTCGTCCGTCGAAAATATCGCGTTCAACTTGTGTCTCGTAATAGCGCTGTCTCTAATTCAGCCCGGAGAATGCGGCTCTCCGCGATCGCAGGAGCAGGAACAGCGTGCGGGGACGGCGATTGCGTGCGCGGAGATCCCCTCGAGAACTCCGCGAGAGAGGGCTTCGGGCAACGCGCAAGGTACCTTCGCTGGCGCGTATATTCGCGCGAGAACACGATGGCCGGCAACCCCTTGATTTATTTGAATCGAAAGCGTGCCATTAATCTAGCGCGAAACGGTGTCGGAGTGCGGCTCGTAACGAGCCCCCTTTAGCTTGTTTCGTACATGCAATGCTGAATCGATGGTTATTGAAAGCTGCGCGCTGGATGATATGACGAGTTTTTTAGTAGATGAACCTGGCGGGTGATTAAGAAGACGAATATTGCTTTGGTCTTGTATGTAGTAAATTCATTGAATCTTTCCGTTTAGTCTGGTGAAGTTTAATGAAGCTATTCGGTCCCGAGCACCGAACTATTGTAAAAATTGTCGATAGGGCGAAATAGTAACTTTTGCAGTAACTTGTGCGCGGCTGGTTAGCAGATTTTCAGACCAACGAAATTATTGTTACCCGGTACCCTTGACTATTGTACCTCGACGTTTGGCTACCGCGTGTATTTATTTGTTTCATCCGAGATGCCGTCCAATCAGATAACGAGCCCCAATTGCAATTACGTGTTGTCATTGTTGGTTGGGTTTGTCACATCCTAAGACTGCCGCGTCACGTAACAGTGGAACGGAAAAATCGAGATAGAAAGAGATGAGACTGTATCATATGTTTTTATTATACATATGTGACATTACGCATATGTAATGTGACTACTACGACGCAAGCGTTGGGACGACTGGGTGGAATCAGGAGGCCCAAAAGGCCTAGCCCCTTGCCCTTGTGTTGTTCAGTTTGTGGAGGCTCAGATGGAGCTCGGCATCTGGAATGAAGCGAGTAATAGATCCGCACCGAATGGTTGCACGGCCACAAAATGTTGACCACTTGCGATCACCCTTCTTCGTCAAACCCCGTTAAAAGCGCGCCTTCGAACCTCGACAAACTAACTAAAATACTTTCATTCGGACAATCAAACATAGGTACACATTCAACTCTTATTCGAACCGTCGAATAGTCTCTCGAAACAGAAAATTTCTGTTTTAAGTGTGTCCCGCAGGAAACAAAGTCTTTAAGGAATAGAAAATTGCTTTGGTTTGGTATGTAACAGATTAATTGAAGCGTCTGAACTGGTTTTATGGAACTTAATGAAGTGTTCGAAGAAGGGATAAAAGAGGGTGAAAGGAGGGCGTTCAAAATGATCACTTTTAGCAACTCCTACAAATAAAAAACTCATTCAGGACCACTAAGTGTGTCCTCCAAGAAACGAAAACTTTGAGAAGAAAATTGCTTTGGCTTTGTATATAATAGATTAATTGAATCATTGGGCTTGGTTTGATAAAATTTAATGAAGAATTCAGAGAAGGTGTACAAGAGTGTGGAAGGATGATGTTCAAAATGGCCATTTTCAGCAATTCATACAAATGGAAAACTCGTTTCGAACCTTTAAATTGTTCCTCGATTTCAGATAGCTGGATCGGCAAAAGATCAGGATGCCTAGCGTCTGTTCAAGACGTCCGATAGCTCGCGTGCTATTTTAGACAGTACGTTACGTGAAACACCCTACACTTGGGCGTATACGTCTCATTTGAATATGCGTACACGCAAGTAGTCTGACCAGCGTTGCTTCACCGAGTCCGTTTACTAATGAACTGTATTATTGCGGGATATACACGGAGTTGAATTTGCATTAACACGGCTTTTATTGCATTTCATTAAATCGCCTTTTAGATGCGCCACAGGCACCGATGACGAACCGCGGTTTCGTCGAGATCTGCTCGCTCGACCAGATTCACCTTAATCCTAACTAATTGCTCGGGCTCGATAACAGAACTCCTTGCACGACACTCGATTATCCGTGTCCTTTCGGATTATCCGGGAAATGCCCGTGGAAGGCGGTGTTGCGCGAAGAAAAATTTCAGGCTGCATAATAATTGTTTATCAGCATAATATAATAAAAAAACTGTAGTCAAATAAATATAATAGAGTGCGTTGTCCTAATATGGAAGACATGCTTAATATGAAATACCATAATACTGAACAATCTCGACATTTTTATTCATTGGCGACCGATACAGTCGATTACGTTTGTCATTTTCTCAATATCGAAGCAAAACACACGATCCGATTTTTTTTTAATAGGAACCTCTAAAGTGATATTATTAACAAGTAATTAAATATTATTAAGGTGTTATTCTTTAAATAAAGATATCTATCAGGCGGGTTAAAAATAAGAAATATTGCCCAAACCGTTGTTATGTTTTAAATTTATTTGTTACTAATCAAAAAAGCATAAAATTTCCTGCAGAACCATAATATTGAGGTTTCTGTGAAAGCATTTTAAGCATGAAGAAAAGTATTTCAAATTAGAGCAGCTCCCCTTACATCTTGGATATCGTGATTGGTAAATACTTTAAAAGATTTGAACTTCGTTGTACTTGCATTGCTAACGAAAAGACGAATTATTCTCCTGAATCAGAACGTATTTCCGATAATGCGTGTAAAACACGCATTATCTGATCTTCCGGTTCACCACTAATCATTCCATCAACACTCTCCAATTAGAAATAGTCTTGCGTCCAAACTTCGCGGGTAACTTTCTCCTTTCCACGTCCCCGACGGCGATGGACGCGCAACAACTCTTCTGTAGGACGAATTCATTTTGACAGGAGTTCTGGAACTGCGTACGATTTCACGGTTCTGCGGCGGTTCCGCGGTGTAACGGAGCCTCGCCTGTCTCTTTTCCTCTAATCCCTTTCTCTATCCCGTGGCAACCAGTGTCGCGCGCGCGCGCGCGTGTGTGTGTGTGTGTGTGTGTGTGCGTATCAGCTGCCAAGATCTGCCGGGAATTAATCATTGTCAGCACAGCGACGTCCACTTGTCGAATAGTTCGTCGCCGGACAAATTCGTGGCGAGCTTTCATGCGCTGTTTGCCGGAAGTACGAAACGAAGCCGCGTCGTCGTTACCGCGGCGCGCGCTCGGTTTCGATCTCGTGAAATCCCGTCGCGCGTAAAGCGTACTCTCGCGCGGTCCGTTGACAAACTCGCCGCAGCCGGGAAAAATCGCCGGCGACAAGTACCGTTAGGCCTCTAATTATCGGTCCGGTTTCTCATAAATCAAGCGACCGACAACCGCTGTCACGTAACGTAGCGCCGTGTACCGTGTACCGACCGCGGCAAGAAAATTTCTTTACAAGTCGTAACTGTGACTCATTAGCGCCGCCTTTTCGCGGGATCGCTCGTTTCCAGGCGATACCCGCGCCGTTCGTTCCTACACTCACCACGTTTTATTTCACGCGCCCATTGTTCCACGCCGCGCGAAGCTGTCTCGTTAGTCGTCGAATTAGGGTAGGCAAAGGCGAGCTCGGTGCCTTTCGATTTGCTCTTGAGGTGCATACACTGCCGACAGAAAGTTTGGAAGCAGTAGGTTCTGTAGGTAGGTTCAGTATGTGAGTTGCATTAACTGTTAACCTAAGTGAGTTAACCTAACCTAATACGGAACACATTCTAATATGAAGTACCACGATATGAAACGATCCCGACATTTCCATTAATTGACGGCAAATACAATTTGTCATTTACCTGAATAAATGAGCATATGCCGAAATTATACAAATTCGATACAGTATTTGATATAATCGATGATGTTAATAAGTTGACAACAAAAATATAGCGGGGACCATTGAAATAAATTGCGAGAGAAATTGACAGTTAGGTTATATTACAACTGTTGCTGCCGAATGGCTGTCGATTGGCACGTAACTGGATCGACCTGGCTATCTGAAAACCTCTAGACTGATATGTGTAACAAGGTATTGTTATGGTGTTATTCTTTAAGTAAAAATAATTATCAGCCGCGTTAGTTACTTTTTTATATCCTACGTTCCTTCTTCTAAACAGCATATTCGATATAATATGCTATTGGATATTAGGCGAGTACAGTACTTTATATTAGGAGCAGCATGAGCCGAATATTGAAGATAACCTCAGTAAAAGTAAGATATATTGTCTAAACCATAATTATACATATTTATATAACCTATCACATATCGAAAGACCATAAAATTTCCTATAAAACCACAGTATTGAAATTTGTGTAAAAGCATTGTAAACAGATAAAATATGCGCAGGATAAAAGAGTATTCTGTAAAAAAACATTACTAACAATTTTTAAATAACATTTTTATAATTGTATCTTTTTGTGTGAATACTTTTTTTCACTTTTCTGCTCCTTACTCCCATAAATGTCTCATGAACAATAGATCTGGAAAGTGCGAAAGTAATATTAATTGTGTGGTTTCTACATGAACCTGAAGGACGGTGCATAATTCCTCTACCTTGAAACTGGTGGCGGAAGGGGAAAACGTTGTCAGCCATCTTGATGCGCCAAAGTAATAGTACGCTCAACAGTTGAGTTTAAAAGTATTTCGATATATCAATTTGAAAAATGGAATTACCAACGTTTTGCATATACAAAATGATGAATTCCGCGAACCGAACAGAAACACTTTATTTATAAGTTTACTTTCACATTCTAACAACCAAGGCTTGTTGGAAAGCCACAGGATCCATCTGATACAAACTATTATACAATCGTATGGGCATTGCAGGTTACACTATATGTGTAAAGAATCTTCGTGCAGAGAAATAAGTAAGATACATTTTTTCATAATATTGTAGCATTTTCTGGCAATTAAATACGATGTGTTTCTACTCATTCTACACATGACGACTGAAAGAAGTTAAATGTGTACTTTTAATGTTTACCACAGCTACTATATAGACGTATGTACCTATTGTCTGCTAGATAGACAGATAGCAGCATTATTTAGATTGGCGCCTCAAGATGGCTGACAAGCATTCCTCTCATCTAATGTTAAATGTTCGTATTGGTTGGCTTAGTCTAATCGTTTTCGTTAATATACTTTGGTAAACAAAGGTTTTTTTATAGCAATGCATGGATGCATCGAGGATCCTCCAAATCCTGCATCTTGTTATTGGTGAGCTACCATTCAAGTATCATACTCCTTCCAAACTTTCTGTCGGTAGTATACTTGCAGAGGTGTAAGGCTAGATATTTCTTTGAAAATTTGATTACTGCAATTTTATTAGAGAGTCAAATGTGAATAAAATAAAAATTTATTAGTTAATGATTAAATAGTAAAAGAAACAACTGTGAGTATACATTAAAAGTATTATTTATAGTAAACATTTATCATTATTGGGCTGTATATCATACAAATAACTTGACAAGAAATGTCTTGTCTCGCATCCATTCTTCTTTCAAAATAACTCTCATTAGAAGCGGACAAGTTATTTTTACAATTCTTTACCACGGTCTCTCATAGCAGCAAGAGGCTCTTGCGCCTCCCTTTTTTTAGGCACGCACAAGTCCGACTCTTTTAAAGATATTTATCAGGCATTTTTATTTTCCCGCTGTCACGGTAACCGTGCATTAATCGACATGTAAATCATCGTCTTGTCGTTGCCTCGTTATGCGATTGCCGTAATATTTTTTCGCATCCAACGAGAAGAAAGAGAAGCGGAGTAGCGTGGAATGGACGCGCGCCGTCCTTCTTGTAATTTCGGCCTGTCCATTTCGGCGATGAAATACGGTCGCCGCGGATTTCGGACGAAAATTTCTTCACGGCTTAAGGCGCGTTTAGACCGTCCCACCTCCATCGACGTTATCGTGAATGCTTTCCGTCTGTCTCAAAGAAGCAAAGTCTTACGGTGTCAGGGTTTATCGAAAGGGAAAGCAGAATGCAAGGTTGCCTAATAGACAACCTATCATAAACGAAAAACGATTATCGCCTAGCCGTAAAGCAGCGCTGAAATGTTGCTGTCCCGAAGACAAGTAACACGAGAGACTTCAAAATCGTGTCCCCCGTCGCGCCGTTTAGAACTAGTTCAACTTGCCTACGCGCGTTCCGCTTGATTTATCGAGGCGCGCGTCTGCATTCAATTAAACCGTACGAACTCTCCAATCATTTTTTTCATTCGACGGGAGACACCATCGAAGGACATAAATCTCCGTTCGCTTGAACCCCTTAAAATCCTCCGTGTCGGACGGTGCAGCCACAGTATAGGAATAACCAGCAGCGACATTCTCCCAAAATCGTGTCCGAAAAATGCTGCAGCGCATGCCCGTATTACTACTGACAAAATGGCGTCAGTATCCCTCCATAGCATCAATGTTTTCCTCGTGCGCACCCACGCCACGCAATGTCATTTTGTAGCGTAGCAACAACCAATCAAAAAAGCATGGCCGTTTGTCACGTGACTTCGGATACCAACATCAAAGGGACCGACACGGTGTGCCGCTACTGGTTATTCTTATACTGTGGTACAACGCAGACGAGAATCGCGAGTTTCGCTCATCAGAACACCGCGTAAATGCGCTTTCGGCAGAAGAAACGCGAGTCGAAATATCATTGCGGCCTGTCGTAAATCACGCTGGCACGCGCTTTTCAAAGCCCGCGACGCGAAGTCCATTTTATCCGGAAAGGTGGCCGGCTAGCAGAAGAGTTCAATGATTTGTGCGGCAACGAATTTCGTAAAAAGGATCTAGTTACATCCGAGAACTTCGCAATTTTAATCATTCCTTGTCTTCCTTTGCCTTTTTCGTTTGATACTTGACTCCCTAGTACCTGATTCTGTAAACTGTATTATAATTATAGTGCTCTTCTTCAACCCCTTCCACTGCAATTTCTATTTACTTGGAAAAAGAAATTATGAACGATCCAGTTGCTGAAAAGAAAAAAACGTATAAATTGTCACTACCATTGAAAGCCTTTTCTGTTTCATTTTCTTGAATCAGGTAGAGAATTGCATTTTGAACGACAAATACAAACAAACATTAGCTACTGTTGCATACAACATGTTTTATTCAAGTTTTGAAACGAAATTAATGTGAGATTGAGTTTTGCTCAGATTACACGAATGTATTAAATTATCTTTCTTTTTGCAAAGAGTTACCGTGAAGCTATTATTTTCACAGCTTCATCCTAAACCATCCAAGGAGCCCCCTGCAAAAAACTCCAAACGTGGTCATTTCTTAATATCCTCCTTTGTTGTTCACAGGCTCCAATAAATTATGATGTACAGTGTGCGATCAAACTATTATGAACAGATGGAAAAATGGTATATTCTATGTGTGTGATGGCGTTGGGACTTAATAACAGCGGAATGTACCTTTCCTTGAAATATATGTAATATACCGTGCCATCAAGCAAAATGTATAACAGCTTACGTAGCTAAGAAAATAATTCAAGTGGTCAAGAAACTCATCGGATATAAACCCAATAGAAAATCTATGGAAATTATTAAAACGACGCATTGCGTCAGGAATAATAACTAATAAACAACAATTAGTTGTGAAAATTATATCATTATGGCATAACCAGCTAGAAATACAAGACAATTGTCGAAGAAATATCAAAAGGCGAATGGAGGTGTGACCAAATATTGACATATACAGGGTGTTCCGTTACTGCGTGTCAATATTTTAAGGGGCCATTGCTGAAGTGATCCTGAACAGCTTCTCTGAACAATCAGAGGGCGCGTGCTCAGCCGGAAGAGGATCGTAGTACGCTTAACCACGGGCTTGAACGCCCTCTAGGCTGAGCACGCAATCTGATTGGTCCAGTGTTTTTCGTTAATAATTAAAAAAACGAAGCCTTGACCATCCTTTTCGTATAGGAAAACATTATTCAGAATCACCTCAGCAGTCGCCCCTTAAAATATTGTCGCGCTGTAGCCGAACACCCTTTATACATATAGAATATTAAGTGTAGATGCTTTACCATCGTTATAATATGTTCTTAAAACCATAACAATCTATTTTATGATAAAAAAAAGGGCATCATTTTTAGTATACATTCAATCATCAAACTCCGAATAAGTGGTATTTTCGAAGTGCACCATATTAATTGGATCATCCACTGTACAGTGATTAGAAGAAAGAACAGTTCACGCGCATCCGAACCGAATATCAGCCGACTCGCTGCTACGAGTGTGTGCTGCGAGTTGAGACGTTGGTACGCACAGCTATTTAAGCTGCATTTACGCGCGTTCGTTTCATGAATGCCGTGGGAAGAGAGGCATAAGAAAGAGGAACGGCTCGCGCCTGGCTTTTCGACTCGTTCTGACCCGCTCGTGCGCGCCCAAAGCCTCCGTAGAAATTCGTAAGCGGATCTTTTTCTTCGTCGTTTTGTTGCTCGTCGCTGGCTTGTTCTTTTTGAATCGCTGCCCCTTTCGTTCTTCCTTTGGTCCCTTTTTACTTCCTCTTCCCGCCTCGAGCATGCACTTCGTGGCGACTTCGTGACTGGGACCCAAAATAAATCCGCGAAAAAATGGCGAGGCGATGGGAGTTACGTTTCGGGGAGGTCTTGCACAGTGAAGACTACGAAACAGTGATACGGCGCAGGCGTGCAATTACGGAGATCGAATTGTTTGATTTGGGTTTTGGAGGAGATGAGGAAATAAAAAATTAAGTCGTTGTTTATCTATTTATTTCATGAAGATCGTATGAAATTTTAGATGATTTTTATTACCTTTTAATAAAGTATTCATTGGATAGAACGCAGTTCAAATCTCCGTGCGAGTAAAAGCTGTCGAGAAAGTAATTCCCAGAATTGTTGATTACGATTCAGAGCTAGCCGTTTCAGTGAACCTCAGCGTTTCGTCTTATGCTTCCGCCAGAAAGTCTTTCTTGAACTCTGGAACTGGAGCGCGAGAAATGCCACTCATTTCTTTCGTTCCCCCGCGAATGGGTTCCGGTGCGCGTTCATTGTATGCACTACGAATTCTTCGAAGCACACTTTAAACATTTAAAAATCACACAGTAAGCTAGAAAATCATTTCTCCTTCAATTTAATTTCTAAATGAATGAATCGAAATAGCTTTTAAAATAATGCTCGACGGCACTATCCCTTACTAGCAATTAATAATTATGGTTAGAAAATAATATTGTACAATAACTACTTGTAAATGAATTCAGCAAAAGCATGAAGAATTACGAAGTACAATAGCAAATCAGTTGTAACATTATCTGGAGAAATGACATCATTGACATATGTAACCGCTTCAAGAAAACGGAGCTATCTTATCAGCGAGTTCAATAAATCAATACAAATGATATTGTAAAATTGCTATTACACTTTATTGGTCGAACGATTAAGTGGAATTACGTTGGCGAGGATAGATAGCATCGCAGTGCGGTTCACATAAATTCTTTTGCAGTTAACCATTGTACGCCAAGTAGTTACGGTTTCTGGGTAAGTCATTGTAAGAGGTCTATCGAGAGTCACGGCATTCCCACGTTGGCACATTCGAGTTAATAATTTTGACAGGCACGCTTGTGGACTCAATGTTTCGTGACCGCATATTTCTCCGATGCTTATGGGATCTACAGGTAAATTTGGCTACGTTGGGAAGAAGTATCTTCTCGAGATACGGTTGACTATATGACCGACGATTCAGATTATTCTGCTTTTTAGTCAATAAAACAAAATGAACAGCTTGACACTTTTATCAAGTTGGTAAACAAAGTGCAAGACCTTGTCTCTTTTATTATTCCAAGTGTATTTTCTGTTGCCTTATCAATGGCGCCGGGAACAATTCTCACTTCTTATCACCGATCCGAGCGAACTTGTGCATTTCGTTTTACAAATTTAATTAATGAAACTCGGAGAGCCTTGGGAGAAGCTTCTGCACACACGGTACATTTTCGAGCAACGAATTAATTTCGACGTTTCGAAAGGTGCGCGTGACGGATTGGATCGCTGCAGTGAACGAAGGCATCCATTAGCTCGAGACTTGAATAGAATTTTTAGACCGCTGCGGCGAGACTCTATTTGAATGAATTTTCTTTTTTCCTAAGTAGGCGCTCATATCGAGTTCGTCGATGGCTCTAAGTAAACGAGACGGCGCATACGGTTAGCGGAACGTAGCGCGACTGTCACCGTGAATAATTATTCAGGACAATGGAGAAAGCCTTGGCAGCTGCCTATAATCGCGATATCCCCGTGACAAACACCCACATATTGTCGTTGAACGATCTACGACGACGCGGAAACGCGTCTCGTTGCTTTCGCAGTAATTATCCGTCCACGTAGGAATCCCGCTCGTTGAATATCCGCTTGGAAACCTCCTACGATTCCTCCTGTTAAATAAATTAGAATTAATTGGGAGATTTATCTTTATTCCATGACAATGGTTTCACATTTAATCACATTCAAAAACCTGGAAGGTAAAATATGAATTAATGCTTAACCTAATAGCCACTAGGTTGCCATTAGCGAGACTACTGGCGGCAACACTGGCGAAAATCGAGGCAAGTTTGCGAAACGCTGTGAACAGTTGATCGCCATTTAGGTTTTAATGCGGCGCTGCATGTCAACGGCCAAACTTGGCTCAACTTCGACCGGTACTACATGTGGACCTGCCTGACATGGCTATCAGGGTATTTAATTGCAGATAAAAGAGGATGTTAAAAAAATGGCCATTTTTCACACCGCCAAATAAAGATAAAGAAAAACTTGTGCAGGATCTTGAACTGTGCCTGCCAAGGAACAAAACGTGTCATCACTTTCAAATATCTGAATACAATAGTGCTTTAACTCATGCAAGCGTTATATTTTATATTCTACTGCTTCGAGTATTTTTAAAGTAATTATGTTAGGTTGGGTTAGAAAAACTTATGTAGGACCTTTAAGTGTGCCATTTAGGTTTCAATGTGGCACTAAACGTCGAGGGCCAAAGTTGCCTCGATTTTGGCCTAGTCTCGCTAATGGCAAGCTAGTGATTATTAGCGTAACTAATAAAAAAATAGAAAAGTAATAAGTAACATAAAAGTAAAAGTAACAGAAAATGCATGGTTGAATTCATTTTTAATAACTTTCCCATCATTTTTCGGGGACGAGGATCAAAAGACGTCCTCTTTTGTTCCTTGAGGAGCACATTTAAAGGTCCTGCATAAGTTTCTCATTTTGCCGTTGCCAGAAATTTTCATTTTATTAACATCCTCCTTTCAATCATTCTAAAACAATATAATAATAATAATAGTACAAAGATTATTCACTCCAACAAATTAGTAAAGCGATTTATTTATGCAAGTTCCGCTCAATAGGCCGAAAGTATGGTTCTTTCTGCTACTTGTTTATCGGCCACGTGACGAACTGTCTGTCAAGAGTATCGAGAGCAGCACAATAAAAATTCTCCGCACGTCTCATCGAACACGATATTCTGATAATTCAAGCGTGGAAATACCAAGCACACCCACGCTACCCTCTCAGTCAACGCGAGATTTCGCGTAGACGCATGTCGTGACGCGAAATTTTGCACAAGTACGCGTTTACGGCAGGTGTTGGTGCATAAAAGACTTGGCACTTCCCTGTATTTCTCGGGTGCACACGAACAATGTTAAAATTGAGTTTCGATAAATTCCACGTGGTAGCCCCATACACGTTTCTCATAATTGCGAGGGCGAATATCATTTAGTTGAATATTGGATTATTATAAATTATTCTGGGGAATTTCATTATTTTATGACGAGAAGTTCTCGTACATCCATCGAGCTTTGAATTAAACGCTGATAATTGATCGATTAGATTATATGCTTGCGATATAAATTTAAATAGTGGATTAAATAATACCAAGGAAGAAATTTTTGAATTAAATAAAATGTAAAGTAGATAAATATAGCCATTTTACCTTTTTTACCTGCAGCATCTTCGTAGGACTGGCATTTGACCTTTAATTTGAGGTATTGATTTTTCTTTCATCCATTCCCTCCCCCCACTTCTACCGTTTTTTTAGTATAATGTTAATCAATGCTAATATCAACGATGCAGACTAAAATTTGTGTAATGCTGCTATAGTTGAGATAGAAATAACAATGTTTTGACATTAGTATCAAAAATGTAAATTTAGTTGGATTCAATCTGCAAGATAGCGGAATGATATTTTTTGTTGTTTTATTTATATCTTATAAAGAGTAGCTGAATATTCCGCAAGAATGTCTAAAGTAAACACGATACTAAGAATAAATAGTTTATTTGCTCACCTATTTACGGGGTGACTCCCCGATGCCAGACGAACGCTGCACACGAGTATAAAAATAATGGAATTAATTATAAAATACGGGGGATAAAAAACGTGTACAGTGTAACAAGATACACAGAACGACAAGTAAAACATCCTATTTGCTAAAGCGTTAAGAAAGCAAAGAAGAAAATCAATTGCTCACGTGGACAAGGGGTAGTTTCTCTCGAATACCAATTACGTCTAGCATTTAATTACCACGTGATGAAAAAAAAACACGAGTATCGAGCCAATTATATAGATTAATCTGATCCGTATTTTCATTTACCAACGTTTTTGCATTTTCCTCTTTCGATTGCATAAATGACTTTTCAATTAACGTTGCTATCGATAACAAACCCCCCCCCCCCGACGTAAACGGCTCATCCGAACGATAACGATTCCAAGTAAACGAGCGATCGTCGATGTAAAATAAGGACCTTGGTCGATATGTACAGTGGGTGATAAAATTAATATGAACACTTCGAAAGTATCACTTATTCGAAGTTTGACCAAAAATGGAATTGGAAATACACTTAAAATGATACCCTTCTTTAAATCAAAAATTATATTGTTATGCTTTTAACAACATGCTATAACGATTTTAGAGCTTTTACACTGAAAGAATACATACAGGATGTTCTGTTACTGCATGTCAATATTTTAAGGGGTGATTGCTGAGGTAATTCTGAACAATGTTTTTCTATACGAAAAGGACGGTTAAGTTTTTGAATTATTAAAAAAAACACTGACCACTCAGAGCGAGCTTAGCCTAGAGGGCGTTCAATACCGCGGTTGAGCGTACCACGATCGTTGCTCGGCTGAGCGCCCTGTGTTTGGTTAGTGTTTTTCGTTCGGAATTCAAAAACGAAGCTTCAACCAGCATTTTCGTACAGGAAAAAGTTGTTTAGAATCACTTCAGCAATCACCCTTTAAAATGTTGACATGCAGTTACAGGACACCCTGTATATATCAATACGCTGCAGCACGTTTTTCATATTTTTCCAACAATTTTCTTGTATTTTTGGCTCGTTATGCCATACAGATACAATTTTCTCAATCAGTTGTTGTTTATTAGTTATTATTCCTCATGCAATACGGCGTTTGAATAATTCCCATAGATTTTCAGTTGGGTTCATATCCGATGAATTTCCAAGCCACGATAAAACTTGAATTCTTTTATTGGTTAAGTAAGCTGTTACACATTTTGCTTGATGGCATGGTATATTTCAAGGAAGGGTCGATTTCACTGTTGTTAAAGCTCTAATACCAGCAGAAACATAGAATATGTAATTTTTCGGTTCATTCATAATAACTTGATCACCCATTGTAGCTCGTTAAAGCAGAATAATATCAACGCTCGTGTTCTGCCGCCTACGACTCGTTCCTTCGACGACCCAATCTCGGTTCACCGAAGAGTAGGCTAGGTCAGACTACGTGTCTCGAGCTATTACCCAGTTAATGACTCTAACTGTGCCTTTGTATCCGTTCTTCCTCCCTCTACGTTGAAGGCAGCTCTCTCATCCCACACCATCCACTACTTGTTAGCTGGTCTTGTTGGCTTGAATCGGTCGAATTGAATTTCGACCTGGACAGCTCCTCTTTTGAAGGAGTAGAAAGCACGAATGATGCGAAGGGTGTGGATTCCTGAGTAATCGATCGATTGATCGACGCCTCGATGAATTGATAATTAATTGTCCGGGGGAAAAAGAGAGGACTCTTGATGGACTAGACAGGTCGGGTGAGAGGATTCGTCTGTGCTGCAGTAGAAAGTCTGGTGTACTATTCTCGTCCAGAATGAAGTCTCCCGTGAGGAACGGGGGTCTTATTGGTCAGATTCCATTATAGCCGTATTAAAAACGGGGTGAGAAAAATATAGAATACTATTAGCTTTTTTAAGGCTTTGTTTTATTCCGTGACGCAGAAGGACGTCTTAGCGCTTTGAAGATCGTACTAGAAGTAAGACAAAGAAATCTGTAAGGGCATAACAGAGAGTGTGTTGTCCACTTAAGATAGAAAGGAGACCATGACTGCATCCATTCCACCACCAAGTCCCTATGTATAAACAGCTTCAGGTCTATAGGTCAGCGTATGATGTCATTTGGTCTGTTATATCATTCTAACTAAAATAGTGTTTGTCACATATAACTAAATTCATTTTTGTATTACTAGCTGCTTCATTATTAATAGTAACATTCCAACAAGCCGAATTCGAACCAATTAGATATTTGTATCGCTCACGTATATTGATAAAGAAAACGTACGTAACCTATCATGCTTGAGCTTCTGGCGTTACACGTGGGGAGCGCTGCGTACGCGTCTTACCCCTGTGCCGTTGCAGTAGACTTCATTCTGAACGTGAATAGTACTTGCGACTGTTCTATTCGTCATTGAAAGGCAACAATATATGCATAATGTAAAACAAAGCAAATGACTTCTACGATTGGTAGCTTCGATACCCTTGTTTTAAAAAAATTACAAAGTCGATTAAGTTCGGAAATTCTGACATAGTCACTTCCCGATGAAAATGACCAGTAAACTTCAACGAGGGATGAAATAATAGCACCTCAAATAATTCAGTGACTCCCATTAAGTCACCCAGTCCGTGAAAATTTTCATTGGGCTCTGCACCATTAGCCTCGAACCCGGCGTCAAGTGTAAAGGGTGCTTTATCCACGACCACCAAATGGTAGCCGCGCAACTGACCGTAGTCGCAATAGAGAATTGTGAATAGGGAATGGGACGCTCGCGGTACGACGAAGGCTCGCTGTGAAAAGGGAACACTTACACGCCATTGTGGGCTCCCGTTTGTACGCGCACACGCGCGTATCTTTTGTGTCTCATTGTTGCCGGCAAGGAAAGGAAGGCGAGCTGGTGCTCGATACGAGTCGCCAATGCGAAACGGCCTTTACTTCAGGGACAGTTACGTGATCCCTCGCCCTTCGGAATGTGTGCCTATATCGTGAAAAAATGTGGGCCTCGCGTTCAGTTGTTTCGTCACCAAAAAGATTCAACACCTTTAAAAACGCTAGAAACAAACAAGAACCATTGTAATGGTTCTTGCAAAATTTAAAAAGGTTCATCCCTTTCATGAATGCATAAGACTACAAAAATATAATTATTTATATGTTATATAAAAATTACGTACAGTAATAGGCTTCTCCGCACTAAAGCTTAAGAAAATGTTTACTATCGCAATAAAAGATTGTGTTAAATAATACAGTTCCAGAATCTTTTTACCCTCCCCTATGTCCAATAAATTTAGTGAATTACACTTGGCAAAATGAAGCAAGAGGATAAACGCGTATAACTCGACGTTGAAGTCTATGTTCTTCGAATGTCCTCTAATTTAGTAAGTACCGCCCCATTAAACTAATGAAGTGCCAAATATGTTCATCTTCTCGGAACGCGTTCAGCATAGACGCGCGTTGCAAATCATCGAAAAAGTCCCGGTGAACTATGCGAAGAGGCAAACCGGTTCCCTGTGGGTCCCGAATCTCCATAGGGCAGGACCGAGGCTCTTCCTTTCTCTCATTTTTGTCACGACGCCGACACACCCCGCGCGCAGCCTCATCCTAACACAGCAGGGGTAAATGTCTTTTACACCTTACCGATACACATATGTCAGTTACGCGATTCGTCTTTGGAAACAGTCGGCATCGTTGTCTAGCATAGGGCTCGGTTATCACCTCAAAAGATCATAGAACCAAAGAGAAGTGAATATCGTTAATACTTCCAGCCTTTTGAGGGACCGTGCTTTAGGGAGATTTTAAAACGACTTATTTCACTCGAAAATAGTAGATGGCAGGTTGATAAACGAGGGGCAGTTTGATTCAAATAAATCTGATAAGAGAAACGACTCCAGGTAGACAGGTTCTAATATTCCGTACGCGGAATTATAAATATCTTCTTGGAAAACTTTTATGAAAAGAAGTCTATTTCTAAGTATGTATATAAAATTTCTGCATTTATTAAAGAATTCCTCAAGTGATGTACTCGACGTCTACTAAAAGGGAACAATATAAAACTAAAAGTCAAAGGCAAAAATATAGGTTAGTAACTTAACCTATCCAGTGATTTCTTTAGATAAGTAACCTACATTATTGCCCTTGATTTTTAGTTTTTAGTATACATTTTTACTAACTTAACCAAATATTGATCAGGTTAGGATACTAATCTCACCAAATGCTGGTCAGGTTAGGTTGCTAATTTAATTAAATGTTGGTCAGGTTAGGATAGTAATCTAACTAAATTTGGGCCAGGTTAGGTTACTAATCTAATTCAATGTTGGTCGGGTTAGCATACTAATCTAACCAAATGCTAGTCAGATTAGGTTACTAACCTAATTAAAAGTTGGTCAAGTTAGGATACTAATCTAACTAAATGCTGGTCAGACTAGGTTACTAATCTAATTAAATGTTGGTCAAGTTAGGATACTAACCTATGCGAATTCTGGTCAGGTTAGGATACTAATCTAAGCGAATTCTGATCAGGTTAGGATACTAATTTAAGCAAATGCTGATCAGGTTAGGATAGTAACCTAACCAAAGCCAATCAAAATACACATACTTTTGCAAATATCTCGAAAACTAAAAGAGTTCGTCTATTATATGCGTAGGAAAAGGTTCATCACAAAGGCGACCTTGACAACATATTTCAAGCTCACTCGAATCGGAGCCAGCTCCGTTGTTTTGCAAATTTACCATGATTTTTAATTGCAAAAACCCAGCAAGATATTTTACATCTTTAAAACAACACTTACAGGCTACTGACCAAGTAATATCATTCAAATGGCTTAGAAAAAATTTCTTGCGACACCTTGTATAATTCTTCATAGCATAAAACGTCCCGTCGTTTTCCCCGGCTCACATTGGCATTCAAAACCGGTCAAAGAATTTATCGAATAACGCTTAAACGAAGTCGAAATCACGGGACTTAACAGGGTGGCACAAGAACCCGCCCCTGTTTGTGACGAGTATACTTCGTGTCCTCCAGCGACTATTGTCGACGCGACTCGCCAGTAAAACGGCGTATAATGTCCCTTGCACCCTGCTGATCAGTTTTGAGTGGACCTTCGCGCTGATATTCCATCGAGGTTCGCCCGCCTCCTGGTGAAATACCAACGGAATTCGTATTCCGTGTAGCCGGGAAGATAAATCTGCGCGGACCGATGGCAGGAAGGATGAGCCAGAGAAGAAATAAAAAGAGGAGCACGCCGTGCAAGAACAAGGAGAAGAGGATGGGCCACGCCTTTGTCCCGGTACGTCTACCGATCTTTCACCAAGATGTAAGAAAAAGAAGATCGCGGTTTCTCCTGATCCCTCGGGCAAAGTACATGCGCTGCTTCATCGATATGCGTTTGTTCTTGTTAAAATGCGAATTGGGCTGCTGCGCGGAATCGTTTTGCGGGCTACTTTCGTCGGGTTTCGTTCTGTCGTATAAAATTTCATTCGCGGCCGATTTCCAGATCTCGGTAAGTTGTAAAGAGATCTCAAAGTTCGTTGTAGACTGTAAACTGAACTTCTATTGAATTTTGACATACAGGGTGTTTCGCTAACTCATGCAAATATATTAAGGGATAATTGCTAGGACGATTCTGAACAACTTTTTCATTTATCAAAATGTTGGTTAAAGCTTCGTTTTTGAATTATTAACGAAATGATATTGACCAATCACCGCGCGCGTACGCTCAACCGCGGCCTTGAACACTCTCTCGGCTAAGCGCGCCCTCTATGCACGCCCTGATTGATCAGTGTTTTTCGTTAATAATTCAGAAACAAAGCCTTAACGAACATTTGGACAAAGGAAAACATTGTTTAAAATTGCCTCAGCAATTGCTCCTTAAAATATTGACATCAGGTAGTGAAACACCCTGTATATCTGTATACCTTCCAATATTAATTTTCACTTTGCATATTAATTCTGCAAACTGTATTACTTTCGTCAGCTGCAAATGTCCTAGACTCAAAGCATGCACGATAACGGTATTCATTTTACGACGAAGATTTGAAACATTTCTCGTTTACGATTTTATGAAGTGATTTAATTACACACAGCAGAAGGCAAATACTTCTGCTGTACCGCTCACTTTTTATACCTCGCTGTCAGAGCAGCTAGGGGCGCGTTAATTAACTGAATAAATTAAAAGTACAAGTTGATTCTCGTTCGAGGAACGCTGCAACGTTCTCGCAAGTCTCTTCATTTCCCCCGGAAGCTACGACAGAAGAAACTTCGCGCAACAGTTTATGTTCACTGTGTAAGTTGTCCCGACCTTATGCTCGCTTTATAAAAGTGCAGAACCTTTCATATTTCGCAAGAACCTTTGTCTGTAGCGTTGCCTTTGCTGTATTTGTAAATCATAACGCGATTCGAACAAACTTTCTATCGGTAATACCTTCTTTCGAAATAGTTACAATTATCTATAAAAGCTAATTTTTCTTCATTATTTCCCCCTTTTTTATCTTTTTTATAATATCGAATAAGCTTTTGCTTGGTTTTGCTCGCTAAGTGCAGAGTCGATTTTTCATGCTTGCCGCGTTCATTCTAAAACCTTTTATCGTTAACGAACTCTCTCTGTAGAGTGGAAAGAGAAAATGCGTTATTGAAATCGTAGTTTTGGAATAACGCACATTTCCATATTGAAAATAACCGAAGCGTTCGCTGCGACCGAGGGCACGACGGATCCTTGGTGCACGCGAAAAGGTGTGGCAACCACGAGCGAAGAGGAAACACACGTTCACCGACAGCCCATGAATTTCCGGTCCATTTAGGTCCCTGAATCGCTTTGTTTCGGATTACATTTCATCCTTTTTTTTAATCAATCTGCTATCAAATCACTAATAATTTCATTCCATACAAAGGAGAATAACAATATACAAAAGGGTTTAATAAAAAAATGAATAATAATCCTCGTCATGATACTGGCAGTCCTGAAGAGTGTAAAAAATTGCATCATTTTATTAAACAAGCAGAAATGTTTAAAGGTATTTTCATAGAGAGATAACAGGAATTGAATCGTCATAAATGATATGTTTGAAGCTGTACATTGAGAGCTATGAAGCAGTTGGAAAAAAGACGCGAATCCCTTCCAGAACACAGTGGGACCATGCAGTGTCTAGAGGAACTCATTAGACTAACGTTTATGCAATGGAAGGTCATAAACAGCGTACAACGTTGCAATATATCATTGAACAAAGGTTGAGTTGTCGAGGAACGGGGACGAATTGCAAAAGGACATTCAGTAATGGGCGCAGATAGATAATCTTGCATTCTAGATACGGTAATAAACCAATGAAAATGATAACTAAATATTCCAGACCAGGAACGACTGGATGTTACTTCGCACAGTTTCCGGCAGTCTCCTTCATAGTCCCTCACAGTTCCACTGTTCTTCGTGCTAAAACTTCCGATGAAATTAAAGATCTATGGGATTTTTTAAAAACGCTTGTCCAATATTTTTTAATTAATTAAAGCAAAAGTTTCATGATTTTCAAAAATACACTTGGGATTCATAATTTTATGAACATTAAGGATGAACGGAATTACGGAAGTTCTAAGATTTCTATTCATAGATTCAGGATTAATAATTTGACTGCGATGATTAAGGATCAACGAAATTGTAATAGAATAATATTGTTACAATAACATAATTATGATAGAATAAATTGATTATGAACATTACGGATGAACGTAATTGCAAAAGTTTCATGATTTCTGTACCTACACTTGGGATTAATAATTTGCTTATGAATATTAAAGACGAACAAAATTATAACAGAATAATCTTGTTGTAATAATGTAATTATAATCGAATAATTTGATTATGAACATTAAGGATGAACGGTACTACAAATGTTTTCCGATTTCCATACATAGACTTGGGATTAATAATCTATTTATGAAAATGAAGGACGAACGAAATTATAATACAATAGTATAATTATAATAGAATAATTTCATTATGAACATTAAGGATGGACGGAATTACCCAATTTTTACGATGTCATAAAACTTTTACTTTATTTTATTGCATATATAGACTTAGGATTAATATTTTTGTAATATTTTTGTAATAATAATAGAATAATATTGCACGGAAATTTTGGGTTCTCTGGCGAAATGACTGGGGACCAAGAAACACTTAAATATAATTTTCTTCCGCGTGCAAAGTGATTTTTCCTGTGGCTGCACGAGTATACCGATTCCGTGGGTCATTAAGAAAATTGCTGTGGCAAGGAAAGGGTTTTTTTAAAGTTTACACGGGCGTTTAATCTTGATTGTGATTCCCCACGCGATCGGATCGTGTTAATCGCCGTGGCGATTTGTACCAGGACAAAGTTCATTGTTTCTTCCTCGTTCCATCTTCTTCCCTTCCAAGAATACTTTCTTCCTGAAGTGAGCGTATTAGTGTTGCTTGAAATTAAATGATAACGAAGCACAATTCGCTGCAGCAATATTTTTGTGGGCGGCAATACATGTGTAATTCGTTTAAACAATGAAGAATTTTTATCGCTGGTAAGGGGCGCACGAGATGCCGTAAACAATCGCGAACACTGGATTCCCTGTAAATTAATATAATCAATCGCTTTCTGACGGAGGCCATGACTGCGCCGAATCATGATTCCTGCGAGAAAATAGAGACGACCGGGGAAGTCATGCGAATCGACAGCGATTACATTCAGGTCTTGGGACATGATATTGAACACCGACAATCTCAAACTCGTGAGAACCAATAACCACGACACTGGGATTGCACGAATTGCCATCGACGGTCTCGCATGATTCGCAAGACTGTACCTGATCAATTCACGTGCCTTAAAGATCATCACTCTTGCCTTCAAATGGGGAGAATAACATATATGACTACTCCAACAATCTATGATGTAATAATTATTCACAGTATTTCATGATGTCTCAATTATTTATGTAATTAGTATAAAAACGTATTCGGTTATCATTAAAGCAACATCTCTAATATTTATTTAAATAAAAAGAAACTTATATATAGCGTCTAGCAATAAGCCTAAAATAAGAATTATATAAATGTACACTATAATACACTATGATAACACTATAATATTAGTTATTGTTAATTGTACTCAGGTGGTAATTGCTACGCGCACTGCATTAAACGAAGCATTTCGTATATATCTATTTATGTACATACATACATATATACATACATACAATCAACTTTAAGAATAGCTTTCTATGGTTTGAAATTTTAGTTTCCAGTGCATTTGTTTATTTACTTTTGCATTAGAAATTACTTTTGATTTGCAAACAGCTGAATTTGAAGTACAAAGCCTGCATATCATGATCCTCGACGTTGCAACGGTTTATTATCTCCATTAAAGACAGTGTCTCACCAAATTAAAAGAAGAGTTACATCAACGTATGCAAATCCGTAGTCGAGACGAGAGGGAATCGCTATCGATCTCGTTCCACTTGCCAGGGATCGTTCCCGATTCCTCGAGGCCGCGGTTTTCGCGGGACGGGCGTTAATTAAATAACCCAGACGATGCGACAAGTCGATAGACAGCGGAGCCTCGTTATCGAACGTGGTCCACGGATTTTTCGCATTATAAGCCACGTTGGATACGCATGGATGATTAATGCGGAAGTGTGAACGCGAAGACGGTCGATTCCATGGTAACGGGGATCGTTTTGTTCGTTCTGTTCTTGCACTGTTGTACTTTGTTAGCGGACTGAATAAGGATTTACATTGCCTTCTGTTTCGAGCGTCGAATGACGTTAATCAGGGATGAAGCAGTAATTTTTTTTGTAGGAACTGTGGTATTTCTTCTTGTCATGGACTGAAAATTTAAAATTGATGTCTTGTGGAATTTCTTCATAGTTTTATTTATCTGCTTTGAGGAAAATTTAGAAAGTCAATTTTGGAAGTGAAAGATTATTGTACTGATTGTCAGTAAAAAATACTCGGAGTTCTCGAACTATAATTATCTAAATTCAACAAGATTAATAATAAATTATTACATGAACGAATTATTACAAGAAGGTAAACTACAATTTTCGATTTCTCTACTTTGAGGAAAATTCAAAAAATTAATTTTTTAAATAAATTTATTATACTCATTGTCTACTCAATATAAAATATTCAAAGTTCTTGAAGAATAATTATCCAAATACAACAAGATTAATCATGAATTATAACATGAATAAATTGTCACAAGAAGGAAAACTACAATTTTCGATTTTTCTATTCAGCAAAAGTTTTCAACCTCGATCCAATTGTCCCTGCCACGAGGATTTGTTTGGAAGACGCAGTCGCTTTGCCGGTTTCTGGATTGCCGCGTCTGGCCGCTGTCGCCTGATTTGCGTAGAAGCAAATCTCCTTACGAAAGGACCGTGTACCCGGTTGCGGTACCGCACTCTGCAGCCTTTTATTCCTCACGAAGTGACACACCTACGTGCCGCTTTATTCCCAACATAGCTGGAAGTCTCAGACGACGACCTACCGCAAAGCCGTATTATTTCGACGTGCTGGGTTTCCGTACCGTCTAGTTTTCTTTTCCAGATAGAACGACTTGGCAGAATGAATCATTAAAACGGACCTTGAACTGGGCGGACAAAAGTTATGTCGCCTCTGACCGGAAGCTACATTACGTCCACTTTATCTTGATCAGATTATCACCGAGAGTTTGCGTAATCAGTGATTTTTCAGGAAGCGTATAATCAGTGCGTTCTTGTCAGATTTGTTGTAATTGGAAAGTTGTTGCATTAAAATTTTGTAGACACAAAGTGATTAATCACTAAATTGTTTTATTTTTGATAAGATATTTCTGCCGGAGAAAGTAATATACAGTAGATTCTCGATAAGTGACCTCTCGACAAGTTTTTACCTTTTTTATTTAATAAAATTAAAACCAACGCGTTTGTGAGTTTTTTCAAACGCGATATAGTTTGTGATATATTTATTTTCTTGTCCTGCGCCAATGGCACCTAAACTTGTAGATTAGAATACGACCAAATATATTCTAAACTATACTGTTTTCAATCTCAATCAGAAAAGTCTCAAAAATTCCGTAATAAAAGTTTCATTAAAGAAAAGTAAAAAGTAAAAAAATGTTCGTCGTGATATCAGGTTGTCTAATCGATACGTTTTTTTTCGGTAAGTTCGATTCTCGCAGCTTCTTCTCTTTTACTCGTTGCGTCCTTTTCTACGTTCAGGACCAAGGGGTAAACAGGAAGAGGTGGGGATAACTTTCAGTCACTTATGTGAAGATTCGAATATCGTCGCTTATCGAAAGTCTACTGTATTTAAATTGGGGATGCAAGGTCTTATGTCATTGCATTATTTATTTGCCCATTAATAAATTCTGAAAGTAATTAATACAATGATTAAAGTTACCAATGGAATCTGTTTAATTGTACAGTAAACGCTTGATTAGCGAGCAGACCGATCTGTACGTTAAGCGAGCGGAAGTCATGCTCACCACTCTTTAGGTATTCCTACCTGCATGTCCAATTAAACTCGCTTCCGCTGCACGATTAGCGACGGACTTGGGTCCCGATTTTCGTTCACTTGTAGAACATTTACTTAGCCTGCGGATTCGGATTACTTGTAGGGTTGAACGAACATTTCCACGCATTCCTTAGATAGAATCTGCGATCAATTAAGCTTTAACTGGACTTAAAAAACAAATATGATCGATGCTGACCCAATCGCATTTCTATCATTTGTTTTATAATTTTTATAAATATTTCACTTGCGTGCAAATGCTTGAAGCCCTACTGTAATTATTAGAAGGATCTAATAAAAGATAATTCCATCTTTGCTTCGCCAATCATCGAGCTTAACTATTGAAGGAAAGCCCTCTCTATCGTCACTCGTATTTATTTACCGAAATCGACTGAAACAGCGAATCTCCATTCCTAGCAGTCCCCGCGATCTTGCAATCGCGTTCCCAGAGGCAGTACGATAAACCGGGATAATTAATCCATAAAGGTGGCACGGGAGGTTGCGATCCGCGTAGCAGCGCGCGCAGTCGCGCGCCGCAGATGAGAAAGCGCAGAGGACGATCGGAAAATGAAGACATTAACCTCCGTTTCCTCCTCGCCCGGTCGCATGTACGCGAGCCAGCAAATAGACTTCCAGCTGTTCGGGAAATCGATAAATTCACTGTGGCGATATCGATAGCGATAACTACCTACGTTTTATCGCGCGGCGATGCGCGATCGCATCGATATCGCCACTATGAATTCTCTCTTTTTCGTCGCCGCGGGTGGTCGAAGGCTCCCTGAATGGCAGAAACGCGCTCGCCTCGGCGCGGCTTCTCTCCTTGTGCCATCGTTGCGTTGCCTTTCCTCTTTCCTCTTGCTTATATTCCCACCGGATGATCCTCCCGTGGGAATTTCGCGAGCAGTGTTCACGGGCCAATCAAGCATGTAAGAGAAAGATCCACTTTTGAGAGCGGTTCTTGATAGTAGTGGACAGCGCGAAAATCGTATGGGGTCCATGGTGAATCCCACCCCTGGTATGCAAATTTTCCGGGTTTATTAGGACAAGGAAGGTTGCAATACTTGGAATTATACAATACTTTGGGAAGCATTTCGATTAAGCTTAAAAATTTCATTCAGGAATTTGAATTTTCAAATGGAGACTAAAGCTAAAGCCCTTAACCAACTTATTTAGCTTCTTTCAACTGTTTTAATTTATTTCATAATATATGAAAACATGGGAAATGTTTTGTACTTCTCACTCGTTCGTGAAAGGTGATAAGACTGTATATCTTTTCAGATAATATTCTTGCATTCCACGTTTCAATTAGAAACCTTATTTGAACGAGCCTATCTAATCTTCAGTCTTAGACAGTGGTATGCCAAATATATATTATAAGTTGTGAATGAACATAGTTCAGTAGCACTTCTTATCAAAAAGTTTTCCAGCGCCAACTATTCTAAGAATAGGTTCCTCGTTCTTTCATGCTCCTCATTCACTCGTGACTGTTTGCACGAGATAAGTACGGCAATGCTTCCTTGCATATCTTTAATAAAATTCAGTTGCTACATTGGTGTACAGAATTACAGGATACCTTTTTCGATGAAAAATCGTCGATATTCAATCTGTTACACCTTCGTGAATAAAAATCGTACAACAATCTACTTGGGCTCATTCTAAAGCCTGAAAGCCTTACCTCTGTTCAGTTCTTAATTTTTTTTCGAAAATGCTTTCGCTTTATGCAGCAGGTGGGAAAGTTAAGACACTTTCTCTCTGTTACAATTTTACAAATTCGAATGTTTCTACGGACATTGAGAAACGCTTTTCATGACTGTCGAGTACTAAATGCCCTCCGATTACTAAATACCCTCGAATACTAAATGCCCTTTTACTACTGAATGCCTTTATACATACTATTAAATACGCCTCGACTATTGAATACTCCTCAATTACTGAATACTCATCGATTACTGAATATCCCTCGACTACTAAATACGCCTCGATTACTGAATACCCCTCGACTACTAAATATGCCTCGATTACTGAATATCCCTCGGCTACTAAATACTTCTCGATTACTAAATAGTCCTCGACTATTAAATACGTCTCGATTACTGTATACCCCTCGACTATTAGATGCCCTTTGACTACTAAATATCCTCGACTACAAAATATCTTTCGAATACTAATTGTCCTTTGAGTAGATACTAAATAGCTTTCGACTATTAAACACTCCTTGAATATTAAATACTCTTCGACTACTGAACCTACTACTAAATGCCCCAATCAGCTCTTAATTTTTTTCGTAAATGCTTTTACTTTATGCAACAGGTGGAAAAGTGAAGATACTGTTTCTGCATCAAAATTTTACAAATTCAGACGTTTCTACGGACATTGAGAAATGTTTTTCGTGGCTCAAATTATTACGAATTTGAAGGCCGAAGCTTTAGTTCTGCATGCCAGTGTATTTGTACTGCATAAAATTTCATAATAAATGGTGCTTCATCAATTAAATAAATCCGAAAATGAAAACTCTATTTTAATCAGGAACAAGAACAGAGTCTATTAAAAATAAACATCAGTTGCAGAATAATTGATACGAATTTCTTTATTTCTAACGTATCGACCCATCGACTTCTATCACTCCACCCTCGGCTGAATAAAACTCCTGCCCAGTTTTAGCAATTGCCTCCCCCGGGGACGGCATCCGTTTTCTCTTGTCTGGGAACTCGATCACAGCACATTGCATTCCTCGCATGTTACAACACGATATACATACATACATACATACTGTACTCGCGAGTTTTTCGCGTCCTCAAGTCAACCAAGGTATCTCGGCTCGCATAATGAAGGGCATCGTTTTCGTCGTGGACCGCTTTTTCAGACGAGGCCTTCATTCACCGAACCGAGCAGCAGGGTCGTGTGCACCAAAGAGGGGAATCCCGTCTGCTCGACCGCTAATGATCAGAATGTTTGTTCATGTAAATGTGGATCCCGACCTTTTTTTCCTTTGCGTGCTTTGCTGGAAACGAGTTTATCGTGCTGCCTCGGCTGTCGTCGATAATGCCTTTTCTGTTCGTCTGACAACGCGGTAATCCAGGGATATTCGCGACAAAAAATCGAGGAACTCTTGTTTAATGGAGCTGTGGTTTATGTAAAATTAACGGGATTCGCGATAGTGGTGTAAATTAAGAACTCCCTGCATTTTAAATCAATTTATTCATGAGTGTAAAAACTTCTGAAATAGTTCGTATTTTGTTAATATTTTCGGTGCACGTGGAGGATAAAATAATCATAAATTAGCTGGTTACTTTGTGTAATTACAAAGTATACAGTTTATAATAAATTCTTTTAATAAACAGCTTTTTCTATGCATTTCCACTAACGAATTCTTTTATAATTACAGAGATCGAGGCGCAAGAGGCTTGCAAATGGCTGAGGGCAGCTGGCTTTCCACAATACGCGCAGATGTACGAGGGTAAGTGCAAGACTACAATATCTTCGTAATTAGGTTATTGTGGACAAGTGGAAAGAACTATTTTTTCATAACGTTTACAGAGGTCAATATTAATTAAATATTGCCGAAACTACTATCACCACAACATCAATTACGCAGAAATATTCGTTTGCAATATTCATCTAATTAGTGGCGCGCAACTGGCGTTCATTTGAATTTGGCAAAGACTGGAATCTCAAAGTATCTCTGCAGTGAAATAATTATAAAAAATTGTTACTGCACTAATTCAAAGTTTGATGACAGCTGAGAGAAAAGTGGGCCACTGAAGTAGGATATTTAACAGTCGAAAGATAGTTGCCGAGAGGTATTTAGTAGTCGAGGAGCATTTAGTATTCGAAGAGTATTTAGTAGCTGAGGAGTATTTAGTAGTCAAGGAGTATTCAGTATTTTTTCTAAACGTTCACGAAGGTTAATATCAATACAATATTGCCGAAACTACTATCACCAGACCATTAATCACGCAGAGATATTAAATAGCAAAAAAAAGCGTCGCGCGGCGAGAGCACAGCCGGTGCACAGACTTATGAAAAACGGAGCCTATTTTGAAAACTGAAAACAAGATGAAGCAAGGTGGAGTTGCGACTTATAAAATCCTTTTAAATAAGTAAAATCATCAGTTTGAAGTAGGGTGATCCATGGACCACCAAAGCCGACATATAATACATGTGTGTACGTTTTCGATGGCCCGTGTGTGTGTGAGATTGTTACTAATATCCGCGGCCTCGGAAACAAAGATCTCCCTGTTTCGATTTCGTTTTTTCCCTGGCTATGTATGTATGTATGTACCTCCATAATGTTAGAGTATAAATTTCAAGATCTCATTGTTCGACGGCCTTGGATGAATCGTTTTCATTTGCAATTCATCGATCGTGGGGAGGCGAAGAAGTATAACGAGTTTCGGTTTAACGTTTTCCAATAATACATCATTTAAGGAACGTCGTACACGTGTCCTTTTATGCAGCTTTCTACACTTTATTTGCGTGCAATTATACAGCACTTGCTCCAAACACAGTGAACTGAAAATAGTACTGATTTTTTTCAGTGGTTTTTTAAAATCAAGAAAATTGGGCCATTTCAATTTTACCTGGTCGCAATGTAAATCGTGGACAGTATTTTATTATACATTTTATTTACTCCTACGAGGAGAACAAAAATTATATCATTTTGATAAAACAGTTATCTACTTGCAAATAAGCAGCGGGATGAAACAATGATTTTTTAATGAGTAGGTAAGTGCACAGATAGCGTAAACGCAATTGCAAGAACGCACATACTCTTGAGAGAGTAATAATGAACGTATTGTTGGCAGGCGGTTGCGACAAAGGATCCATTATGATAAATATTAACACGTTAGGACATATCAAGCTGCTATCCTAATAAGTCACTCATGCCTCGTGTCGCGATTCGATTCGCTCTGCCCACGCATCGTTTATTCCCAACACTCTTCAACCTTTTCAGTCACTTCATTGGTTACCGGTTGAAATTTTTTGCATAAAACTGTGCTTTCGGTATTGTAAGATCCTACAGGCTTTCTTAATGAAATGATATTCACGAAATTTTTCACTAAATCACTTAACAAAATTATAATTATTATACTTTCGAAGTAAATCTGGCAAAATAAAAAATACATTGAAATACAAAAAGCTTTACCACTCATGGTGTTCTCTAAAAAGGTAGAAAATCTTCGATATGCCCTCTCGAAGCATCAAAAACATTTTGCTTGCTAAAATTAAACACTCAACATCGAAATATCAAATCTTCTTACAGCCACCACATGGGTAACATCTTGTAAACATTTCATCATCTTTTCAGCTACTAATTGCACAGTCTCCAAATCTGGAAGCCCACCCGTTGTAAAAACTCTACTGAATTTCTTGCGAATTTTTATAAATGAGCCATGCAAATGCAGAGCCTGGTGAGACATTCCTACATCCCCCATCCGGATGCGTGCCACCGATACCGAACACGGTATCGTGTTCGAGGTAAACGCAGTTGCTCAGGAGGCCTGCTACGGGATCGTGTCGCGTGGTAACATTGATTCAGGTGTGGAACGAAGCCGAGAAAGGACTAATAACTCGTGCACCGTGATCATTAACGTCCCTGGACCGACGAGTAATTCCAGATCTTTCTTCAATTTCAGATCGCTAATGCGGGAATAATAATCAGCCGTGCGTCGCCGCGCCATGATTAACGACCGCGGCGATTTTTCAACTTGCCATTGCCGCAACGCTACCAATTTACCGTTCAGATAGACTGTCGAATGCAAGCTGCCGGCTAAATAACACAATGTCCTGAGAGATTTATGCGGAAACGGAGCCGAGAAATTTTAAGCGTGAACGAATTAGTAGGCCGTGCCGCGGCGTCAACATAAATTTCCTGCGCTGTCTCGTTACCGCGTTTATTTAAATCAATTTCGATCGATCTGAACGCTCGCTGCGTGTACACTACTTGCGATATAATGCCGTTTGGAGCATTATTTAGTACCGTTTAGTCGTGCGAATGGGGCAAACTTTGAATTAGTGGACTGGCAAATACGGGAGCTGAAGCTTAATTAGTCCTGTTCTTTATCATTCTTTTTTTATAGAGGTGTTTTGAGATTACAATCCGTGCTAAATTCAAATGAACGTGAATTGTGCGCCACTAATAATTAGAGAAATATTGAATACTATGTACTCTCCTCGACTGCTGAATACTCCTCAATTATTAAATACCCTTCGACTAATAAATACTCCTCGACTATTATTTAGCCCTCGACAACCAAATACTCCTCGACTGTTGAATACCCCTCGACTACTTAATACCTTTCGACTACTAAGTGCATTCATGCATACTACTGAATACTCTTCGATTACTAAATACTCCTCGACTACTGCATGCCCTTATACATACTGCTGAATACACCACCGTTACTAAATACTCCTCGGTTACTGAATACCCTTCGACTATTGAATACTTTTCGACTACTGAATGCCCTTATATATTGAATACTCCACCACTATTACATACTCCTCAATTACTATATTCTCCTCGGTTACTGAATACCCCTCTACTACTAAATGCCCTTATTCATACCACTGAATACTCCTCGATTATTTAATACAGGTCGACTACTAAGTGCCCTTATACATATTACTGTATACTCCTCGATTACTAAATACACCCCGACTACTAAAGACTCCTCGACTGCTGAATACCCCTCAGTTACCCGTCCGGGACACGGCCGCAGTTTCTAGCTTCCGATATTTGGCCGTGTCACGGATAGCCTCTTGAAAAGGTCGCCGTCAAGAGGTTATAAAGCGTATTTTCTGTACACAAGAAATATAATTCTTTTAGTTTTTGTTTAATCTTTATGAAACTAATTCTAATAAACTCCTGAGATTTTTGCAATTAAAATGACACCAAACACGACAGAAATCGCATAATTTTTTGTTATGTTATAATAGCACGTCGCTCTCCGAAAACCCGGGCACGGCCCTGTGATATATAAATAGGCCTTAAATGCCTCTATCCATACTATTGAATACTCGATTACTGAATACACCTCGGCTACTAAATAAATTCTCAGCCACTGCATTGGATATCGTTTGAAATTTTTAAAGCTTGGAATAATAAGTGTAGGAGTTCTATCACAGCTTTTTCTATTGATATTATAATCATCCCTCTTAACTTCCCTTTCATTAAATGATTTAACAAACTTATGATTATTGCACTATTATAATTATTATAAATACCTTTCGACTGCTAAATATTCTACATACGTCAGTGCCCTAATTTTTTCTCAGCTGTCATCAGACTTTGAATCAATCGAGTGATAAATACATAAGCTGGAAATTAATTAGTTCTATTCTTTGCAATTCTTTTTTTTGCAGGGGTTCTTTAACATTCCAATCCGTGCTAAATTCAAATGAATGTGATTTGTGAACCACTAATTAGACGAATTTCGAGAAACTTCAATTCACTTGAAAGTAAACTGCTTGAAACTTATATTACATCCTTCGAGAAATGCGTTCCTTTGCCTTTTTATTTGACACAAAGTACAAAGTAATTGCATATCTATATTCAGCCGTGTCCGTCGCCAAATTAAGCGGCCATCACGCAGACAATGTATCGCGCTGGGGAAAAATATGAGACAAGAAGCACGTTAGTACGGCGGACAAGCGACGATACTGTTCCTTTCCCTCGAAATAGCGCGTGTTCAAGCGGAGCGCGGTCGAGCGTTCAGCCGTGCGATGAAAAGCGGTCTGTCGGACAGTATCCGTCTGTCGTTAATTAATACACACGTGGATTAACCGCAGATCGAGTGCAACTGTTGCTAGGGCACCGCGAGAAAGTATCGGGGCACGCCTCCGTTGTTTCTATTATATTAATCAAAGGAGTCGATATCGAAGTGGAGGCTGACACTCGACTTCCCCGGTTTGCCACTGTTGCACTGACAACTCCGTATGGTTAAACGCGGGCAGACCTGAAGCGTTGATGTAAAACACGGCATGCCCGACATTGTGTGAAATCCAGTCGGGAAATCTTTCGGATAACCGCCTAGATTTTTCGTATTCGTGGCTAACAACGACGCGTGAATGAGGCGGCCGTCGATTTCTCGTCGAAGAATTGGGCTAACGAACGATTGATTGCTTTAGCGCCTGAATCACGGTTCTCCTTTTTATGCGAGAAGCCGGTTGGACATTAAGAGTTCAATGGTAGAATATAGCTTGTAATCATTTGCAAATGCCGCTCGAAGCGAATAATTGATGGAATGAGTGAACTTTCTTGGAGAATGAAATTACAGGGGTGAATCTGTGTATCACAGTTGGAAATTTGGGGTGCTGATTGTATCGCCGTGTCATGGAAATTCATTGAATAAATGTGTAAGACGAGGTATTTGCCGAGTAAAAGAAGAATCGAGAGATGGGGACATGTTTTGTTTCGCTGGAAGTTCGAATGCAATGGGCCCCACCTAAATTAATATATCACTTAATAACGCCGGCCTCTTTGGCAGACGATCAAGTGATTCATTTCCCACGGAAATATCTTTTATCAGCACGAATGATACGACTACAGCCATAAAAATAGGAAAAATCGTGCTCCGAATACTAGTTCCTGGAAATAAACCTGACGGATTGAATTGGTTACATGTTTTCATAGAATCATGATATTTAGAGGTGCGAAAAAATGATGCCCTACTTTATTGATGCGACGCGTGTAAAAATTGTTCAGCAGAAAAGAGTCACCGGCCTCGTAAATTGGCGAATCTTCTACGAAATACAAAATCGACCACTACGATAATTTGCTGTGCTTTTGCTCGCTTACGTATTTTCTTGGAACAGGACACACTTCCCAGAATACTATTCTCCTTGCCTGATTTGTTGAGACACCTGAATGGTTCGCTGAGAGAATGAAAGCTATAAACTTGTGGAAAGTATATCTGTTTGCTTCTCGCCAGTAACAGTAAATACAACGGGAAATACAGTGAAAAAATCACCATGACGTAAAAGTATTTCTTTACGTGATATGTCAGTATTCTGATTTTTATTATAAATACTGCTGCCCAATTTACTATGTTTGCAGCACATTATAATAAATTTGCGATTTAAAGCAATGTGTAAACTAATCAAACAATTCGTCCAAAAAATAGTTAACAGTGACACATATCTACATCGGAACGCCGATCAATTCTATCCCTTCCCAAATACCTTTTGTGTTTTAGAAACTCTTCGAGTACTTAAGTATCATTTGAGTACTGAATACCATTCGAGTACTAAATACCCTTCGACCACTAATTACCCTTCTACTACTATACATTTTTCAATACCCCTCGACTACTAAATACACTCGACCACTAAATGCCCTGCTACTACTAAATACTCCTCGACCACTAAGTACATTTCGACTACTGAATATCCCATAAATACTAAGGGCTCTTCTAGTACTAAATATTCCTCGAGTACTAAACATCCCCGACTACTAAATACCCTTCGACTACTAAATACTACTACTAAATACTCTCAGTTACTAACTATTCCTTGATTGCTACGTACTCCTTGACGACTAAGTGCTTTTCGGCTACTGAATACCCCTCGACAACTGGTTACCCTTCGACTACTAAATATCTTCGACTACTAGATACCCTTTACTCAATATTTCTTGACTTCCAAATACACACGACTACTAACTGTTTCTCGATTACTAAATACCCTTGGACTATTATATACCCTTGTCTTCTACATGTTTGTAGACATGTCTGTATACATACAGACATGTCTATCTCATGTATATCTCTCGACTACTAAATGCCCCTCTACCACTAAATACTCCTCAACCACTAAATACACTTCGACTAGTGAATACCCCTCGACTACTAAATGCCCTTATACGACTACATACTGCCCAACTACTAAATATCCTGCAACTACTAAAGAACTCTTCTACTACTAGATACTTCTCGGCTACTAAATACTTTGAATGAATACCAAATAGCCTTCGACTACTCCTTGAATATTAAATATTCTTCGACTACTGAATACTCCGCCATTACTAAATGCCCCATGATTACTAAATACCTTTCGACAGCTAAATCTACTAACATACGTCAGTGGCCCAATTTTCTCTCGGCCGTCACCAGTGAGAATTGAGGGGCTCAGTGGAAAACAGACCCACGTTGCAATCTTCTAGTTTTAGCGGAGAACCAGTAGAAGGGAAAGTTATGTACGCAGCAGATACGGAACGAAATTATAATTATTTTAGTGGCACGTGATATTATATTAGGAAATGGTGGGATGCATAGTATACACATTAATGCACATGTAGCATGGACTACTTTTTCCCTGAGCCCCTCAGTTGTCAAAACGTCACGTGAACTCGACCTTTTCAAGAGCTGCCGCGACGACGAGAATTAATCTAACGAACAGATTATCAGGTGGTGGTCGCTAGACTATCCGCATGAATTTAGAGCTCCAGCAGACTGCTGGTGGCTCTAACCGCGTGAAAATAATTTCGATCGGGGAACGGGGTTAAAAATACACACGCGAGTCGCGGCCGTAGTCACGATTCACGAAATACCGCGATGTCGGAAGCACGTGCTGCTCTTTCTAGTCTTTCAGGGATTTGGAACACGGCCAGCGGTAGCCGCGAGAAGCGGTCTTTTATTTTCTTATGTTTCGTTCTCCCAAAGTCATCCATCCATTTGCTCCCCGTCGCGTTGTCCAGCTTCGAGCCCCGCGATCGTCTTGTTTCTGCGTATCCAGAGACAGGCAGTCTCTTTTACCCGGAATCGCCAGTGGCACGCGGGCAGCTGTCGCTGCAACAGATTTCCGTTGACGAGCTTCTCTCCCCCTTAATTAGTTGCACGAACCACACGCGAATAGACCACGGTTCACGGAACCGGATGTTAACCCGTGGCAGAAAGGCGGGAGGGGTCACGTGGCCACGGGTTTCATTAGGTTTCTGGGGTATTTGCGCGACGAGAATATTCGGCGATGATTAAGCACAGGCGCAACGCTTTAATATTCTGCGCCGGCAGAATCGTTACGAACAGGCAGGTTTTGGCCCCAGCGATGGTAAATACAAATTAGCACGCGGATCGTTGCCTTTGTGTTGCCGGACTTCGAACACCATTAACGGGGCCTACGGAACCGTTTCATTCAGCCCGAAACCCACGTTAATTGGGACACCTATAGAAATTGTGGGTTTCTGGAATGAGGGAATAAATTTCAGCGTCCTTGGTGTGGATTAGTGCCGCTATATGAAGTACAAATTTTCCTTGCTGTTGAAAAGGGTCTGGAATCAAAGATAATTCGTGTTCATTAAAATTTATTTTATTTTGTCCGAGGTTAAAAAAATCTTGGTAAACTGTCATTTTTCTCAGCCGAAGCTTCTTCCGCGAAACTTACGGACGATTTCTCACTGTGTTACTGATATATTGCCGTCAGATGTTCGATGGAGGAACAGATAAAAGGAGGATTTGGGACGACTGTGATTATTCAAAGTAACCAGTTGTTACGCTGTATCTGCCCGAAACGGATCGTCCTAGTTATCCACGACCTGATGAAACGTACGCGTTCATGACTTACAAGATTTGCTAGAGCGAAAAGTGGAGTGCATATATGTACACATCTTCATGAAGAAACGTGAGACTAGCCCGGGTGCGCTCTGCATGAAGTGCCAGTGGATTTCTCCACCACGAGTTTCACTCCAAACGTTATTCATGAAATTTCATACACTGAGTTAACTTTGATCAATGTTGGGCGTCTAACGTGAAATCTCCTTGAAAAAGAATGGATACCCACTTTCTGAAATGAAAACGCTATAAATAGAAAACAAGGCAAAAATACAAAGATACTTTGCAATTAAAATACGTTATTCATGTTCCAAAATCTAAGTCAGTTGAACTTGTAATAAGTTTTTTATTCCTCTGTTAGACACATAAAATGATTTCCAATCGGGAACAACGAAAGTGGGTGAAGATCCTCTTATGCAAAATTCTTTTCAACCGTGCACGTACGAAATTCAAAATGGATCACTGTGATCAGTTTCTGCGCTTTTGCTCGTTTACGTGTTTCCTTGGAACAGGACACGCGTCCTAGAATACTATTTTCTTTGCCTGATTCGTTGAGAAGAAAAATACTTCGTTATTAAAATACGTTGTGAATATCCTAAAATCTAAGTCAATTGAACTTGTAATAATTTTGCGTTCCTTGGTCAGACCCATAAAAACATTTTCTATCGGAAACAAGAAAAGTGGGTGAAGGTTCTCTCGTCCGAAATCCTTTTGAACTATGCGGGTAGGAGATTATTGTTTTAGCCGTGGCTGTTTGCCTTCGTTTTATTTCCGACAAAATTCCGCGTCCTTCGATTCCTGTGGTGAATTGTTGATCCAAACAATCTCTGTCCCACTTTTCGCATTGCAATCATTTTTCCTCAAATCTCCTTGCTGCCTATTTTCAGTAGACATATTCACTGTCAAGTTGGCCAAGGTTCGGATAATCCATTCGACTTACTCCCCGTCGATGATAATTGGTTCGCGACCAGCACGTATCGACGCTGATAAATGACGTTGAACTTGATCGCCTTTTCGTTACGAGACACGACAGAAGGACGCGCGGTGTTACGCTTACTTTACAAATAGCCGACCCTGCACGAGGACGCAATTAAATTTAGAATTTGAAGGTAAAATCGTATGAAGTCGTGCAGCCAATTTGATTGCTTCCCATTGCAGGCGAAATCAATTTATTTTTCCAATTAGATGCGGTAGCTATTCATGGTTGGGAATAGTATTGTGGAGTGTGCTCCAAGGAACAAGAAATTGTATTGCATAATTTTATCAATCGTGATTGCAGTCGCAATATGATTTAGCACAATTTGGGTACGATATTTAAAAATATAAGAACGCCTTCAAGCAGAATTTAAAACATTCCGTTTATCATAAGGAGCTTAATTCCTCATGACGCACGAGTTAAATGATCATGAAACGAGGACACACAAACTTGTTCAAACTTAATTCAACCGCGGGGCATGTTATGAGTCATCCTTTGCATTTGGATCGACTTTCACATTAGTGTTGAACAGTTTCATTAGTCAACACACATATTGTACTGGGGTAATCAAATTCTGAATGGCACAGGCATGTTATTACGACTCTTAATAATTTTTCACATGTGACCCAACTTATTAAGTCTGTAAATAAATCAATTTAATCGTATTTGAAACAAAACACTCCAAAAAGCACAAAGCTACATATAATTACAATACCTGCAACATGATTTGATTTGTAAGACGAAGGAATCAGCTGCAGAGTAAACTGAAGCATTGTAAATGAGTCTGCGCCTACTTGACTTTTCTTTAAACGCAATCAATCGCTTCTCGACTAATCTTCGAGCGAAGTCGTCTTCGCGCTATCTTCGAAACGCCAGCCATTTGTTATACTCGAACATGGAACGGATGATAACGAACGTATAGTTCTTGGTACGAGACCTAAGCCAGCGCTGCTTGGCACATACGATAGTGCATGTGCACGCATTTAGTCAGTTCTAAGCTGACTGGGGCCTTACGGCCTCCGTCCTTCTTTAGCGATGCAGCGTGTACGGGCCATTACGCGAGTTTAATCGGTACAATTAATTTTTGACTTCCCTTTATAGAGGGGAAACCGAATAAATGTCGCGTCCATGCTCGCGGAATGAAATAAAAGACATACCGCAGCACACTTTCATTGTTACGCCTCAGAGAATAGCGGCTACAGTTGACCCGGCATCAAAGAGAGGATCAATTTATGTGACATTTGATTTATACGCGGTGTTTACCAGCTTCGCGTCTGTAAAAAAAACGCGGAGGTCGCGCGATGTGTTTTGCAGCGTGGATTTCAGACGTAAATATTTGAAGATCGTAAAACGATAAAAGTCGCGCGATAGAAAGACGGCCTCGTCATCAACGATTGTGTTCGTAGCGGACAAACAACTCAGCCCCGTACACCGGGAGTGTAATGTTCCAATCAATTTCGAGTGATTACAATCGATTCGCAAACGGCAAACGATGCTGTCGCAATCGTTCGATTGCGCGAAGTACCTTTGCGAACTTGCGTCGTGAATATCATCCGCCCCATGTTACCCCTCTTTCTTGTACAACTTTCGCGTTCGTGTCAGTTTAGAGAAGTATCATGAGCGATTTTTTAACGCTTCAGCAAGGATAAGAAAAGGCACATGTACCTTCGATTCTGTCTGTCACTGTGAATATGAAAAGAATTTCTGTACACGTTTCGTGTAATACTGTTTGCAGTAATGTAATGACTCTTCAAATATTCATGATTTATTGCTGCAATTATTTCAACACTTTGAGATAAAGGAAACGATGCGCATCGAATAAATTAAAATCTGCCAGCAAATTTGTCGACTAACTCAACTGTAATATTTACTTCAAAATCAGGAATGGCAAATTTCATAAAACACCAACTATTTAGAATGCAAATTGCTTTCTTTAAAATTCGCCGAGCAACAGTTGCAGCCCCACAATCCATAATACAGCCGTCGATTCGAAGAAACAGCATCGGAAGGACCGAGCACCGCTGCAACGACCGCGCTAACATAAATTCGCGTTTCTTCAGCGTCGAGGATAGGAATCGTGAAGAAAAACGAACTGCCGTTGCCGGCTGTTAAATAACAACGGCGCGCGCGGTTCGTGGAAACGGAGAAACGGGCGCAACCCAGTTCTCTCCGGAGGATGAAAATCGCGGGACGTCCTCGTGTTCTCGGACGTACACGTATTCCCATTTCCCCGTCTTCCGGGTGCACGCTCGAGAAGAGAAACGCGGGAAATTTATACTCATCCCTCGACGCGGCGACGGAGTCCCGATGAAACGAGGAACAGATGCTCGTCGTGGCCACCGAAATAGACGCGCTTCTAACGCCCGCGATGTACTGTACATATGTATTTCTGTTCGACTTTACGCACGCGAACTCCCGAGAAATTAGCCGAACGGCTGAAATGTTGCTCGAGAATGTTTCTAGCGTCTTGGTAACAACCGTGGTTCTTTAGAATAAAGGATGTTTCCTTGGAGACTTTTATGGCATATGTAACCGATGCATTTTTTATTTTGTACAGTAGTACAATTAACGAAAAACATCAATTTATAATTGATGACGTAGATTGTAGATAACAATATTCTAGTAATATATTCAAAAAAGGACGTCAGAAAAATGGCCATTTTCTTGTACTACGTATGATATTATGGGCTGATACTACCTCCTTAAGAAAGCCATGTTAAGCCATACCTTGACCCATACTACTTTAGTTATGCCTGACGTCCGACCATTTACTTGTTCCACTTGCGATCGACATATACTACTTAATTATACTTATATTCGTATATAAAAAATTTATATGTATTAAGTTTAAAATGTGTTACAAATGAATTTATAAGAATAGTCACTAAGTAACAGTTTTGAAGTTTAAACAGTATCGTTCTTGTAATTTGTACATTATTGCAATTTTTCAATAAATCTTCAAAAAAGGAATGCAACTGGTTTCATGGTGTACAAATTACAAAAATGATAATATTTAAACTTAAAAACTATTACTTATTGACTATTCTTATGAATTCATTTGTAATACATCTTAAAGTTAACTCATATAAATTTTTAATACGAATATAGATATAATTAATATAATTAACACGTTGAGCGCCACGTCAGCCATCGGTGGCTGACACTAGACTTTCCGTTTAGGCCGCGTCAACCACCACTAGTTGACAGCGTGTAACATGATATAAAACTATAAAATTTACACTGTTTTATGGAATTACAGAAAATTTATTCAAAATTTACTTAATTTTGACTCATTATAGGATTAATGGATTTCATTAAAACACGGTAAACATAAAAACGGTTCTCCTTTACAGGTATTACAAAATGTGACAACTCGCTTAGCCTTTTTCCTGGCCATTACTCTACCATCTTTTGTTACATTTATATAATAACAAAACAGACTTGGCGCGTAACGTATTGAATAAATGCCTATAAAGATCACGTTCTAAACGTAAACTATCTTCTACTGCGATCAGAAACATTGTCCCTACAATTTCAGTGCTTCTAAGCGGCGCGCGTGGCCTGACGGGGACTTCCTTTAAAAATCAGCGTGCCGCTCAACGAGTGAATATAAGTATAATTTAATACGACGGCACTATGCTACTGTTACACTACTATACTGATACATTATCGATATATCACACACGCAGCTACCGCTGTTGGACAAGGCACAGCTTAGGAGGAGCCAGAACTGTCATTCTTAAGTAGGTAGTATCAGCCCATAATATACGTCAATCATAAGTAGTACAAATAAATGTCCAGATATCAGGCATAACTAAAGTAGTATTGATCAAGGTGGCTTAACATGGCTTTCTTAAGCAGGTAGTATCAGCCCATAATATTGTCATGTATAATTTAAGTAGTATAGATCAACCATAAGTAGTACAAGTGAATGGTCGGGCATCAGGCATAACTAAGGTATGTATCTTCTGGTTCTTCGGAAAACTGAACCGGTTTGAAAGTAATTAGTGAGAAAATGAGCAGGTAAATCAATTGAAGGTTTTAATCCAGCAAAACCGAAATACCATAATATCATTGTTACATGCGAACTACAATCACCAATGCTGACTCCAACTCTGCATTCACCTGTATGTGAAAAAATAGCTCTAAATTAAATTCTGCTTTTGTCCTGCGGCACGTGTACGAAGTATTTTCAACTATTGCAGTGTCGAGAAGCAATCTCGTTTTCAATAAAATGCTGTTGTTCGATTCCACATCAATTTTGATTCTTGATAATTGAATATGCTAGTGTTGTAATTTGGAATTCGAAGGTCTCAATTTCATTTATATGGTTTATATAATGTCCCGGTGTTTGTTTCATTTGATATGTCGCACGTACATATAAGCAAAAGAACTTGAAATCTTATGGTTGGAAAAAACTGCAACTTTGTAACTTCTGTACCTTGAAACGGAACTCATCATAAGTTCATTATTTTCTTCTTCTGTTAGTCGTGATAAACTATTGATTTGATTTGAAAATGACAAAAGTCTGCCTGCGATATAGCGATCAAAGCCAGATGTGGGTATCAATTACTTTGGAAATGGTGTAATATTCGAACCAATAGAGTACAATATTAGAATGAGTTCGGTCACTATCATATTCACATTTCTGGATTAATTTTTTAACAACTTACCCATCAATTTTTCAGAAAAGTATTAACATTTTTTGTTCTTTCGGCGGCACACTTAAAGCCCCTGCATGAATTTTTATTTTCATTTTTTTAAAATGTCAAAAAATGACCAGCTTTTAACATCCTTTTTTCGGAATGAACTTGGAAAGATTCGCGGAGGGGAATTGGTGATTGTTGCCGCCCAGGGAAAGCGGAACGTTTCGTGGAAACGGTCGCGAAAGACAGGTACACATGCTGCTGGTTCTTCTCCGTTAGCTCTGCTCTTTTTCACCACACACTTTGATCTTGGTTAATTTAGGGCGCTCGAGGGATTACGCGCTGCCTGCCACCTTTTCTTTCTTCCGGAAGAGTTTTTTGTTTTTAATAGATACAAACGACGGATGAAAGAGAAAAGGATATTTCGGATATTTACCGTTGATGTTAATCTCGTTAATCTGGTTTCCCCGTTTCTCTTCTGATTTCTGGGAAGTGACGACAGGCTTAGTATAAATTCATTGCCAGGTGTCGTTGGGGATATTCGTAGGATTCTTTGATTTAGGAAAGTTGCAAAGTGGACGTAAATAAAATTAATAAAACCAGTAAAAATCCATAAAATTAAAGTATAAAATGAACGTCTTTGTGCGTTTCGAATTTTACTATAAAATTCAAACAAAAATCACTCAATTTCATTTTTGCATAGACCGTGCAATCTCTTAAAAAATCGATGCAGGAAGCGATAAATTTCGAAGGAGGAAGCAGACGGGACGTGAAGTAGTCAAAAAAACGTCGAACGTCACGCTTCCTTATTAGCCGCAGTTCGATAGCAAAAGTGACGTGTGATCATGATACGCCGATTTCCGCCTTCAATGGGGCCAAAAACGATGACGGCCCGCGTCAGCCCGGCTCGTTTATCAAGATGACGTCGATGCAAGCTCGATGACTCGATCACCTTACGTGACACCCGGTCCGGTTTGTACGTCAGAAACGCGTCGCGAGAAGAAAGAGGAAACTGGTACTATACTGCACTGCTTCTTGTTCGAGTCACGCGAGTAACGCGCCTCTGAAACTCTTGAAAGTGACATGGAACCGTGGACACGCCAGTCAGCTCTTCAAGGCTACTTTTGGACAGTGTTGGGCATTCCAAATGACGAATAAAGAATAACGAATGAAAACGCCACATTTATTCGTAGATAGCGAATAACGATATTATTCGGCGAGAACTTATTCGTTAGTGACGAATAAATATCGCCTGTTACACGAACCCAATTTATTCGAATACGATTTTATTCGATCTTTTATTCGACTAAACTACGAATAGATGTGACGTCCGCCACCTACCGACGGCTGCAAGAGCGAATCATAACCTTTTTCTTTACCACGAACCCCTACATACACATACATACATTGTAGAAGTTACGTGATACCTTTATTCGCCTGTTCAGTGGCTACTTCTTTATTCGAATGAATATTTGTTCGAATACAGAATTATTCCTTACTGTCGACTAATCTCCGTTTATTCAAATTTGTTATTCACAGACTGTTCGAATAAGAATTTATTCGTCGAAATTCATTCGGAAACTTATTCGAATAATGCCCAACTCTGGTCTTGAACACGGAACACGATCTTGAAAGTAATATGCTCCCGGCCTCGGCTATGGCTTTGCCGTGCCTGACGTCAGAAGTGATCGCGAAGATGAAGAGCACACCAGAATCCACACCTATAATGCTCCTCAGCTTCGAGTGGACGGATCGGTGTGTCTTTACCCAGCCTGGACGAGATACGCGTTTCTCGAGAATCTTACGTTCGCGTTTGACCTCCGTTAAAATATAGATTGAAAATGGTGGGAACGAGTGCTGTCTTCGATGTGTGTTTTATATCTCATTTATTTTCGTCTCGAATCTTGGCCGGAGAAAGGGACGCTAATACCTTATTTTTTCAATTGATGTTTGAAGTACAGGGTGTTCGGTAATTGATGGTACACTCGGACCAAGAGTGGATTCTACATGAAAATAAGCCGAACATGTAGGATAAAGCTTTTCCATTTGAGGCTCCGTTTACAACAAAATCAGTTTGAAACATTTGCATGGACTGTATGTATGTAGCAATCAAAGCAGAAAATTGTTCTGTCCTTTGATGAAACAAAATGCCAGAATACAAATAGAAAATGGAGCAGAATCATGTTTTCAACACGATGATAAACATTTTGAACAATTTCTGAAATAATGAAGTTTATCATACACGAAACTTTTTTCTTCAGCATTGTGCAACATATGTAATAAAGAATCATAAATTATCCAAAGTTTTTACAGGTATGAAAATACTATTGTGGTTATCGTATACATTACGATTAAGGTTATGTATAACATTATGAAATTACAATCATCTAATGCCAGCAGTAATAACAATATTAGGCAACATGCATGTAAACCAAGTAAATTTTTAAAGTCGATTTTCTTGGAAACGAAGCTCAAAATGAGCAAATGTTATTCCACATTTTCGATTTATTCTTTCACGTAGAATCACCTCCTGTCCGATTGTACCACCAACTACGGAGCACGCCGTATAGCCAAGATAAATATCGAGTTCGTGTCTTATTGATTAAAAAGAAAAAAAAAGGAGAAGACAATGTGTGGTAGCAGAGATCTCGTTTTTCCGATTGGAAGCCATTTTGAATGAAAAGCACTTCCTGCCTTACAGTCTCTAGATCTTTCGATTCCACAGTTCAAAGCCGAGCTGAGATCAGTTCATGCGATAATTCCTCATTTTAATATCATCTGGTTTCCCCTTTTAAAAGTGGAAGGTTCTTCGAAAGCCCAATACAGTTGCGTTATCTTTTGCGCAGCAAGATTGTATGATAATCAAGCAGGTACGATCGCACGTGGGTGTAAGCGCGCGTAGGTGCGATTAGCTTTGCTGAAAACAGTGGATTTTGAATAAATTACGCCCGCAATCCATTCACGTTTGCTCAGGCCGATTCATACGCCTTTTACACAGTGTTGAGAAACAAACTTGATACTTGTTTTCAAGTAATCCCAAATATAGTTCCTTGATACTACGGTTCTGGACGACATTATAAGCTCGCCACATTTTTTGTGTGTTCCTTTTCTGTGACTTAGTACTGAAACCATTAATTGTTTGTCTGTAGGATTACACGAGAATACATGCAAAATAATACTTTGAAACCACTTTTGCTGGTACATATATAATTTATTATTAGTAGCTACTTAGAAAAATGCTGTTTAAAACACAATTTTAAATTTTCCTGTTTTCCAGCTGGACAAAAGTATAAGTTTACCTATAAAAAACAATGTATTCTGTATCAAATAACGTCAAAAATAGTTTTTAAACAAATTTTTATTTTGCATGCTGTTAATTAAATGCTTTTGATGAAACTTTGGTCAATTTCTTAACAATTAACCGCAACAGATCATTAATTGACAGTTAAAATCTGTTTTTGTCGTTATTTGATACAAAAGAAATTGTTTTTTTTTAGGTGAACTCATACTTTTTGTCAACTAGAAAAGAACATTATACATACATGTAAGTAATAGAAAAACTTGTTTCCCAGTATCATTTCCCATGTATTTTTATGTAATCCTACAGTTTTAGTCGTAAGCCATAGAAAATAGCAGTAATTACCTATAATTAAACTTGTTTTGACGTTTAAATTGTGATTTACCTTATAACTTTGCCCAGCTGTGCAGATGATTGATAAAGGACATTGAAAAACACTCAACCTTGTCTACGCCAAATTTTCGCCACTGAAAAATGTGTCAAGGCCCAGTTTGGGTTAGATTAGGAAAATGACTTATAATTAAACACGCTTTTGTCGTTTAAATTGCGGTTTGCCTTATAATTTTGTCCAGCTGTGTGGATGATTGATAAAGAACATTGAAAAACACTCAACCATATCTGCGTCCAATCTTCGCCACTGAAAAAGGTGTCAGGGTCCAGTTCAGTTTACGAAATCAGTAGCGCACCCTGCGGACGGAGGGTGTCCAGTGTCAAGAACACGAGAGGCTTCCCCAAACGGGGGGGGGGGGGGATGGTGCATCACGACAGGCTTCGAATATCAGTCATACAGCGTGTTTCGAGGTGTTTTCCGTCCAGAAATACCCGCTTCTTTGCGTCCAGGCAACTCGGTGCTTCGATCTTCAAGAAGGAACACGTGCATTTAAAACTTACACAAGTCTCGTGCACGCGCGCTGCTTTGAAAGAAGCGTCGCGTTCAAGGTGTCCGCTTTCGTGGTTCTCCGGCGAAATCGCGATCCGTACCGAATTAGGAGAAGCTCGGATACGCCCTCGGTATTCCGGATCATTGCGATTTCCTAGGCAGCATGCCTGTATAAGCTTGGACTGCGGCCAAGGAACCGCGGTTTCGCCTTGCGAAAATCAAAAAGGTCCCCGACGCGGTTCTTACCGAGAAATACGCTCGCTTCATCGTGCACCTCGTGCATGTCGTCTCTTCTACGGGGAAAATATTAGGGGAATATTTGTGGCGCTGGGAGCAACAACGAACTACAAGTATCACCACAAAATTTTCAATGTAAGAAGTGATTTTGTTTTCTTAGTTTTAAGTTGAAGAAAATTAATTTTTCCTACTGGGGCCTACAAGAACAAATTAATGCTACAAATTCAATTTGGTGAGAAATGTAAATACGCCCGTTTTTGTTCTTAGTGCCTTATTTTTAAAATGATTCGGAGTATGGCTTTTGGTCGACACGTTTGATTTTTGGGAGTTATAGCAATTTTGTGGATTTGTTAATGGAGTTAGATATCTTTTATTTCATATGTATTTGCCTGCAATAATTCTAATGTATCGTTTAAAAGGAAATGCAGAATATAAGGAAAATTTAGTTCTCATTATTGCAGAAGTGATTTGTATGCAATAACAAAATCTAAAAATAAATGTTCCAATTAAATATCTAGTATCTAATACAACAAATGTTTATTTTACAAAATTGACAATCAAGATTGCACAATGTTGAACATACAGTAACCCAATAGAATTGTACAACGCCTCAATCCGCTTCCAATTAAGATTCCCACAGAACTCGACCAGCCACCGTAAGTACAATTCATTCTACGCGGCACAAAGGAGTCCGTTGCTCAGCGTGAGGTCGGCACCAGCCCCCGGAAAGCCACGATGCCCGCTCTAATTGGCCGGCCACTTCCACGAAACAGAGCCATCTAAGGGTTTTGGTCGTGTGCCAAGCGTCGGACTGCGTGTATCCACACGCGGATACGAACGTTGCAAAAAGAAGGTGCGTCTTTGTGACGTGCCTTTCGCGCATCTGTGCAGGGGTGAATTGAAAGTCCGAAAAACGTGGCCGGCACCCGCGACCGCACCTGGATAAACCGTCAGCGCCTCCTCTGGCGATGCGCACAAAGCACGCGCGCTGGCCCGTTCGTGAGCTGCATCGGGAAATTACTGTTTGCCAAATGGAATCAACGAGCGCGATCACAGTATGTAGTGGCAGCGTTCCCTAATGCGTTTCGATGGAGACGCTATCTTCCACGAAACACGCCTTTGTCGTGCTCTTCGTAGGTGGCCGGGATGGTCTTCTTGCACGAAAATTCCCTAGTGGTACGCGTGAATATATGAAAGACTGAATGTGCATTTGTAATTGGAGAAACTGTCTCTCTGGATGATCTTGCTTTTTCGAAATTGATCTGTATGCTGATTTCAAGATATCCCTGCTGTGATTAGAGGAAGGGTACTATCATGGCCCCCTTGTGATTTTCTTCTTTATAACAAAGATATCCAGCTGCCACTGGTATCATCTGTAGCACCTACTACCCAAAAGCAAAGATAAAAATGTTTAAATGTTACATAGCTATCAGTAATAATAAGCGTTTACAAAAATAAGTTACATTTACTGATTGTTTGACTGAACAATCTTTTAAACTAAATTACTGGAGTATTTATAATCTGATTATACATGTACCGTTCCGGGCCCGTAACCTTGATCATCAACTTATCCATACATAAGGCTATTAATAGATTAATACAATAGTAATAATTATGATATTAAGCGCTTAGTTAGAATAATATGTAATACATTTTTGTAACTGAACAAAGGCAAGTTGTAGTATGTATTCCAAAAGGCAATAACAGAAGCCCGAAAAGGCAAAGTGGGAGGCCCCAATACGCTCCGCAACCCACCCTCCGCTAACCCCAGTCAAAGCCAGGACCCGATTGCATCGATACGTACGACATAAGCCAACTTAATACCATCGTATCTACATTAAACAACCTATTTCTCCGATATAGATAATACAGATAAACTAATAGAATTATCGACCATTGTCAAGTTTCCGTATCCAAAGACCGACGTACCCGAAGTCAATAAGCTTCTCGGGATCGAGCCATTGCGAATTCACTTGGCATTACCTGGAATGTCAAATCGATGGAAGACGCGTTGCATCGGAATGGCACTCACGCGTGTCGGTGCCGATAAGCACTGCGATAGAATCGAATGCGTCTACCGGCAACATTTTTCTTTTCTCGTGAACAACTTTATATTATTATCCCCGTCGCGGCAGACTCTAACCAAAAACAAACAAAAAATACGGGATATATCGTTTTTAAAGAGAAGAAGAAAGATATTATTACGTGTCCGTCTGGGAAACTGGCCTTTGAATGAAATCCTCGATGTCTCGCCAGTGCGAACGACAGCGACGGGACAGGCGGTCTTAATCACTGGCGTTCACAAGAAGGAACGAACGGCTACGAAAATAGGTGGTAGGCGAATCGCGAATAGTCGCCTTTGAGGCTTCGGCCGCGATGAAAATCGCGCGTCCCTGGTCGCGTAATCGATTGCTTTAGACTTTGGGCGCATAAATTCTCGGAGGGTTCGCTGGAAACGCGGAAATTATCGGTGCCCGGTTGAGATTCATTACGTGAACTCCCTCGCCACTGGCTGTTTCGTGGAAACTCGCGAAATTAACGCGGAGCTTATTAATTTGAGGATAATTAACATTCCGCCGCGAGAGACTGCTGGGAAAGTTCACGATGCGCGACCGTGGAATTATCGTTTTCCGGAAATACCGCCTCCGTTTCGATGTGCTTGTGAATCTTGGAAAATAATATTTAGGGAATTGGCTGTTTTATTTAGCCCCATGTAAAAAATGAAGATTATTGATAAATTGTGATTTTTAAGGTACATTTATCTTTTATTACATAAAGCACATTTTATCTTTTGAACAACCCCAGTTGCTCGCGTACCAAATATACCTAATCCTCTTATCTAAAATATTTCCGGTGTGACGTGCCTTGGTTTTTATTCAGATCTCATTGTGTTTTCCGGTGGCAGGTTCAATGACACAGTTAAGGTACCTCCAAAAGTTTTCATCTCATCTTTTGTGAAGATTCCCTTCACATGCGGGAAGGTTATTGTAAACACAATAAAGAATGCGGGATCTCCTTGAACGATTTTCCCTTGTATTAGTTAATACGATTAGTTAAGCTTTAAATTGTGACCTTTGGCGACCTTCAGGTGCATTGAGAAGTTGACCTGGTTTAATGGACCAAAGAAGAACAATAAAAGGGCATGACACAACTGATTTTTTTTTAACTTTCTATTTTTGTAAATTATTACATCTACCCTGAATTAAAATCAGATAAAACCATAAAATAAATAGAATTACGCGTAATTATGGTAAGTCCGGTAGAGTTTGATCACTTTTTGGGAAAAAGTTCTACAATTGCTCTTTTTTCTGTTTCCTATTGTTTTAGGAAAATAAAGGAAATGTATAATTTCCAAGTAACTTATACTACACGTTAATCGTATTTTACAACTAATTAAAGTATTTTAATGAGACGCAAAGCCCTATTGCGCTCCGACCTTAAATAATTAACATTGACCTATCTCTCCCGGTGGTCGGACTCCCCCGGACTTACTGTACAATATAAAGTGAATATTCTTTTAATATAAATGCGTTAGTCGTTGATAACTCGATAGTTTATGAAATTCCTCCTTCGATCATCTGATTTTTGCAACAACATCACTTGTGAACTACAGAAACGGTACGTTGCGCAGCAGTTATGATTAATACACTCCTCCGAGACAAAAGCAGAAGCATGCAGCTAATACTGGAAAACAATCAGAAACTGGTGTCTCGGAAAATACGATTCCGCGTACACCGCGAGGCTCGCGAACGTAATTAATGATCATCGCGGTAGTGAGAGACATAGTTTCAAAGGCTCGATTCCAGGAACGCGTGTCCTCTGGCGGCTCGCGATGATCGTGGTAGGTGGGCCGCGAAGGGAACCCCGTCGAGATGGAAACGGATGCAGGGATATTGCACTTTCCGCCACGGAATATCAGTCTTGCCGGCGAAGCGTCGACCGCTTCTGACTGCTCGTACACTGTGGCCGGCCGCGAGCTGACGGAGCGAGAAATTCGCGCGGACATGTTCACCGGCTGCCGCCTCACTCCCCAACGCGAGGATGCGACCGCTTCTTTGGAGGTCGATCTGTCCTGATTCTTCTGAACGCCCATCCGAACCAGTTTGATAACGAGACGATCGTTAGAGCTGATACTCCGATTCGCCATCAGTGCGTTTACTTGCTTCTTCGTGAAATATCCAATTTATGTGGATACAGTATAACGTCCGTTATGTGAACTAATTCGGGAACGAAAGTGTTCACATAACAGAATAACAAGAGTTTAACAACAAAATGAAGTAAAATGAATACAATTTTCTTTGTGGATATGCATGCATGCACTTTATGTATAGAATATAAGATAAACTGAATATATACTTAAATGATCTTCTTTTTTATGTAGATACAATAGAATGCCTGCTATATGAACTAATTGGGGAACGAAAGTGTTCACATAACAGCATTTTTCACATAATAGAACAACAAGCGTTTAGACGCGAACAAGAACAATGCGTTTGAAATAAATATAATTTGTTTGTAGATAGTGCATGCATGCACTTCATATTTAGAGTACAAGATAAAAAATATATCGTTAAGTGATCTTCCTTTTTAAAGAAATGAGGATTTTCCTTTAAGAAAATGAAACCTGTGGTTCCCAAATCCTACAGAAACATGTTTATGAGCACATTATATTTAAACACATTTTTCATATAAGGAAACGTTCAAATGGCAGATCGTTTACCTATTAATATATACGGAGTGTATCACTGCCTCATGCAAATATTTTAAGGGATGACTGCTGAAGCGATTCTGAACAACTTTTTCCTTTGCCAAAATGTTGATTAAGGCTTCGTTTTTTGAATTATTAACGAAAAAACACTGACCAATCGGTGCGTGCGTAGAACGCGCGCTCAGAAGAGGGACGGTCGTGATACGCTCAACCGCTGTCTTGAACACACTTGCGGCTGAGCGCGCCCTCTACGCGCGCTCTGATTGAGCAGTATTTTTTGTAAGTAATTCAAAAACGAAGCCTTAATCAACATTTTGGCAAAGGAACAAGTTGCTCAGAATTTCCTCAGCAATTACTCCTTAAAATGTTTGCATGAGGTAGCGAAACACCGTGTATAACAGAACGTTCACATAACGGGCCTTCTGTTGTACGTGAAGCACCGCTGACAGTGCGTTTATTATTCGCTAATCTTCTATTTGGATTGGAGAAAAGTGTATTTCTAAATACTAAGTAGATGGTTAATTCTGGCATACATAATAGATTAGTGGTAGTGTTTTTTTTTAGGGCAATGTAGTGATTAGAAAATCGTTCGTTGTGAACATAAACGATAAATCGGAAGATTGATGGAGTACAGCAGTTTTGCAGAATATCGTCTCATTCTGAATTCTAGAAAACAGAATTCTACGAAAAGTCTGTTTAAATATTTTTTTCTACATAATAGAATCTTTTCACCTTTCCGCTAAGTGTTATGCATTTTCATTTGTTCGAAGAAGTGTACGATTTTGGTGAAAACGGCTGACGTGATATACACTTTCGATATTCCCAGAACAGGTTGATTATGAGATCTCCAAACGAATGATCATGTTGCCAATAATAATATGTCAGCGGAAGGCAATCTGTTCAGGTATCTAACTTAATTCGCCGGGGGAAGGTATTATAATACGAAACGATGTTGCACGTGGTGGAGATAGAATGTCCCAGCGGTTCCTCGAAGGGCTCATCGTTCACTCGTTCGTTGGAATTGCATGGCACGAGTCCGCGAGTCGATCACTTATCGATCGCATCGATCGACGATGGATCCTATCGTGTGTACTTACCGCGAAATCCCGGATCGTTTGCTGTGAATCGTTTAATCGGCACCTCGCGTGTGTCTTCGACGAGGTCCGAAGTATCAGGCGGATCATCGAGAGCCATCGATCACGGACTCGTCGCGCGGACTAACAATGGTCCCCGCTATCGTTGCAGATGTCGATCTTACACGAAATTTGCTTCTGAATCGAACACTGCCCGCCTGTGTTGAATGCCAACTACGATTTCGAAAGAAATCGCAGCTGCACACCCAACTGGCCAGCTCGTAATTAATTCTGTATGCGTTTCCTTATTCTCACTTCCGCTGCGATCTTGCGATATTCGCTGTATGGTGTTTAGAAACGCAGAGAATGTATAAGCGGATTTTTTGTTGCCGGAAGATTTGGCGAAATTAATGAAGTGGTGCTAACTGTTAACTGCTGTGGATCTAGTTGCACACAGGTTCAATGCGAGCTTCCGTTCGTTTACCTTGAGACGCGCCACAGAGAGCTAACGTTGCATCGTTTCTTCCAGAAGCAACGAATTCTCTCTGGTTCAATCGAGTATATATATTGTATTTCTCGATGCAATATTTTTATCCGATTACGTATTTATCCAGCATTTATCTCCAAAGGAAAAACAAACAAAGAAGAGTTTGAAATCTGTCCACAGAAATGAGTTATTCTTCAATAAATACTCCGAAGTGAATTCACCTATTTTTCTAACACCAAATGTAATATAAAATATGAAGAAAGATGAATTTAATGATTTTTTCAATAAGAAGAAACAAAATATAGATTTATATAGAATTGAATCAGTTCAACAATTACTCCAATAAGTAGAGAATGTATATTATCTCTCGCTACTGAAATAGGATTTAGTAAAACTTCATTCTACTCCAACTTCGTTCAACATTATACAGTATTTTTTCAACAATTTTGTCAAATCTTTCACGAGACCATTGACATGAATTAATTCAATAATTGCCTCTACAAATAGAGTATCATTGTCTCTCACCACCAAAATAGAATTTAGTAAAACTTCATTTAACTCTAACTTCATTCAACATTACACAATATTTTTTCAACAGTTTTGTTAGCCCCCTTGCGACACTATTGAAATGAATCAATTTAACAATTATTCCAGCAGATAGAGAATTGTTATCTCTCGCCATTGAAATAAGATTTAGAAAAACTTCATTTTACTCGAATTTCATTCGACATTATACAATATTTTTTCAACAATTTCATCAACCCTTTCACGAGACCATAGAAATGAATCAAACCAACAATTATCCCCCCAAAAATAGGGAAATATTGTCTCTCGCCATTAAAATAGTATTTAGTAAAACTTCATTTTACTCCAGTTTCTTTCAACATGACAGAATATTTTTCCAAGAATCTCGTCAACCCTTTCGCGAGATCCGTCCAGTGTTTTCTCGCAGTCGCGCGAGAATTGTGGCTTCGCGCGGCACGGATCGGAGCGAAGTCGAGCACAGGGCATGCACCCGTGAAATGCATCGGTTGCATCTCCCTTCCAGCATGGCAGTCGTTACCGTACCCTACACAGGGTGCCCCACCACGTACTTGACAAACACACATTCGTACACATTTACAGGCGGCAAGCCCGGCGTCCTCCGCCACGTCCCTCTTTCAAGACAGCTGCCCCACGGGTACAACTCCCCCACCCGAGCATCGCACTCCGTTTCGTGCCGTAGTTCTTTCGTGGCTGCGGGCTTCTATACCACTGCTACGCGCCGACGACCGCTAGTCGACAGGCAACCGGTGGAGGAGTCGTATCTCTCGCACCGATGCTTTCAAGCACACAGTCCTGTGTGGTCCTCTTTAAATCGCCTAACTTTCAACCCTACCCCAATCCAAGTTACAACAACCCTTTTAACACACGCAAGTGATCGTGACCGGTACCAAACGGTGTTTCTTTCTACACTTCTGTGTAAAAATCGGTGGAATAGATAACTAACCTTGGCGAATCGAGAAACTGTGTGATGGATATTTTCACGTGGGACGTGCGAGTTGTGACACTAAGGATTTACTCGTATCGTGCGCTATACCACTTTTTCCAGATCGACTTGTGATCCCAGATCAATGGTGTGTCTAATTCGGTGAACGATATACAGTGGTCCCCTTTCGTAGCAGCAGTAGCCGAAAGGTAGTGGAGATATTGTTCAAAGTGCTGGAAACTATGCCGCGAATGTGTCTCAAGTGATCGTCTCGGCTTCCAACCAGATACCACCAGACGATCGCTGTACGAGCACCAACCGGAAGTGGATTACCACACAGCCGCCAATTCGTCTGACAGCGATTCCTGCCGGTCTGCACGGGTTCTCGTGTAGCTTCGTTCGTGCGCTTCGTGCAGTCTACCCTTGTGCTCGTTTTTTTTTCGTAAAGGAACAGAAGTGCTGTAATATTCGAACCGTGTTGCTGATACGCTTGCTGCTTTCGGTGAAACCTCGTATCGGGCCTCCGATACGATACACCGTACTACGTGCGCGTCGCTGCGTATTACGCATTCCGTACACCACTTCTAGCCGCTGCGATAGTAAAAGCTTGTTGTTTTGTCACTGAACATTATCGCATCGCGGAAGCTTCGCGAAGAACGCGGTGGCTCTGCATTGCCGGGAGAGAGAAAAAGGCTCTTTGGAAACAATCGTTTCAAATAACTCTATCTCGCTTGGTGAAAAGTTGTGGGTGGTACCACATTGGTAAACGCATGGAACACCTGGGTACTCATTCGACAAAGCGCGATCGATCCAAACGCGTATAACACAGTGAGAGTTTTTTTTAGACAGAAAATGAGATCGGTTTGTATAAAGTTTGCTCGTGGCTCAGCAGCCGATCGATAGAACCCGGCACGTGGCGAACGGTGGTAAGACAATTGGAATCGATTGAAAAGGTAGCCATGAGCAGCGTGGGATTTTTCACGTTCGCGTGCTGCTGAAGGCTTAGCTTCGTCGGAAAAGCGAAGAGGCGAACGCTGTGTCACGAATGTGTCGACACTGTCACGCGAGCAACATGAAAGGTAAATAGAACTATTGCTCAATGATCGCTTCGAAAAATCGCCACGAAACATCTATTACATTCGGGTATCGTAAAGTGACTAAATATGGAAATGTTGCTATTTTTCACAAACTTATAAGTATGTTCTAAATGTTCTTAATCGAACCATTATTACAATACGCCTGTGAATAATAAACTCTGAAGCTAGGAAAGTGGCTCGCCATTAACAGTACTCCTTACATCTTGAACAAAAGTTTTTTTACAAAGCTCAGGACTAATTATTAAAAAGTTTTACTTTCACATTTTATGTGCCTCAAGTGCCTATTCCACGTGGAATAAACACTTAATTTTCTGCGCGCATGAAACTCTAATTTTACTAAGAGTAAATCACAAATCATTGTTCGAGAAAAGCAACCAAACATGGAATATCAGAATCTGAAGAATATCTTCTAAATGACTATAGACAGTCTCAGTCCTTACTTTGCTGCTGCATATGTGTGGTTTATCAGTCAAGCGAGCATTAATGCCGCGTCAAGATAGTTTTATCTTGCTATCGTTCGGAAACCTTTAACAGTATGCAAATTTTACGTGTTTTTTCCGTTTTGTTATTATACAGGGTGTCCAAAAAGGTTGGGACCAAACTTATACTACGTATTACCGAGGTCGAATAGGTGAACAAAGTTCATATAAACTTATGCCTGAAAATGGTTTTTTGAAAAAATATATGCTTTTAAAGATATTTCTGATTTCATCGTGGCAGTTATAAGAGATGTTCGATAATTCCTCCCTTTGCAAGGATACAGGCTTCCATTCGTCGAATTAGCGATTTCCGAACTCTTTCAAATATTCCAACTGTATTGGAAGTACTAATAAATGCATTTTCAATGAAGTCCCAAAGTTCATCTTCCGTTTCTATCGTATTTTTATAAACCAACTCTTCTGCGTGACCGCATAAATAGAAGGTCAGGTGATCTAGGAGGCCAACTAAGTGGTCCGCCGCCTCCGATCCAACATCGAGGGAATTGTCTTATTGATGAGCCATCTTGCAACATTGAATGCTTATGTCTTTCCAATAAAACATTTTCGGCCAGAAGTTTATATGCACGTTTTTCATCTATAGTATAAATTTAGTCCTAACCCTTTTGGACACTCTGTATTACCATAGCTATTAGTGTTTTTGGTTGTTTCCGGCGTACCTGCCTGTGATACCCATTATTTATAAGCTGAGTACCGTATTTTTAACTTTACTAAGGTCTAAATGTGGACAGCAAGTAGTGGTCCAATTATGTGATACTTCATAATTCTAGAGGTTGCGAGAAATAAATTAGTTCCTGACTATAGAAATGCAGGATGTTCATTTCGCTAAAGATTTTTGTCGCGAAATTCTGGTGGAAGGATATGGTGCTCGATAAAGTGTCCAACATAAGTTTCTAATCACGCGTCGTAAACAGCTATTTTTTAATGTAATTCATTGAAAACCTGATTTTGTAACGAAAGAAGAATAAAATCATCTTTTTTGTTTCTTTCCTAGGAAAATATTGTACTTAATTGCAATTTTCCATATTTGGCTATCCATTCATATTAATCACTAGATTTCAGACTTTTATACATTTATAGCAAACTTGAAGATGCAAGATTGCACAGGATGCACTTAATATGAATAAATGTACAAATTATTCAAATTATAGTGCGTTTTATAATATCTATATAGGTGAAATAATTCCCTGCCAAAGTTTTGCTTTTTTTTACTAATATTACCAAAATTTTGAATTTGCATAAAAAGTCTATTACTCGTACTTTGTCTCATATTTATTTTACTTGAAAATTGTAAATTGTTCACGGCGTTAGGGATAACAGACTAATTTAAAATGTGTATTAATCTTTATGAAAATATCTTCTTCTTTTGATTAATTTTGCAAAAATGATATTGAAAAAAACAAATTTCACGTTTGGTTACTTTCCCCTGCCTTTACTCGCGCCACTTTTTTTCCCGGCAATTGATTCGCGATCACCGTTACCTGCCATTTTCACTCGATGTTTTCTTTGCGTCCTGAAAAGAAGTGATATCACTCGGTAGAAGCACTCTGGAGAGTCGAGTGTATCTGAAGCGGCTTACGAGGCTGGCCAGCTCGGGATGCGAGTTTGGCAGGCCAGATAAAGCTGGCGGGCGTTCGGTTTCGATGCTCGTTCAGTGGCTCGCTTATCTCCGCCCGCTTTTTCCTAATTGAAGTCTGTATTTGCATCGCAAACAGCCAGTGCGAAACGGCAACGGGGCATCCTGAAATGTTCTCTGAACGAAATTATACAACACCGTCGAAATCTTGTATTCTTACTTGCCGAGAGGCAGCATCGTGGGAAAACGAAACAGAAATCCGCTAAACTAACATTTCTAATTAATTGTCTCAAAATAAAACTTCGAGAGACGTTCTCGTGTCATTAAATTATAATTAATTTGCATTCAAATCGATTCGCGACAGCGTGACCGTTTATCATACTTTTATCAAGCACGACGAACGACCCCAAGATCGATAAAAATTGTCCGGGAAACAATAGTTGCATACGTGATGCGAGCTATGCAGTAGAAGGCGCGTTATCAGTGGCATTGGTTATCTGGATTTCCGCGAGATAACCGGAGCGCGAAGGTTGAGAACGATTCCGCAGACACCAAGCCGCGCGCAGGCGTAGGCGCGAGTCGCGCGGCGAATCGCGGCTGATGTCGCAATGCGCGGCGACGTTGCTGAACAGTCGCGGGTTAATTAGATCGGCCGTGTAGAATGAAATCATCGTCGGCGAGAGACGCCAGGGGATCCGGCTTACGCGCGCGTTCTCCGATTGTGCGTGGGCGTAATCGTATCGCGAATCGAAGGTTTAAAAATAACAGGCTGGCCTTCGTTGTCACGGTGTCGCGTTTGCTCCCTATCGAGCCGTCCCGGCGTCGTCCTTCCGTAATGCGACGCGCACAGGTGTCCGATACGTACGTAGATTGTGATTTTGTTACGTAAAATCGTATCGGAATTCACGCTGAATACGCGAACGCGAGAAAGATTCTGGACGAGCCTTGGGGGAAGCCTCGATTTGCAATCATTATGAATGGTTGGAATGGTTGTTGGGGCAACCGCGAGATTTACGAGGCCAGCTGGCGTAAAATGAGAATATCTCTGTACGCCGCGAATCACCGCGGTAATTTGAACGCTGTCGCCGCGGAGACTTCAACGCCTGGACGTAGCATAGGCGGTATGCTTGCAAACGTCGATTTCGCAAATCATTGAAACGTTGATTCGGGAATCACTGACTGTGCTTAACCCTCGAACAAGACCATTAAAAAAGCAATGTAAAAGGCCGAAAGGAACATTTTTATTAAAGCTAATTTATTCATTCACTTTGCAATATAAATCATGATATAACATAATAATAATATTAATGTAATATTCCCAATCATGTTTCATATTTCATTTTTACATAAGCTTTATTATTAAAGTGGGTCCTTCTAGACGTTTGAGGGTTAAATGTTTAGAAACTTTGCAACGTTTGGTGTAATTGGTCTCTAAACGTGAGTCAGTAAAACTGTACTTAGCACACGTTTAGAGCCCTTATGGTTCGGATCATCTTCAATAAAATCATTTCTTTCAGTTTCACAATTACCAACTTTTTGAACAATTTCATTTTGTCCATCGTGTTTCCAAATCTCGCCCCCCTCTCGCCCGTATAATTAACCAAAACGACCAAAATTAAGAGCTCCGCGTACGTCACGGTCGACCTAAAATTTAGTAGAACAAGGTCGTAAATACGAGCTTCTGAATCATCGCCCGAAAATTCGCACACGCGTGCGTACGTACAACCGAAACATATATGTAATAAGACAGCAGCGAATTCCGATGCTCCGAATTATGCGTGCATCGAGCGTGAAACTCGTGACGCAACCTTGTATCGATTGTTCGATTACGAGTCACGATCCATGGACTGCGCCGCAGGGTGCGACGGTGTGTGTGTGTGTGTGTCATTCGTTTCGTAATACGTAATGAGGAATTATCGGATAATTCATTGTCGCGATCGGTCGCCGGGCAACTGTGTATCAGCTCACGAGGAGTTTGCCGTGTAGCCGGTTTAAAGGCCGCACGACACGGACACGTTGCGGACCAATGTCAAGGGTCGATCCTCACGGCTGACATCGATACGGGCAATTTGTCGCGCGCCGCGGGTAATCGCGATGAATCTGCACGAACTCGATTGCAACCTCCTACGATTGACGGGTCTACGGTGCACCGTAGCTGGATTTCGATGGATTATTTAATAAATGCAAGTTTCGGATGATTCGGAGTTTCTGTTGATTTTAGGTGCTCGAGAGCAGTTCATGATATTTCTTCTGGAATTTTTAGTCTGAGATTCGCAATCTAAACGTAAATTATGTGTATAAGAAAGATTGGAAAAAGTTACAGATTTATACTTGAACAATAATTATTTTAGCAACATTTTATCAGTCGATGACATAAAAACAATTAATCACTCGTGCTAATTGCATACTGCATTTCTGTTAGCAAATTAAGTCAAACATTTATACTTAAAACATGAATGTGCGACACAATATTATACAAGCCCCCGTCAAGAGTTCACGCTTTAACGATTTAAATCCGGAAAATTAAGTAGTCGAACCATATATTAACTCGGGCCCACCACACCGCAGGGAATATCCATCGAAAATTGAGCACGCGCCCCGTCGTGACATCTGTCACTCAAGTTTAGTCCCGGCTACTATTACCAAGCTATTTATAATTCCCTCCGTGGCGAACCCGCATAATCACCCCCTGCCGTTTGTATTGCTCACTCGGCTGTATTTTTAATTGCGGTCGTACTCGAAAAATGGTTATCGAAGTGGGATGGGGGTCCACAGAAATTATCAACGACCGCCGACAATTTTCCGACGTGTTTCATCCTCCGCCAAACATACTAGGATTCTTCCCATAATTCACTCACCATACGCGACAGGTAACTAACGCCCTCGCAGTAGGATGCAGTGCTCAGAAGCTTACCATTGTACCAAGAAAGGATCGTTGGCCGAGCGATTTTTTTTATTTAGAAGCGTACTGGCGATTTCGACTTACAGCCCATTGATACGAAACAAAGAGAAACGTAGTTTGAGAGGAGTTACAATATCAATTATTGTGCTTGCAGTAGATTTGGTTAGGGGCGCAGTTCGAAAAATTAAGTTAGGTTAGGTTACATTATACTATATGTTGGTTTAATTATGACAGAATCATTTATTAGGGTTACAAATAGACTACATTCTAGTTGGTTACATGTGGTGGTTAACTCTTAAATATATCTCAACAACACCTAGGACTTACTATGCGCATGACGACGGAAGCCACTGTTCACTTCACGCACACCACGCTACTTAAACGTAACATTCGTAGCGGGAAATGCAAATACTGTTGCGCGTGTCTCATCGCTATACATTAACTATACATTAAGACATTTTAAAAATGAGGATTTAAAGCTAGAGATAGACACAGAAAACACGTGAACCTTCCAGGTTACAACCTGGTTACAACCTGGAAGGTTCACTTAGGAACATTAAAGTTCATTAAAGTTCACTTGGAAGGTCCACTAAAGCCTCTTTAGCTGAGGAACTGAGCGATATTTTTTATTTAGAAACTGGCTGGCGATTGTTCATGGATTCGAAACGAAAAGGAACATAGTTTGAGGGGAGTTACAGCAGATTAAGGATACAGTTAGAAGCCTTAAGTTATAAAGCGATACAATAATAGTTTATAGTTTAGACTATAGACTTTATACATATAAAAAATTTTATTCGACTTGGGCGGAAAATTGATTTGTGTAAATACATAATCTAGATATTGGGTCGACGAGACTTAGTTCGTATCTGAATATGAACCTGCAAGAGTATAGGCTTTTGGGTAGGACAAGAACATAACCTAAAGAAGTGATAAGGGACCTGAAGAAGCATATAGCAATCAGTGAAGTTATTGATAATTTTAAATAAAAAGAGAGCAGTGGCTAAATCTTTCACGATTCCCCCATGTATACATATTCACCATGTGGAGCAAGGGGTTGTAACTACGATCATAGTAATCCATTCGGTACGGTAGTGTACGCGAAGCCCACCTCATGAATTTATATTGAGTTTCTTCAGTTACTTGAATAAATTTAGTTTGATGAGGGAGCAGATTTTATTTCGATTACCTTGGGACTAAGGGACTAACTTGGCAGTACTTGAGTCGCTAGAAGCATGCCAGTATTAGTTTTGCACGGTGAGTCAGTAAAGTTGACCACTGCTCGGGTCGAGGCAGCCATAAACATGTCCCGAGCAACGCAGCTGGACAGGCGACACCGACGTACGTCGCAGCGACCCAGATGCCAAAAGCGGGAAAAAAGGTATGACAGGGATTTACTAAATAACAGGTTCTACCCTAACCGCAAGCCGGCCCTCCGCTGATGGCTCAGCTGTGAACAAATGAAAGCATTTCTTCCACAATCGGATCTTCGCTTTCGAAGATTCCCCGGAGGTGTTTGATTTTTCCAAACGGTCGGTGTATAAATAAATGGAGCTACCGAGAGACACTCCGAGCCGGACAAGACACACGCCGCGTGTGTGTGCACCGTGTTGCAACAACCCAGATGCCAAATGCAGAGGAAAGAATGGCGCAAGTTTCTAAATAAAAGGCTGGTACCCTTAACCGCAGGAATGTTTTACACGCCTCTTGCCGTGGTAAAATGTTACGAAACTCGAGGACTATTTTTAGACAATCGGGGAGCAGCAGCGATGGTACAGTGCGTAACAATAAGATAGATCCACTTGGACTTTTGGTCATAACTAGACTGCGGATTTTTATGCAAATTGGTATTTTTCAAAATATAATAAATACAGTGGAACTGCAGTAGAAAATTATTTCTATTAGAGTTAACTAGTTTCAGAGTTTTGTTCAAGTGGACCTACATTTTATGAAAAATCAAATAAACATTTACCATATAGAAATGGGGCACTAAATCATGCTGATTTAAAGATCAGCAAAATCCAGTCCTGGTTGACCAGCGCCAGAATTATGACCAAAAGTCCAAATGCACCAATTTTCTTGTTGCCCACTGTATTTCCGAGACACCAGTTTCTGATGGTTTTCACGTGTTAGCTAGAAGTTTCTGCCATTCTGTTGGAAGAGTGTATTAATCATAACCTAGTGCTTGGGCTAAATGCTGAAATAAAGTTCTGTCGAATCGGTTAACTAAGTTCTAGAGCAGGCTTATCCAGCCCAGGACGACTATAAATGCGGTTCAACAAGAAAATCATAAACTTCCAAACTTGATGAGATTGCGACTAAAAATGCCATTAATAATACTACAGAATATCTGATGAGCACTTTGAGAACTGACTGAGAATCGCAACTACTAAAAACAATGTCAAACATCTCATTAATTTCAGATTGCTGCCTTGTCTTTTACTTTTATAATAAAAAGAATCATGAATTAATGAAGTTTAAATCACTCAAATATGTTAACTATATATTCTATGCTTTTTTGCTCATCAAATAATGTTAATGTATTTTATGTGTGGCCGAGGGAAGCTAAAAGGTTGGACACCCGTGTTCTAGAGTTATGACCAAAAGTCCAAGTCGACCTATCTTTTTATTACGCACGTTTCAGCAACGTTGCTATTCCTCCAAGTGAAGTCCGACCGTGTCCGCCTTCGGCGTGATCGCTTATCACCTTTCCTTATCGAAGGTGTCCTTCTCCCTCTCTCTTGAAATATTCATTGCCGGAATATTTCACGCTCGCCGCTTGCTACTTGCGATTTGATAAATGCGTCCGGCAGAATTCAGAATACCCGCAGCGATTAAGCGAAACGCCAATCCGCAAATTGATTTCGGCGCAAAAATCACCGGGTTACGATCGCCCGAGAGTCAATAAATAATAGGGTGCGGTAGCTGTATAATACGGTACGCTCTCAACATTTGACACGCGCGTCTCGCTTCGAGATTTAGCGTCGCCTGCGTTTATTAATATCCGGGCTTCTCCTTGGAGATATGGCGCACAATTTGTAATTACGTTCTGGGTAAAAAGAACTGTTGCTTTGCAATGATATATGCAACGTGCAATGATAAATTTCGTGTAGCGAATTTCTGCACTAATTTCTCTACTAAATTCGTTAAGTGTTTTCTTTCTTCTTTTTTAAAAAGGAAAATACACGTGGAGGAAAATAACGTGGCTTATTCTACAAAAATATCTCCAGCTTCCAAGCATCCCCAGCGAACACAGAGAACAACAAGTGCTCCGGTCGTAAATCAGCCGGGCGTTCGGTTCGCGTTACGGTTCAAGCGGCGAGCGGTTCTAAGGTTAACGACAGAGCGCCCGGCTACCGGGGCTCGCTGAAACATCAAACCGATGACGTCGAGACGTCCAGGGGACCGTTTCGCTTGTAGCAATTGCGCCCGCGATATCTTGAAACATGATAATTCCGGGGAGCAACGGATCTGTTGCTAGCACGAGTTAGTAGACGGGACGCCTATATCGACGGGTTCTCCTTGCATCCAGTCCGTGTTGGAGGATCGCGTGAGAAAATTCGACCCATGAGGTTGCTCTCCTCTCGTTGCACCGGTTCCTCGGCGCACAAGACGACGGCGGTCCAAGAGCAGAAGCCTTGCGAGCGTATCGGTGCACGTACAGGATTGTAACTCGGTCGACCTCTCGCGATCGAACCACACTATGAATAGTAGCTAATTTTTTTTTTTTTTTTTTTTTTTGCTTTGGCCGAAGGCTATCGCCGGGGCGCTTTGTCCACCGACCCAGGGGGAGGGAATCACCTGAAAGGCTTTCTTCCTCCACCACTGGCATGGATAGCCGGCAGGGGGGGGGGAGGTTAGGTACAGTTAGGCCCCTCTACTTTTCTCAACCGGGCTTGGGACCGGCTATGGCAGTAGCCCCTGGAAGGGTACGCCACGCAGTGGGTACAACTGCGGGCCCCACCTTCCAGAGGTGTTAGGTTAGGAGCTACTCTAGACAGACACTACATTACACTATGAATAGTAGCTAATTGACCCAATTGAACTCTAGTCGGTCGGCGCGAACCACGATATAAATACAATATCGATACAGCAGCTTCGATGAGTTAGGATGAAATGAACAGGCTCTTGTGGTCCTCGTTCTTCGAGTGAAGCTCTTGGAAGGTATTTGGGAGCTTTCAATTATTACGGAACAGTAGAATGGTACAATCGGTGTATCAAGGATGATACAAGTCACGAAATTGCAATTATAGTTGTAATTAAATTAGGTGGGAGTGTAATTGGTATTGCAAGAGTTGCAGTGTAGCAAGTCTTCAAACTGCAAATCTCTTAAGAACTGTAAAATCTAGCAAGACCCTTTTTGCAAACATGTCGCGTGCTTTTCATATTTCACATTTGCATATCATTTTTAAGGATTTTAACCCTTAAACTGGTACATGGAGTCAGAGCTACTCCAATCATCAAACAAGTACAGAACGCATTTGCTTCAACATGGCACTTTCAGTAGCTTCCTATCTTAGGACGTTATTTTGAATTTAGTAACAGTTGCATTTCAGCAGTGTACTACAAAAAAAAGTAGTAAAAAGCATTGTCATCTAAACACCAAAAATGAATTAGTAGATCCTTGCGTACTGGGTATGGTCCTACAGAATAATGGTTCCTATATTATTTTTCAGTTGTGCTAAAAACGATTGATCTGGCGCTTCAATATGTATAAGAATTTACGTTTACTTTTTGTCATCAACTTGATGGGAGTTTATTTAGTTTTAGGTCTTCGTGAAAGTACTAAACGTTCATCATCAAATTGATTTGTTTCTGTTTATTAATACCCCTTATTAAGTATTAATTCTGTTAACCCCAAGTGTCCACTTGTGTAATTTTTAAGTGGTTATTACAAAATGTAAAGCCCCAAATACGGGCATTATTGCCATATAGACGGGCACCATTGCCGTATAGGCGGGCATCATTGACATATAAGCGTACACGTGGTGCTACAAAATACGCATATAGCTCAATTTTTATTCTTTATCACACTAAAGTATAGGACGTTGATCGTTAATGCAGAAACAAGAAATGACTTTCAGGATAGTTATAATCTCACACAGGAATTTCATTTTATTAATATCCCTTGTTAAGTATTAACTCTGCTGACCCCATGTGTCCACTCGTGTAATTTTTCAGCGCGCCTACTTAAGGATTAACTAACAATCGGTGGTCACGTTTTTATTTGTTGGCAGGGAACGAATATTTCCTGATTCGACGATGTTGGTATTACGAAATGGAGATTCATCAGACCAGAAAATATGAAAATGAAAAAGAGGATTGGGGTTGGATGGGAGCGAACGTTGCGTAACAGTTTTCGAATTAAACTTCTATGCCCATTGATAAGATCAGAATGAATGAGCTTCGTCAGCAAGAATCGAGTTACGAAACAGCGGATACAAGTGGGATCACGTTTGGACCAGTTTCAGTTTCACTGGGGTTCATAACGTGGCCCACCGTTTTTCGACGTTTTGGTTGCAGAAGCAAAATGATGGGGCGGTTTGTGAAAGAGTCGAGTTACGAATTTCGGTAGCCGAGGATGAGTCGGGTCCTGTTTAGAAAGAGGTTTCGATTTCACTGTTCTTCGTTTGCTCAAATGCTCTTCCATTATTTTAATCTACCACTTTTACATATGTAATGCGAAACGTTCGTCGTCTCTCGTTATATTATAATCGTTTTCCTATCCAGAAGGTTTGCATGCAAAAATAAGAAGCAAGTATTGCGTGTACAACAGACAGTTTCCATCGACCGTATTTCTATCTTTAGCTGTACTACTTTTTATCCTTCCTGGAGACCGAAATACTCGTCCATTATATTTAGCATAATCATACGTGCTCACGGATATCTTTGCAGATCCTGTTCTTTTGAGGCGTGCAAGAAGTCAGCCCTCTTATACTTCAAGGCACGTTCCTGTTACATCAAATGCTTTTCTAACTTGCTCCAAAAAGTACGAATGAACCTATTTGAAATGCGCTATTAGATCCAGTAATAAATAACGCAACACGTACTTAAAATTCCAATTTATACACATTCTACAAATGCTTATCTAATAATTATCCATCGATAGTTAACAAATAAACAACGATTTTCCCTGAAAAGAATCAGCAAAATGTTGCATTCCAATTAAACAAACAGAAGACATTTGCCGACTGTTTCTCAACAGGGCAACGCGTAGCTTCCACGGATCCCATGGATCGTTCCATAGATCACTTGACCTGCATGCGAACCGATAAATGGCCGGGTGGAAGGATCAAGAGATCACGAGATCTAAAGATCGAGGGACACGCACGGGCTGAGGCTGCGCCGCACGGTTCTCGCGATAAATCTAACTCGAGTTACGGAAGATTTATATATTGATCATCCCCGCGGTGCGATCTCGATGACCCGCTTCCTCGGCCGCGCGCGTGCATCAATAGGATCGATGGTTAATTAAGTTACCGTCGTTACGATCTTCCAGTGGCATCGATTTAGCCAACGATCAATGATTCGCGATTACGATCAACGAGAAAAATACGCGTGGCAACAAGCGTTGACGTCACATTCACGTTTATGGGCACAGGCGCGTATCGTTTCATTGATCCCGGGTCGATTGCGCGCGGTGAATTCGAATCTCTAAATCGAATTCTTCTCTCCTTCTAAAGAGTGGCTTTTGAGCAACTTGCGAAGAACCCGCGTGTCAATGTGGTCAAGGAAAAATGGGTATTACGAAGTGATCGATCCTCTTTGGGAGGTTACCAGGAAAGAAACCTCGTTGCGTAAACCAGCAGGAAATCACGGTGATACGTGTTTCCGAAGTATCGGCTTTCCAGACACGCGATACGTTCGTCATACCTGGAAAATCGCCGCTTAACATTTGAACACCTTCCATTCGACTCGATCACATGTTGCGTTCCTTTGCGTTCAAAAGAAAAGAGAAATTCACAAACATGTTCGATTACATTCCTATTATAATTTGCTTAATACGTACCTCTTAAGAGGTCACCCTAGTGCGGCACTATTTTCGTTCCTCGTTTAATTGTTAACCTCATCCCAATTAGTTACCAAACACCTGTGATTACGATAAGATAGCACTACAAGTACCTAATCGAGCAAGGATAAAACAGATTTACGACAAATCGTCAGGAATGAGACTTTTAACCGTCGAGAAATGTGAACTGGTGAACAATAGACTGTTATTCAACTTTATGGACTCGTTCGATTGGAGGTAATTAGTAATTATGGTGCTAAATGGAATTATTTTAGCAATGTTGAACCAGCTAATAGAGGTCGTTCGTGAGAAAATAAAAGGCTTTATTGAATTAAGGAAGTAAAATAATCGTTAGTATTGCATTAACAAAACTGAATTTTTGAATGGTGGATGTGACGGAATATGATATGATGAGGATATGATGAAATGTAACAGGGAAAGTGCCACACAGTAAATGGTAATCAACTCTATTAATAAACTAATCGGGTTAAAACTAATAGAACCGATTTATTTAGGATTACTGTCCCTAAATCGTACCACACTTATCCTAATTCGTATCTCCAGGTTTGACGGCTACAATGATCACATAAATATTCAAAAGTTTGTCTGTTTGCGCCCGCACAAAGCATGTGTACTCACATTTTACATTTGGTGCATTTCTTTATGTGGACTCTGCGTTCCTGTTTGGGAAGCCGTGATTCTTCTGCTTGATTTTTTTCTGAGCTGCTACTATGTAGCATTTTGCGATCACACAGCTATTTCCAGATCCTGTCTCGGTGCTGATGAGATTTGGTTATTATAAAATGCAAAGTCCCAGACGCGGTTATTATTGTCATATAGGCGAGCATCGTTGCCATACATATAAGCGTACACATGGTGCTACGAAATGGGCATATGGCTCAATTTTTATTCGAATTTATCACACTAAATTATAGAATATTGATCGTTGATGTAAAAACAAGAAATAACTTTCAGAATAGTTATAGTTTCACACAGGAATTTGTTTGATCAATTCTCGCAAATAGTAATTGCACGGAATCCTTATGAATAAATCATTTCTTGTGTCAAAATTTTACTATGAAGTGTCCCAAAAACTTATTCTCTTTCTACTTTTTCATAGAGTGATCCTACAGTGGCCTGGTTTGTTAATGGAGCGTTTCTAACTGTTATTTGTACTTTCCGTCGCTGGAAGTGCTTGTAACTGTCATAATTTAAACAAAAAGGCCGAGGTACCATTTAGGCCCAGGCACGAATTATGAAAGTTTACCCTAATGTCCAACTCACGGTCACCAAGTCGCTTGTTTCGTTCCTAATTTCTTACAAAAAGTCTATCGTTTAACCAGAGCATAAAGGATTTACACAGTTTCCGCGAGATTGAATTAATTCTAAAGTGAAATAAACGAGCTATGCTTGACTTACAGAATTCCAATTACCGTTTCACCGCATAGTAACCCAGCATTCCCAGTGCTCGTACGCCCTTTCAATCGCCTTGATGGAAAATAACACACCGCCAGTGTTTCAGATAAAACGGCGAGTCTATTAACTTGAAAACTTTCAGTTAATTCACTCGGTTCAATTTCCTCCGCTTTACGCAGCGACGAGGATGCGTTATCAGCTGAGCTTCATCGACGTTAATATACCGCATTTCACAAGCTATATCCGAGTCCTCAGAGTCGCGAGCAGTGTTTCCACGATGGACCGGAGGAAACGAGACCGACGGATACGCGGCGATTATCTGAAAATTGTTGACGCCGATTATTATCTAAGCGGAGTCTAGTTAATATTTATTGATTACGCTGATCACAACGGCGAGTGAGTGAAATCGGGGTCCGCGCGAATGTTAATTGATACGTTCATCGAGAAACGCTTGGCAATTAGTACATCCAGGAAGGGAAGAACGTAATCGAGCAATCGTTAATCTATCGATCGCGGAGTAAGAGTCTCCGAGCATGGATTTCGTTACGATCACGATGCCGAGACGCGCCCCGCTCGTTCTGCTTTAATGGAGTATCGTGTCTACGCGTGAGTATAGGCTTCACTGGCAAAGAAAAAGTGGACACGCGAAACGAGGATAATGAGTAGATGGGTTAATTAAATATAAGCCACGCGAAACTGCCGTAGTCGACCTGTTTTTCTTTCGTAACTCAGCGGATACCCCGGTGAATCGTTAATCGTTGGCTGGTTAGCTGATTGATTTATTCATTAGAAAGTTCAGACTAAAAGTTCTTTTTTTAGTTTCATTCGAAATGGACGATTTCTATGGGTCTCGCATGACGATGAGTGTCTTTTAGAAATTTTGTTTTCCACAATATTAGAGTGAAATTTTAGGGTTCTTACTTGTTCAGAGAAATTGCCAAGAATTATTCGAAAATTTGCTTGAATTAACTTGGAACTTGGAATTTGGAACTTGGAACCTAGAACTTAGGTTAGGTCAAGCAAACTTCTTAGAAAATAAAATTCATTTCCATACACATTTATGTTGTTTTTTTTATTATTGCTACTAATATTTCAAGCAAGAAGCAAGAAGAAAATTTGGTTCAAAACAAAATTGGAAAATTAGCAGGCAAATCAGAAATTTATATAGAAATTATGGAAAAATATATAACAAATGAAAAGTAATTATAAATAATTTCGTTTGTTTCTTATAACTTATAAGTAACACGAGTGATTTTATTTGTTCCAGTAATGAAACAAAGCAATTTATTTACAATTATTTTATCTGTTATATATTTCTCCATAATTTCTACATAAATTTGTGATTTGCCTGCTAATATTCCAATTTTGTTTTGAATTAAGTTTTCTTCTTGCTTGCCATTTAAAATATTAAAATAATAATAATAAAAAAACATATGAATGTGTAAGGAATTAAAAAAATGAATTCGTCTAAGAAAATGCCCAACTTTTATTTTCCAAAAAATACGACATTGCTTTCCAATCAACCTAATGTTTAATGTATTGGACCAAGCAACAAATTGCTTATCAAAGGGACGAAATCAAAGATGCGAAAGATAATTGTATTAATTAAAACATGTTCAGAGAATATTCGTCCATTGAAGATACCTCGACTCTTGAATCATTTATCACAGGGAAAGTAGATACGAATCCAGGGAAGCGTTCTCATATTAATTAGTCAATCGAAAGTGGTTTCAGGGCGAATGTAAATTTCTTTTACGTCATCTAACGTGGTTCAATCCCTAATTGAAATTCTCTGAAGCTTGGATTCCACTTTTTACGGAGAAAGTATCGTTAGGTATATCTTTCTACCATCGCAATGCAAAGAGGATATAATTAATGACGAAAGATGAAACGATCCGTCGAATAATAAAATTAGACTTTCAATTTCTGTCACACTCATTCTATTTTATTAGCAATATAATTTGTAAAAATGTTTGTAAAGTATAGACTGCGGATTTTTATGCAAGTTCATATTCTTGGGAATATAGTAAACCAACCAGAACTTCCATAGAAAATAATTTCGTCTGTTAGATATTATAAAGACTGCCGTAATTTGGATATTCTATATATTTTTTCATATTACGTGCATTCCGTGCAATTTTACTCCTTTAGATTTCCTATATATGCATAAAAATCCGCAGTCTAGTAATGTCTTTTTCGCGTACGCAAGCGTCGTGAAAACATGAGACGACCCATCGAATAATAAAATCAAACTTTCAATTTCTACCGTATTCGTTCTATTTTATTAACAATATAAATCGTTAAAAAATGTTTGTTACGTCTTCTTCGCATACGCAAGCGTCACGTATCGAAGCAACTGCTAATTACTTCTTGAGAAAGTAAAAGTCTCGAGCCTCGAGAGCATAAAGTACTTCGGCCCGCTAATAGTGAACGTAGGGGAAAAGGTTTCTCGGATTTCTCCTTACAGTTTCACGAAATTCATCGCGACTAATTTACTAAGAAGACCCCGAATCCATTTCTTATACCTCTTGCAATAGTACACACGATGTTTCCAACTACCGGATACGACAAATTAATTACACAAATCCACTCCGTTTGCGGCGTTCATTCTTCATTCAGCATGGAACTTTATAACATGCTTCACAATTTCACAATTCCTGTATTGACGCTCCGATATCCTACTATTTTTTACAAGATGGGTACGTACACATGGTATTTCGCTACCTAATGCAAATATTTTAAGGGATGCTTGCTGGACGATTGTGAACAAGTTTTTCCTTTGCCAAAATGTTGGTTAATGCTTTGTTTTTGAGTTATTAACGAAAAACACTAACTAATCAGGGCGCGTGTAGAGCGCGCGCTCAGCCGCGAGAGCGTTCAAGTCCGCGATTGAGCGTACCATGATCTTCTATCGGCTGAACGCACGCTCTGTTTAGTCAGTGTTTTTCGTTAATAATTCGAAAACGGAGCCTTAACTAACATTTTGGCAAAGAAAAAAATTCTTCAAAATTGCCTCAGCAGTCGCTCCTTGAAGCATTTGCATGAGGTAGCGAAACACCCTGTATGTAGAAGATGGTGTCTAACATCGCCTAGCAAAATTTAAATCGCCGTTAATTGACTAATAATTGATATTTTTTTAATGAGCTTTGTTTCAAACTAAAAATAAATTATTCATGTTTCCACACATTTTTAATCTGAACGAAAGGTGTAATTAAATTAATTAAGTGGCAAAATGTTGTGTAAAATGGACGAAAGCATGTGGATAATTAAGACTTTTAATTGTGTTTTTGTATTTCATAGGGCACAAAGTATAATAAAAGTATAATTCTTTCATAGGGCACAATAAGCATATGCGCTTTGCAATAGAAGGAAAGTCAGCATCGACGATATAACGAACAGTCCCGATCAATCCAGGATCTGAAACCCAGATCATAGATCCCGAGATCTGGTTCAGAAGATCTGGGTCGGCGTTGCGCAAGCCGCGACAGGGACTTTCCGAAGTTTCAGCGCGAGCATTTGCGATCAATGTATTCACCGTGCTCTCGCAACGCGAATAAAAAGGGCAGCGAGGCGAATGGCAGTGGCAAAGAATAATGTCTACCCGTGCCGCGAAACTGCACGAAATTTCGGGTGAAAGCCGATCGAGGGATAAAACAACGGATCGGTGGAACGTATCGACGTTTCGCAAGATAAAAACCGTACGAAATCGTTGTCTTTGCATATTTCTTCTCGTACCTTGTCTTCAGAGATTCTTTGTGGCGATTCTTTACCTTGCGGGTACCTGGGTATCTTTCGTTTCCTCGTAATCCTTACCTGCGTCAGTCCCACCCTTGCACGTAGGGATGAAATAGGTTGAAAATATTCTTGGAATAGTTACGTACAACTTACAATTTAAAACTTGCAACTTACACCTTACAACTTGAACTTGATCTTGCGACTTACGATTTACGACTTATAAGTTAAGTCTCGTTTGCGCTTTGGTATAGAATAAGTAGACAATATTATAACTTAAAACTTACAAGTTAAGCCTCATTTGCACGTTGGTATAGGTTAGGTTGAGAATATTCCTCGAATAGTTACTTAGTTAGTATAGTTACTTATAACTTATAACTTACGGCTTAAAACTTACAATTGACAATTTACAACTTACAAGTTAAGTCTCGTTTGCACGTTGGTATAGAACAGGTTGAGAATATTCTTGGACTAGTCAAGATCTCGTGGTGCTGATAGTAATGAGTAATAATGCTTGCAATTTTTATTTTACGGTCATTTTCATAATTATTCGACGATTGCGTTTTATACTTTGAAGATACTTGGGTAAAATAAAGTCTCATTTATATTGCAGTATATTTAATTCATAATTAATATACAGGGTGTTCAACAACAGGTGGGATAAACTTTAAGGTGTGATTGTTAAGGTGATACCGAGCAACTTTTTCCTTTGTCAAGATTTTTTTCAAGGCTCCGTTTTTGAATCATTAACGAAAAACACTGACCAATCAGAGCACACGCCCAGACACAAGAATGTTGGGACTGGGCGTCAGAGTCTGCGCTCTTTTTCGTTAATTATTAAAAAACGAAGCCTTAAACAGAATTTTGGCAAAGGAAACAGTTGTTCAGAATCGCTTCAGTAATCACCCTTCAATTTTTTTCCCACCTGTTGTCAAACAACCTGTACAGTATTTATTTACTAACCAATAATTTATGTTTAAATGCAGGGTCATCTGGAGTTTGTTCATACGACTAATAATAACAAAGATATTTAGGCGTTTCCATTTAAATGCCCCACCCTGCATATGTATTCATTTCCTACAGTTTATTACAGTTCACATTTTATTATACACAGCTGCGTACAGTATTACTCTATTGTATAACAATTACCCAATACATTCCGTAACACAGGTGTTTTAAAGAAAAAGAAACAGACCCGTTTATCAACGTTTAGAGGTCATTCATCGATACAAATGACATCATTAGGAGCAAATTACATTCTAAACCCAGTCGAAAGTTGGACAGAAATTCCCCGAGGCACAATTTGTTCGGAGATCGTTAATCAAATAATCGAGAATTGGCTCTCTTCGTACACGGAGGGAATGGCCGATTTTCGAGCCGGTAAACGTTTCGACTCTTACAAACGAAGATCTTGAATGGACCCGTGGTTGGTGTTCGTTTAGCCTGCGGGCGTTAATCTCGTCGTAAACTCGATGGGTACATAAAATGCTGGCCGTGGCTATTGTCGACGGGCCTGAACGCTGCTGCGTGGGTCCTGTCTGTCTTTTTCTTCTCCACTCGGTAGCGCTCGTTTAAATTCAATTAGAAACGATCGATTTTAATTGATTCTATTGTGGCCATTATTTCAATTAGCCCGACGTCTACGCTGTGGACAGGTATGCGGGCCAAGTACGTATGTCGTTAGCTAATAAATAGACCCGCTGAGGTGTAGCTTCTCGTTGAAAGATTTTAAATGCACCTTTAGAGTTATGGGGCATAATTAAAATTTATTATACTGGATTTTTTTTTTAATTAGGTATGAATGGAACTTGCGGCAAGGAATATAATGGCAATGCTATAAATTAAATGTTCATAGATACGTGCATTTTTAATTACAGTTAATTAGTGAAATTTTGTTATGATATTCAAGTAGTTATTTAACACCCGCTTTCTGTTATTTCCAGATTATCAGTTTCCGATAGATGTTTCCGGCGTCGCCAAGGATCATCCCTTTCTCGAGGCTGATTCCCTGCAGAGCCTGTTTCGACGATTGCATGCTCTTAATCGGTGCGCCAACATGAAAATCGACACGCATCACACACACAGCACAAGCCACGCGAAAAACGTGAGTACAATAAAAATGATGCAAATTCAAATGTTACAATCTTTTACTCCACCAAACTTAATATTTATAAAATCTTAAACCCAACGCGATAAGGAAATTAAATGATTAACTGAGAACAACACACGTTGCCACCTCAAGAAAATGAAAAGCAAAGTTACGATATTTTCCCGATAAAAGAAATTATGATTTCATCAATTTTCTACGAAGTTATTTTAAAAAGCATTCCACCATGCTTTCCAATGTTCCCTTCGCGTAACGTTTCTTTCACCGCGTCGTCCTTGGTAGTATCTGGTAGAAACTCGTTGCTTTTCAAGTGCGAGCCCCTTTTGACACTCAAGGGAGAGGATTTTGAAAGACGGAAATACCAGTCCAGATCAGAACTATCAGAATGTAGTCAGGACTTGTCGCGACGAGGGTTCCTCTGCCTAAAGCGCTTCTGAGAATTCCACAGTTTTCGAGGACACGGCCCTTTTCAGGGATCACGTTCCTTCCTTCACTTCCGCGGCGCACAGTGGGGCGACCGTACAGTAACGTTGGACATTGGAACAAAATATGGAAGTTCAAATCTAATTATTTATTTACACTTTCATGATACTATAAACCTTTCACTATTATGTTTTACATTATTCTTACATTTTACAGCACTATTCATCCCAAGATGTCCAATATTAAATACCTTGGAAAAAATTTGTTCCTTGCAATTTGCGTGCGAATGTCTTTATTTTACAACTTTACCCAAAGAAGGTGCGCGAAACATAATGTGCTAGTTCTAATCACTCCAAAACGAACGGAAAAGAATATTAAATTGACAACGGCAGTTGGTTACACATTACGATAAATATTGTAAACGTTTTATTGAATTACAGAAATTGTCCAGGGTTGCCGTCATAACACTTTTCACCATTCGTTTCTAAAAGATGTATAGATTATGAGCGTTAAAGTACTTTCCGCTTTTTGTTCCTTTTTCACCGGAAATTCAGTTTTATTGCCATAACTATCCTTAATGTAATTACTCGAAACGAGTTAAACAGAGTGTTTATTACATTTGTTTAAACAACAATGGTATTAACTTGCTTGATATCGATTACTGGAGGGAGGCATAGTAGAAATATGAAAAGAAATTTAAAAAAGTTCAAAAGGTACAGTTTTATTACAATTGTACAATAATTTTATGTTTATGTAATTTTTTAACTTCTTTTCTTTGTTTTTTATATTTTTACTATATAATTGTCTATTTTGTAATTATTAGAACTGGATCATTATGTATCGCGCACCTTCTCTGGGTAGCGTCATAAAATAATGAAATTCATACGCAAATTGCAAAAAAAAACAAATTTTCACCAAGGTATGTAATATTGGATACCTTGGGATAAATAGTGCTGTAAAATGTAAAAATACTGCAAAACATAATAGTGAAAGATTTATAGTTTCGACGTAGTATAAATAAATTATTACATTTGAACATTCATATTTTGTTCCAATGTGCTACATTACTATACGAGATTACGAACGTGGTCGAGTTCTTGAAATTTCGAAAAAGCTTTATCGTCCGACTTCCGAAGGGATTCGTCATACTCGCCCCCCCCCCCTCCTTGCATCAGAGGAAAATAATCTCCATCCATTGGAATGTCAAATATTTAACGTTGATCCAAAAAGACTCTGCAAATCATCATTATTCTGTTTGCAAGAAGTTTCTTTTCATTGAAATTGCTATCCTATATCCGCGCTCGAGGTAATCAATTGTGGAACTTTTCCCAGGTAGCTGAATAATTTAGATAATTATCTATCCTTTGTGGATAGAATTCATTCTGCGGTTCTGTTGTTATTGACAGTTCATTATTTCCCTTTTCCTTCTGGTAGTCCCTGACCCATCGATTACGAAACCTTTGGGACACCTTTGGGAAACTCAGGTATTCGGGGCACCCTGGGGTGTCTTAAACCTTGCAGATATGCACCCCCCCCCCTCTTCGCTTCTGCCTATGAATACTGCGACCTAATGTTCTGTAGAACTGAATATCTGAAAACGTTTAAAAACTGGCTTAAATTCTACGCGATTTTCTAGTAAAAGTAGGAAATACGGAAATGTCTAGCAAGAATACACTTTCATTTTTATTAATATCAAAACATCGTTAAAAGTGAAAAACAGAGAATAGATACTGTTATCATCAATTAAATGGAAAACCTAATAATCAATCAATTTGTTAACTATCGATTTATTAACTTTATCCAACGTTTCATAAATCTCCGGGATTTTGCAACAACGACATCCGCTAATTCCCATTTTGGACATTTTCTACGGGTAAAATTCCCGCGTCGCGAACGGTCACTTCGTCATTCCACCGTCCATAACGCATATTTCTCCAGTTATCTCGAATCTCTTTCCTCGACGACTAATTACAGACGCGAACAATCGGAATTCAACGAGTTATGACACGTCTCCAGCAGTGTATGGTCATTGTTATGCGAGGCCCCTCGACTTGCGCTATTCTTACGACTCGCTTGAGGACTAACGTACGAACGGAATAACAACTAACGAGCATCACGTGACCGGGGTAAGACTAGAGTTAATTACCGTGGAAAGTGCTGCTGGCATGGCGGAACGTATAGCGTTTTTGTTGGATCGCCGCAGTTCACATTTCTCGATGGTTTAATGGTTAAAAGTCTCGTTCCTGGCGATTCGTCGTAAATCTGTTTTATGCTTGCTCGATTTGGTACTTGTAGTGTTATCTTCTCGTAGTCACAGATACTTGACGGTAACTGATTGAGAAGTGGTTAATAATTGATCGAGGAATGAAAATAGTGGAGATGATGTGAAATGGAATTACTGTTTCTCATAGGAATGAAGATTCTAATAAAAATGACATTTAAAAGCAATCGAGATGTTAACGGTTGATAGTAAACGAAAAGGTACAAGCAATGCAATTAAAGATAGGGTAAACTTGCTTAATTCGAATCTGCGTCTAAATCGTACCATGGTCTTTTTGTTCGATCTATGACAATTACAAGCAAGCTTTAGTGTGATAAATTCGAATAAAAATTGAGCTATATGTCTATTTCGTATTACCATGCGTACGCCTATATGGCAATGATGCCTGCCTATATGACAATGGTGCTCGCCTATATGGCGATGATGCCCGCGTCTGGGACTTCGCAGTTTATGATAACTAAATCGCATCAGCACTGAGACAGAGACTTAGAGTTTGGAAATTGCTTTATGATCGTAAAATGCTACATTGAGCAGCTCGGAAAAAATCAAGCAGAAGAATCACGGCGTCCCAAACACGAACAGAGTTCATATAAAGAAACGCACCAAAAATGCACCAAATGTGAAATGTGGGTACATATGCTTTCCGCCGAGGCAAACAGACATACTTTTGAATATTTATGTGATCATTGTAGCCGCAAAACTTGGAGGTACGATTTAGGGACACTAATCTTAAATCGTCCTTTTTCCAGAAAAGGAATTAAATCGCTTTTATGATTAGAAGGTCTTAAGGGGTACGAATTAAGCGAGTTTATTCTACTTAAGATTTCCATAACATCAGAAAATTCTTCTGGAAAAGGTAAATTAGTAAACAACACTTTACTATTTATCCACCATTCAAAAATTCAATTTTGTTAATGCAATACTAACGTTGATTTTACATCCTTAATTCAACACAATCTTTTATTTTCTCACGAACAACCTCTACCAGCTGCTTCAACGTTGCTAAAATAATTCCATTTAGTACCATAATTACAAATTACCTCCAATCGAACATGGCCATAAAATTGAATAATAGTCTATTGTTCATCAGTTCACATTTCTCTACGGTTAAAAGTCTCATTCCTGACGATTTGTCGTAAATCTGTTTTATCCTTGCTCGATTAGGTACTTGTAATCCTATCTTCACGTAATCACAGGTATTTGGTAACTAATTGGTAAGTGGTTAATAATTAAACGAGGAACGAAAGTAGTGGAGGTGATGTGAAATGAAATTACTGTTTCTCGCAGGAATAAAGACTTTAATAAAAGTGATCGAAGAGAAAATTTAATAGCAATCGAGATTTTAGTGGTTGATAGGGAACGCAGGATGCAAGAAATGCAATTAAAGGCAAGATATTTCTCAATGTTCCATAAATTCAGAAGATTCTTCTGCAAGAGTTAGACTAGTAATCAACACTTTACTATTCGTCCACGTTGAACAATTCAGTTTTGTTAACGCAATACTAACAATCATTTCACTTCCTTAATTCAATTCAACGTTTTATTGTCTCCAATCGAAAGTGCCCATAAACTTTAATAAAAGGCAGTCGCGTATTGTACAATATTAACAGCGCCAACGAATACTGAACCAAAAAAATAAACGAGGAGATTGAACCCAAAGACCCGAGCCTGCAGTGATATCGTTTGAACTTCTCGTTCACCTTTTTTATTCCCATCGTTTAATCAAACAGAGGCGAGCCTCGTTAAACCCAAGCCGAATGTAAAAGGAAAAATATCGCAAACTTGCCAGTGTCACGGAACTCGTAAAGCTCGGCCTGACAGAATTATATTTATTATTCGGCCACTGCCAGTCAAGCAGGAAGTTGTACGAAAATTACACAATGGGAAGAGTTGGCGTTCGCCTCGCAAATCAGAGTTAAAAGCGTTTCGTTGCAAGCTTAAATCAATTACACAGCCGTTGCCGGATCCCCGCGTCGATTAAGATCACGAGGATCAATGCGTGCGATCTCAAAGAGAGAAATTACACGGATTCATTCACGTGCCCTGGCCACGTAACAATCGTACAAAGGAGAGGAACGATTGAATTCATTGCGACCGATTCGTGATTGCTGCTCTTTTCCTACTTTTTTTTTACTTTCCGTTCAGCGAAGGCGAAGCTGATGTGCGCGCAGTATCGATCCGCGTAATCTTCATCTCCGTGACGATGCAAAACGATAAATCATCTGGATCCGATCCGTCCTGAATTTAGTCACGTACAATAAAAACCGTTTCAATATCAATGTACAGTTTTCCTATAACCTGATTGGGGTTTAAAGAGCGCTGCGGTATAATTCTATAGTAAGCATTGAAATACTACGTTTCAATCTCGCATTTCACAGTAAAAATATATTTCAAAGCTCCTCTTTTTCAGCACAATGCCGAAGCTTCATTTCTTTGCCATTAACGCTATCAATATTTGTATAAATTATTCCACTGTGCCAAGAATGTACAGAGAATTAATAAATAACAGTTTCCCTTCCTAGTTGTTGAGGCGCCTCGCGGTCGAAGGATCGGTGGATCATCGCATTCTCGGAGATCGAGTACTTTCATGCCCGTAAACGGTTCAGAGGCGGTCGTTTTATCCGCTATTAACGCGCGCTCACACGTGCGTGGACACGCGTGCAGCTGCAACAAGTGGTGTCGGTGCTCTCACCGGAAGCGTGCGGACAGTGTTATGCGAGCTCGTGTATTTAATAAATAGAAAATGTCGCGGATTGGCTGCAAGGCGGTCGAGAGTGCAGAACCGCGGAGCTGGTGAGAGAAAGAGGGGAAAAAACTGCGCTTTGTACACGGGATTACATTTTTCGAACGCGCCTCCCTAGATGGAGAGAAAGCACGTTCGAGCGTTTATGGTGTTAACCTCATGGCACACCAAATCGTTCGGCGTTGAGACTATTTTGGCGAACAATCGCAGGATGGTTGGAGTGTTGGGCCTGAAGGGTTGGGAGAGTTGGAAGTTTGATAGGACTTCCGGTTTTATATGCCGAGCTTCGCCGTCGACATGCAGCGCCACATTATAACCTAAATGGAGATCAACTGATAGCAGCGTTTCATTGGTTGCTAAAACGTAACCAACTTTAACTGTTTGAATCGGAGCTATCGAACTGGCGGCTTTTTCTCAAAGCCGTATAAGAACATAGGAGAACGTCTTTTCATACCCACTTGAATTGGACGAATTTCCCTTTGCACGAACCCCAAAATTGCGAACCACCAGTTCGATACAACGTATGCTAGAAACAGTTGATCGTCATTTAGGTTTTAATGTGGTTCTGCATGTCGACGGCCTAACTTGACTCAACTTCGGCCAGTACATCGTGTTGATCTGCTTGACTTAGTTATTAGGGTTGTTTTATCGCAAATTTGCAAGCATTTTACAACGGGTGATCGAATTATTGTGAACAGATGGAAAAATTACTAATGGTATGTTTCTGTTGGGGTTAGAACTTCAATAACATTGAAGCAATTGCATATAACCCTTTCCTAAAATATATGTACGTATACATATATCACGCCATAAAGCAAAAAGTGCAGCAGTTTACTTAGCTAATGAAAAAAATGCAAGTTTTATCGTGGCTTGGAATGTCGGCAGACATGAACTCAATATAAAATCTATGGGAATGATTAAAATGCGGCATTGCATCAGAAACAATAACTAATAAACAGCAATTCACTGAGAAAATTATATCTGTATGGTATAACGACCCAGGAATGCAAGAAAATATTATATTTAATATTGAAAAATCTAAACTCTCGCCCAGAAACACTTTTAATAAAATTCAATACACGTATTAAAAGTAAGATATGTATTCTTTTGCAACCTATTGGAAACTGTAGTAAAAAAGAGTCGATTCCTTAGTAATAAAATAAAAACGAAAGTTACGCAAAATTACAGATTGGAAAAATAGGCTTCTCATATGAAACCCAGTTTATTTGCCCCTGAGATTTATTTTTCATGCTTTCTTTCACACATTGGCCATACACAGAATGTTCGGCTACTGCACGTCAATATATTAAGAAGTGATTACTAAGGTGATTCTGAACAACGTTTTCCTTTACGAAAATGCTGGTTAAGGCTTCGTTTTTGAATTATTAACGAAAAACACTCACCAATGAGATCGCGCGCTCAACCGAACGACGATCGTGGTACGCTTAACCGCGGTCTTGAACGACCTCTAGGCTGAGTGCGCGCTCTGATTGGTCATGGTTTTTCGCTAATAGTTGAAAAACGAAGCTTCAACCAGCATTTTCGTAGAGGAAAAAAGGAAAATCTATTTCTTCAGGACACCTTTACATCTTCCTTGTAGCACAATAGTAATTCCCGTTTCATCGATATTATACAACCCTTTGTGCTTTAAAATTAATTTGTTGTATCTCTTTTTCACGTAAGTCAAAGAATACTGCTGCATACTCTTGAGTAAACCCTCTCACGCGTGTATTAAAAATAGCTTATGGCGATCTAATAGAGAGTTCAGGGTATCTTATAATAGGAACTCCCAAGTGTCTCGTATTTGGTAACAATACTATGATAACTATTAAGTAACCTCGATGTTAAATCTTCATTATTTGATGATATACAACTAGTAACATCATGTTTACAATTGGTATAATGTAAGTACGTGTAATAAAGTTAACAATGAATTACTCAGCAATGAAAAGAATAGCTACATTATGTTCTAGTTATTTTTGTAAACTTTAAGCCCCGGTCTGCTCTACATGCGCTGTACAATAGTGCTTATGAAAATGATTGTACACTTACCATTTCGGAGATATTTCTAACATGATCGTACCGGATCAAAAACTTTCTGCAACGTACATGTTTCACAAACATATTGCTCAAGACGTTTAATTGGTTTCAACGCCAATGTGTGGGCAAAACAACTAATATAAAACTAATTGTGAAACAAAGAGGCGTTGCTATGACATTATAGGGTTCTCCACAGCGGAGATAAGCCAGGGTCCCACAATGGGAAAAGTCTCATATCATGTAACAACAATAATAATAGTAGACTGTCTCTAATTTGGATTTTGTTCAACGAACAATACTCTAAACAGGATTTAAGCTACTCCGCATCGTATTAATTACAATCACAAGCATCAAATCCTTCAATCAGAATCCCTCATAGCGTATTCCCAATCTGGCTCAACGTAAGACGCGTGTACTGCAATACGACACTTCATTTTCGAGCACGACGCCACGAAAGGTTTCTTCGCGTCATCGACAGCACATATCTACCTACCTACATCGCTTCATTGAAACGCGATCGACGTAACGTGGCATGAGCGGCAGTCTGTAACGACTAATCAGCCATTTCGCAAGGCGTGCTCGTTTGGCATAACATTTCCCGGCAGCCGTATCGACGCCGCGCGCCGAAGTTTTGCTTTCGCACGGTCTTCGATCAGATCGCTTCCACGTGTGCACGTCGGCTCATCGTCGGTTCACTTTCACCAGATAGGGCTTTCCATGCTCGCGGTCGCAAGGTCGGGATTTCGTTTTTTCGATTGCTCCGAAATTAATAGGAGCCCGCGCGATCGCTAAAGATCCCCCGTCCAGGGAGAAAGTTAGAACTGGCCACTGGGCCGTTTCGCCTCGATACCTTCCGAGAATCGGCTCGCTCGTCGGCACCGAAGAAAAAGGAGAAAGGTTCTGGAAATTAATAAATGTGTCATGCCGTTGCCGCGGCGGGCTTGATGCGATCATCGATCAGAATTCGTGGTAGATCCGGGAGCAGAGGATGCGCCATAGGTGGGTCCGCAGTGCGTAATTTGTACACTTCATTGGGCAAGAATTCCGGGCACCTGATGCGTACAGATCTTGACAAATCTTACGACGATAAATCCGGTGAAAGTTTTCCGTCCTTCGGCTCGGGTCGATCGATCGTCGAATCACCAAGCCAAATCGTGAATCGCCTTCGCCCATACGTTCAATTAGCATCCTCCTAAATAATGCGCATATCGAATCAACGCGACCCTACGTTTGCATCATCCTCGTTCTCCACAAAAAGGAACTATCATCTTCCTTTTCAAATTTTATCCAACAGTCATCCGTGTCAGCCGGCCGATTCCCTTTTACGCATTCACGCTCAGACGGATAGCAAATCGAATCGAAGACTTTCGCTGTCAGAGAGTGCACTTCTCTTTCTCCCGCTCGCGTCGAATCTTCATCCCCGCGATTGTTGGGCCAAGCGAGATCGTTCGTTTCGTCGGGCCAGAGAATCGCGATTCGACTCGTGTCAAGGTAATAGGGGAGGGGCGGGGGGGGGGGTGTAATTACCTGCGATCGGGCCACGGGAAACGTTATCGACTCCGAGCGCGTATAGTGTCCCACTTTTCCGTTCCTCGAAAGCAATTTTTGTCGGCCCGCCTGGGCGACTTTTGGAAACGCCAAAGTGGATCGCGAGACGTGTGCACACGTCGAGACCTTTAACCCCGCGCTTTCCATCACCTCGTTTCGCAGCCAGACGGAATTCGGTGAATTTCAAAGCGCAACGTCGGGCATCCGGCGTTCGCTGAACAAGAAAACGCGTCGTTGACCTTTTCCCGCGCGACAGTTGCGAGGTTTAAACCGCGTGTACCTCTTGGGGATGGCTACTATGCTTGTTCGCATGTTCGAACATAGATAAACGGTGAACGAGGCGAGGGGTTAATTAAGATCGTTTAGCTGTCGGATAAGTTGAAAGTGAAAGTACACTGATACTGGGATTTAGATGTTGCATAAGGATATTGGAGGATTAGTGGGAGACGCGAGGTAGGCGGTTAAATTAATAGTGGGATTCGCGAGTGTCGGCGATAATGATGGACAACGAGCAACTGTGGTAGCAATACTTTTGTTTTGTGCAGATAAAATCATAATACGCAGATTATAATTTATTACTGTAATATTAAAGAAAGAACAAATACAGAAAACCATTGAGTGCTACACACAAAGAGCATTAGCTCGAGAAATGGAATAATAATCAGTCTATTCCAAGTACATACCATTCGCGTCCAGAATGAAGTCTCCCGAGACGGCACAGGGGTAAAACTATAGAGGCCCTCTAAATAGAGTCACGAAGTCACGTCTAAATTACGGCGGTGGATGCCATTTTTCGTCGGAGGCTCTCAAATGTAAATGGCGGTAGATGCAACATCGTTTACTACTAATATTGTTAATAAAAAGCGTGTAAGAACTAACCTCGCAGAGATCCCAATTATTGGTTGGACCCCAATTCTTTCATGCTATATTAGCAGCCCGTTTTGCTCTTCTTTCAGCATCACGAGGAGACACCTTCGTAATATAGCCTTTCCGCGACGAGTTGGTGCAATTTCTTACACAGTAGTCAGGCATGTTTCTAAGATTTCAATTCTATCAGTTCCATATAACGTGGTATACATATACCGTTACGATACAACTATTTATAACACCTCGGACGAAATATGACGGTACCAATCATAATCGGAGTCTGGTTTTCATGACTCTGTTTAGAGGGTCTCTAGGTAAGGCGCGGGTACACAACGCCCCGCACGTGTTACGCCGGAAGTTCAAGTCTGATAGGTTACGTACACTTTCTCTGTCAATATACGTGAGCGATACAGATATCTAATTGGTTCGAATTCGGCTCTAATGGAATCTAACCAATCAGACTCGCATTCCTTATAGGAGACTTAATTCTGGACACGAATAAAACGTTCTTCTACCACGAAATGAAAGTATCGAACACTCCTTTTGGACCTAAGAACGAGGCAAGGCATTCGCAGGTTCATTAATCGGCAAGCAGTTAATTACCTTAGCCAAGTGGGACATTGCAAAAGACCTAGCAGCCAGTTTGGCTCTCGTTCCTCTTTTGACCAGCCTCGATCTAGTCACACGTTCTATCTGCGGGGGAATAGGCAGAAGAGCAGCGATAATTGCACGCGTGCAACAGCATTTCGCGCGACGAGAATGACGGGGACAGCGCTGACAGTCACGGTGTCCGTTCTCGTCAGCCAGGTAAAAGCTGGAAACTGGTTCGGCACACGCGAGCGCCTGCTGAAAGCCGTGGCTGGCAGACTGCGCGGCACGGCTGCCAGTTGTACCTGCACCGGCCCCGTTCGATTGCGCAAATGCACGCCCGCTGAATACCAGAGCGCGATGAAATTCTCTCCGAGACTTCCCGCGGCGATCAAACAGCAAGTTTATGAAAGGATTGCAAAAAAAAGGTTAATTTTTAACATCATCTGAAAATGAAGAATTCTTGCGGGAGCATGAAGTGTGCCTCCCAAGGAACAAAAAATATTCTAATCGCTTCCCCGAAAAATGTCGGGAAAGTTGTTAAAAATGAATCCAAAATTCGGTGAAACTCCGAAATTTCATTACACCATTACCAATTTCGATGATTCTTGAATATGTTATAGAAATCAACGTTTTGAACAATTTTTTCCTATGCATATAATCGTCGGTCGGCCCTTAGTTTTCGAGATAATTGCAAAAAATTGTCGTTACGATTACAACAATGAATTCTACCTATAATTAAGCCATTTATTTTGAAAGTGGCGTAACTCCGTTTTTCAAAAAAATTGAGAAAAGGATATGAATAAAAGATTCACATTAAAATACATAGAAATTTGTTCATTTTGTGAATTGTTTTGATAAATGGACTCGCACCACTTTCAAAATAAACGGTCCTATTCTGTGTCTGTGGCAGAGCGTGAAAATTGATTTCGTTCAGTAAAAATGTTCAATTTAATTTTTTTCATCAAATATTAGAAACTGATGAATTATATTGTTCCGAACGAAACAAGGTTTACAGTAGATGAAGGCGTTTTTACTTTCGTTAGATGAAAATTATTATGAATAACATTATTTCTGGGAATGTTTATACCGCCCCTTTTAGTAGAGAATATTAAAATTGAAGAATCGAGACAATATCTTTTTATTTTATTTTTGTTGTTCGCGTCAAAGGACTGATACTGCTCTGGTAAAGAGTAATACGTTTCACGCTTGGATTTTGTAGTAGTGAATTGGAGCGTGGCAAATTTTTATCGTATCAAGGTGTTTGTAAGTTGCACCTGTTTCCTACAGTTTTTCTATAAATAAAACACTACCAATAGCGATACGTTTATTATGTAGCTTGAGCAAGATACTTGGCACGAATTTTACCGGAGAACAAAAACAAATTGTGGCCGCAATTATTTTTCATGGAAATTAAACAACGTTCGGTAAATAAAACTTTAGCGTTTCAGTGTATTCGGTATAGCAGCAGTTGGATAACCAAATTTCTGCCCCCAAAGGGGGAATGACAACAGATGCTAGAGCCGGACCGTTGTTCGTTCGAATTGGAGCGGAAATAACGCGTGTCAAACTGTGGAGTGGTTCACAGAGTAAGTTTCAAACACTGAGAACCAATCTCCGATCGGAATTGGTGCGATTCCTTTCATCGTGATAAATCACTGATGAATATTCATTAACACAGGTAAAGGTGTCCTGTTAACCAGCGACAAAGTAACACGAAGATTGAGTATCACACCGCTTTAGCGACGACGTGGATAAATAGGAACTCGCAAACCTGTCGCATACTGGAACCGGACAGCTAAAATCCTCCGCAAAGGAGAAGTTTTCCTGCTATCGAAAATTGTTTGACGCATAAAACTTGTTCGAAATAAATATTCATCATAGTAGAATCCGCATACAAAGGTTTTATTATAAGAAAAACCTACATTTTTAAATGCAAGGATTATTAAAAAAAAATGATTACCAATAATGCAATGTCCGCAATGGAGCGCGAATTATTCCAACGTTCGACGTTCACACGTCGCGGATCGATAATCAACGTCCCCTCTACATATAGCAAGAGAAAAAGTACACTCCGACAAGCGGATACTGGTATCGCCGGCAGAAAACGCTAAAACGGGCCATGGGATAGTCGGCGTTCGTTCGCGCGAATTTATGGCAACCGGTTTACCCGATTGACGAAGGAATGTCGGCTGCCGTTGCGCCTGTCAACCTGCCCGGGGACCGGCCACGACAGACATCCTCCTGTGCCGAGCTTTCGTCCGCGGCGCAAGGCGCCGCTCTTGCAGATCGCTCCGCGAGAATTATGGATCGCGGCCTCCGAGCGATTAATCCTTGACGCTCTGGTAAATGGGACCGATCCGACGAGAGCGTGGTATTCGAAGGGCGGTGTCCATGGTGATTTACTTCCCTGTGGTGATCTTATATCGCGGCCGCAGAATAGTTTGTTGGAGGATGTGCTCTTGGCATTTTTCTTCTACTTTTCCCCCTTGCCAGTTGCAAACGCATTACTCATTACTAAACTGCGGACTTTTATGCAGAATCATATTTTTAAAAATATAGCGAAACAAACCAGAACTTCGGTAGGAAGTTATTTCACTTATCAGGTATTATAAAAAACATTATAACTTGGGTAGTTTGTATATTTATTGCATAAATATCAATCGGTAGAAAGTAGAAGCTTTCACGCTTTAAAATGAGCCCAGGTGGACTGCTGTACGATTTTTTTTAACGAAGCTCCAGTGGTTCAAATATAGAAAATTTTTAATTTTAAGGTTTTTTTTGGAAGTTATACAAAAATACTGCCAAACCTAACCTGTACCTTACAATTAGAGTTAGGTTTGGAGGCATTTGTTTTAGCGACCACCTATGTGTCGCTGCTTCCAAAAAAATCTTGATTTGATATTTTCAGAAAACAATATAAAAATGGAGATTGCTTTTATCGTCTCACCTCGCGTTGATTTGCCGTTTAAGTAAGAAAATGAAGATATTAGAAAACACTACGCTGAAGTAGCCAAAATTGAGGAAACCCGGTAAACTGCATAACTACCAAATTTTTTTTTGGCAAATATCTCGAAAACTAAAACAGGGCGAAGTTGTTCGAAACGATCTCCTTGACAACATATGTCAAGGTCAAAGTAATTGAAGCTGGGTCCCTTATTGTCAATATTTACCGAATTTCCTATAAATGCATGAAAATCCGCAATCTGCTCATTACCGAATTTATCGTCCTCGAGGTTTCTGACATCAGTCATATCACTCAACGTGGTCCTCAATACTGTCGCCATTGTTCCAGATTTTCGAGCCGCCGCTCATGAAAGAGGCACTCCCGTCCATAAGTCGCCGGACACTTCATAAAATTTATATATGAACGACTTTTTATTATGAAAGGACATGCATTATGGAATTAAAATAGCATTTATTACTTATTTTTAATGTAGTGAGCATTTAAATCAAATTGCATGCCAAAGTTTTACTGAAATACCTTATATTTTCTTTTCGTCGATATATCCGCCCCGTGCGCTATCATCGCTTGGATTAGTTGCGGCATCCTGTTGAGTAATTTTTGTAATTTTTCTGAAGCAATTGTTGTCCAATTTTTTTGTAATCGTTCCCATAAATGTTTCTTTGATTTTGAACACACTTTTCTTACGTTTCTACCTATTTCTTCCCATAATTTCTCTGTTGGATTAAGATCGGGTGATTGTGGAGACCATGCCATAATTTTCAATTCATTATTATTTTCTAAGTCCTTTAAATAATTTGTATAAACTTTTGCTGTATGTTTGGGATCATTGTCCTGCATAAATATAAAGTTATGTCCTATTAAACGTTTACCAGACGGCACTGCATGGTCACGTTGAATTTGCAAAGACTGTTTTTCTTTTTAAAAGACCCTTGATTTGCACTGAATCACCAGGCTGATTTCCACCGAAACAGCCCCACACCATCACAGACTGACCTCCGTCCTCTGATTGTTTTGAACGTTCAAAGGGAACAGAATGTCTCGAAATGTACCGAATGGAAACTTCACTAAATGAATGCCTATGCTTGCAGTTCCTTTTCTTAAACATTTATTTATTGAATAAATTGGCCAGCAAAATCAAGCCGGGGAATTGTATTCATGTTTTAATGATCATTTTGCTCAAATCGAGTAAGTGTCCGGTGACTTATGGACGGGAGTGTACGTCCGTGTTGTGACACATTCCGAACGAGATGTGACGTACCATTGTGATTAACGCGATAGAAGTGTCCCTCGGTTGCGTCACGCCGATCACGCATTTCTATGGCGGACCGTTAGAACGATCCACTGGACGCAGTCCGTTGGGTCTGCTTTTTAGTAGCCCCTTCCACGGTTTCGCACCTGTGCTTCGTGTGATCACGCGACTTTACTGGAACGCTCGAGGAAATTTAAAACTGGCTCCACGTGCTGTGCATAATTCTCTGTCGTTCGCTGCTCCTCCGCTGGCGATCATCCCGATCCCCTTCGGAGCAACACCCACATGCGAGAAGCCCATCAACCTAATTCTCCCACAGCCACCTAGATTCGTTTCTTGTCTGCTGTTCTCTGACTTGAGAATTGTTCAGTGATCATCACGAGCGCGTGCGGTCACTGTTCGCGTTTATTTTCCGTCCGTAATAAGAGTAGATTTGTTTCACGCACAGCGCCTGTGTCTTTCTCTGTCCCACTGTTTGGCCCTCTGTCTATCGTTGGGATAGAATGAAGTGTCCTGAGACGGTACAGGGGTAAATTACTACTGTCGGCGAAATCAATGTTAGTCAAATGTTGCCGATTAAAACATTGTCGGTGAAATGATTGGCGGTGATTTGATACAAACCCAAGACGGGTATATACTACCATCGGACACCCCACGGTCCTCACGATCATGGCAGAAGCTCGAGCTTAATAGGTTATGTACACTTTCTCTGTTAACACACGTGAGTGATACAGATATCCGATTGGTTCGAATTCGGCTCTAACTGAATCTCACCAATCAGTCCTGCATCCCTTCCAGGAGATTTCATTCTTGATGCGATAGTACACGGGCAGGTAGAACTTGGCGTGCGAGCGGATTGTAGGACGTGTGGTGTCGTTAGTGTGCTCGCGGGTGAGCTCCGCTATACATATTACCATAAATCTCCATCGGACCGTTCAGAAGCCAATTAGCGTAAGTCACAGCGATACGCGGGTTTTACTTAAATCAACCGGACCGCAAAGAGAGAGAGAGAGAGAGAGAGAGAGAGAGAGAGAGAGAGAGAGAGAGAGAGAGAGAGAGGACCGTTTGCTCGCCCACCGTTTTAATACCGCGCAAACCACGCGGCGCGCGCACTGTGCACCAAGAGAACGCCGCTGGCACACTCAGATAAGCCGGCGAGATATTTTCGCGAAATTAAGTTAAACCTGTTACGTGGTTCTTACTGTTTCACACGCAGAGGAGATCGGGCCAGGACGGTCATGCTAAACGAATATAAGTGTAACTCTTTCATTTCTTATATAAAAAAAAACAGTATTGTAGTGAGGCAGGTTTACATATTTTAGGAAGAAAGATATGCATGCGAAAGGAAGTATCAGGTAACCAAGCAAGTTCTTGCCGGTTCAACATTTTGTAGTTTTCAACTTGTACTTATGCACATTCTATCGATTAAAAGTGTTATGTATACTTAAACAAAAGCTTATTTAATGACTGTTGACTTAACAGTGTATAACACTTATAGGAATGAATCGACAATTAGTTAATAAAAAGAAAGTTGTTCTGTTCTGCCAGGACAGTTCTGGACGACACGCGGCAAGAATGACCAGGGAAATGATTACCAGATTCGCCTGGGAACTTGTACCCCAACCCCATATTCATTACCTATACGAAAGTTTTTATCAAAAGAGCAACATAAAAGTTATTAGATACTTACGAAAAGACAATAAAACATTTTTGAATAAAATTTTGTTTGATGCACTTTGTATATCATTTATCTCTATTAGTTAAAACGGTAAAAAAGAGTGACTGAAAATGAGGGACCCTATCGCCCGTTTTTTGGACCCATGATGTTGGAACTGAATGTCGTGCCAAACGTTTAAAATTGAACCAACAATTAGTTTCTGATATTTGGAAGTATAAGGAAACTGAAATTCTTTCCTGGATTTTTTGGTCAATCTGATCATTAAAAAAATTGCTATTGTGAGCTTGTTAGCTGCTGACAACGAATTTGTCAGCTCAACAGCCGCATAGCCAATTAGAACATGTTTCTATATACCTTCTGTCCGCCATATTGAATGTTCCAGCCAATATGAATTCCGAAAGTTCAAGTATTCCAACGAGAATTGCGACGACAGCCTCTTACTAACCAACGATCTCCAATGTTCTTACTCCAATCGAGAGTCTGGTAATAAAGCCATGGTGAAAATGTACGAACACGCTAGGAGAAGATCGCGTATTTGGCACCGATAACCAGCGCCGAATAAAGTCGTCGGCTTATCGAAGCTTTCGCCAGGACGCGATCGATCGGCGCTTTATCGAGCACACTGATTGACCCCCAGCCGGTTTATCGATTCTGGATCGCCACGCGTTTTCCCCGCAGGTGCTATTTTAGAAGCTATCTTTCTCGCTATCCTGATCCCGTGTTGCACACCGTATTACGATAAGCGAGCTCGTTTCGTTACGGGCCGGAGTTTATCGAACCGCGATCGTGGTTGAGCGACTCGCGGCGATGATTTTCGCGACCAAGATTATCCTGCAGAGAGGAAACTTATGATGCAGTTCGTTACGTCGACAAATGTGCATGCACGAAATTCGTTCCTATTTCATGCGATTTCAACGTTCGATTACGATCTGGATAGCGATTCAGTGGAATTCTACCAGCTCGCATGGAAATTGAAACATCCCACGTGAAAGGTCGCATGCTACTGTTTTAATGGCCCAATGGATTCTCTTTCATGATGATGGTTCATCTTTAATTACAATGAGAAAATGAAAAGTGTTAATTGAACTCTACGTAGATAAAATATTTCACGCTAGTGTTAGTGGACATCCAACTTCACCGACTCCATACTTCACCAGTACCAGACTGCTAGGTTCAACTTTGTGTCGATTATTGTAGTTGGCGACCAATATCGTTGTCGGTGAAGTCTGGTGTTTGTGAAGACATCAAACATCACCGATTACAGACTTCACCAACACCAGACTGGTAGGTTTAACTCTATGTCAATTATTGTATTTATTGACCAAAGTTGTTCTGATTGGAGTCTGGTGTCGGTGTAGTATCGTATTGGTGAAAACATCAAACATCACCGACTCCAGACTTTACTAACACCAGATTGTTTGTATTAACTCTGTGTCCATTATTATGGTTATCGACCAAAATTGTTATCGGTGAAGTCTAAATAGTGTTGTTAAAGTCTGCTGTCGATGAAGCCTGGTGTTGGCGAAGTCTAGTGTTGGTGATGTCTAGCGTTGATGATGTCTAGTGTCGGCGAGGTCTGGTGTCGGTAGACATCAAACTTTACCGACTCCAGACTTCTCTAACATCAGACTGATTCGTTTATGACTCTGTGTCAATTAGTTTATGATTCGGTATCAATTATTGTAGTTGTCGGCCAAAGTTGTTGTCGGTGAAATCTAGTGTCTTTATCAACACCAGACTTCACCACATTGTGCAAGCTTCAAGTGTCTGAAAGTGCGGTGTGCACGGAATGATGATTCTTTGGCACAAAGATAACGATCTTGATCTCGATCACAATCGCTTGTACTCGAAAGTAAAGTTCGAGGATCTACATCTTCATCAGCACTGAACAATTCCTACTCCCTATTTACATAAGTGCAAAGAAGATCAAACAGTCACAATCAAACGCCGCCATTCACAGTTCAATCGATTAATTCAAACCCAAACAAGGTGGTTGGAAGTTTCTCCCCCAAAACGGTGCGTAGACCGAACGATGCCGCGTCAAGCAGTCTCATCGATTCTCCATTCACCGTCTGAAGTGGAATTCTAGAAGCGCGGAAAAAGGCACGAGTGGTGCAGCTTTCCCTAGCGTGGATTCTACGAGAGGACCAACTGAGTCTCTCTTCCGTTTTGGCCATCGAGGATCTCATGATGCGTGGTATAAACAAGTGTCACGCACAGCCCCGAGGCAAAGCGACGTCGAGCATCGCCGAATGATTTCACCGTGAGAGAGTTGCGAGAGAGCTCTGAAGACTCGAGAAACGTGCGGCCGCCAGACAGCGTGGCGTCGTCGCTCGAGCGCCTTGGCACGACGCTTTCCGTTTGTGTACATCTACCATCATCCGTGGCGTGGAACCGGAACTCGGTGTTCAGCATCGCGCGCCAACGGGGATGGAGAACGCGAAACGCGGCGTGCTCTTGGTATTTGCGATTCAGAACCTCAAATTGTAAATGAAGAAGTTATTTTTGGCAACACGCAAAATGTCAGGATGTTCAGTTTCCCACGAGATGTACGGCGAGAGTAGATTGGATCAATGTGAGTTTCAAAAATATCATTGGAAAAGGACTTTGGAAAAATAGATGTAATAGTAAATGGATTAGTTTTCACAACCATTGTGTTTTTGCTACATTCGACTCTGATTGATTTTGGGAAGGCGATCAAACATTGACTAATTGATCACATAAAGTTGCTGTCGATCGTTGACTTGTTTAGCGAGTTGTTTCATTCGCGCTGTTAATGGACGAGATAATGAAAAATCAATAGCGACTCGTGACAAATACGCCGGCCTTGCGCGGACATCACGCGTTCCACGTAAATTCGAAATCTTTTAGTATGCATAATCCACTTGCATGTCTGCATTTTATATTTATCATGCATACTAATTTCAATGCTTCTAATAACTGCAAAGCGGAAACGCCTGCAGTATTTAATAAACTACTTTCCCCCAGAATTCATACTCTACTTGTTCGAAGCGAATATAGCAAAACTGTAGTAAAATTATAATTCGCCGACACTAAACGTTTTCTCCAATACAAAGTGTCTTCTACTCTGTGCCACGGTATCAGGTGTATTAATACAGAAACAGCGTCGTATTGACGAGGGTCCCATGGAGATCAGCGTCGCTGGTTTCATCGACAACAATTAATCGACGTCAGACTTCAGCGACACCAGACTTCAGAGACACCAGACTTCAGAGATGCCAGACTTCAGAGACACTAGATTTCACCGACATTAGACTTTACAGATAACAGACTTCAAAGACACTGGACTTTACAGACAACAGACTCCAAAGACACCAGACATCTTCGACACCAGAACCGACAAGCATTCTGTCTACTTTGTCAAATTTGCTGTGAACAGTTGGTTTAATACTGTGTCGAGTATTCCAGTTGCCGGAAAATGTTATTGTCTGTGAAGTCTAGTGTTTCTGATGTCTGATGTCTGTGCAGCATGGTTTCTGTAGAGTTTGACGTCTGTGAAGTCTGATGTCTGTGATGTTTGGCGTCTGTGAAGCCTGGTGTATTTGAACTCTGGCGTCGGTTAGACTCAGTGTCTGTGAAGTTTGGTTAGGTTAGGTGTCGCTGAAGTTTGATATTTCTGAAGTCCGTTGTCTGTAAAGTTGGTTAAGTTCAGTCTCTGTGTAATATGGTGTCGGTTAAGCCTAGTTCTGTGTAGTTTGGTGTCTCTGAACTCTGGTTTCCCTAAAGTCTGGCGCCGCTGAAGTCTGATATTAGTGAATTGTTGTCCGTGATTTCCATGGGACTCACAGGCGATACGGGGAACCTACATCTATTTCCGACTAATAAAACAGGCCAGCCTCGGGGAAACACGGAATACTGCATTAGCGGATAACCGTCCAAATTAGCAAGCTCGTTCTCCAATATCGAGAAATTTGCATCCCGATACACTAACGTGTTCCGCACGGGCCTCGTGTTGGAAGTTGCTCGTTCGCTCATGGTCGAGCGAACGATTAACGTAAAAGCGTCTGCTATTTACAGGGAGCGAACTAACCGCCGCCGCGGGGACAGATGGAAAATGGACGATGGTATAACGAGGAAGAAATAGGGGCCGCTTGATCGGGTTCGATACGTCGATCAAGCTCGTGGTCTAGATCCGGTAAATGAGGATTTACTTCTTGCTAAGGTGGACTGGTATCCAGCGAGTCCATTAACGGATGAACATCGTGAAGCCTTTAATTTATGGCTGCCCGATGATGTTTGTTAACTCTTCTGAAATATCGAGCTATCCTTCGCAATGTAGGAAACTATTTTCTACTTTGTTGATCGAGAGAAAAGATATTTATTGCGACGGCATGAAAACTGATTTTGCGGCAATAATCATTTCACAATCGTCTATTAATTATTGTAAATGTCAGCAAATTTCATGCAAAGTTACATATATAAACGAGTGTAATTTAAAAATTAAAATAAATCAACAAGGAATTTAATTGAATAATGAATGGACAAAGCTCCACAACTATGTTGGGCGGCTGAATACTTATGCGGCAAGTCGTGTCTGTGTTGATGTCGGTGTAACAAATTCTATGCGATTGTGTTTAATATGCAGAATTTAAGTCAGAGCCCAAAGGTGACCGAAGCTTATCAGATTCTTCAGTCAAGAGTTAGAAACACCTGGGAAAGTGCATGTAATGAGTTACTGTATCCTTCGGTCTATAAGCAGCATTCATGTCTCGTAAAAGTATTCTCGGATTGACGCAACAACCGTTTGTTGTGCGAGAATGGCACCGGATGTGCGAGAAGTAGGCGAGGACAACTCTGCCGTGGCAACAATTAACGACATCAGATTAAAGTTCCGGCGATACAGATCAACGACTTCCGCTCCGGCGCCCTTTTTAATCAAACCCTAATAGTTGCTATCATTTCGATTCGAACAGAACTCGAATTTCGCAACGTTTCAACCTATTCTTTAACACGAAACCGGATGTTCATTGTGTCACAGAATGAACTGTCAAATTTTACCGCAACATCTCCCATTGCTTTCAACTGGCCAAAATACTTCCAAGCAGTTACGCTTTCCAGAGAAACGCTTTCACCCAAATGTACTTTCCGCATCGAATACACAGATTGAAAAGAAAATCAATTAAAACAGAAGCATGCACTCCTCTGCAAAGAACATCTCCAGTTTCTAAAAAAAAACGCCGCATGTTGCAGCATCCTGCAAAAAGAGTTACGCCGCTGTCGTCCAATTGTAAAACAGAGCGGAAACGATTATTGATATCCGATGTCGGCGCAGAATAATGAAAAGCTCGACCGGCCCGAGCACAGATCCGCCGGATAAAAAGAGGTCAGCTCGGGCTGGAAATCCAGGGAACCAGATCTCGTTCACGAGGTGGCGGTTAATTGCCGCTACGAGGCGCTCGTTGTACGTTCCGGTGAATCGCGGCACGGAGCTGTCGAAAAAAAGGGGGGAGGGAAGAGAGCTCCGCGAACCGTACGATTCCCGGAGGCTCGTTACTGAATCACGATTGTCAATGAAGAAATCCTCGTCTCGGCGAGCGATGGAAATCCGTGGAATGTCGTTCTCCTCTATTTCTTCGGACGGTCGCTCGCGAGGTATCCCGCTCCGCGTACAAACGATACACCGTACTTTCGAACCGGGGGAATTTCAACCGGTCAGAATCGATGAGGCTCGTGAGAAGCGTACGACGTTTTTGTTCTCACAATTCTTTCGAATCGCTCTTGTTTCTAGCGTCGAGGCACGGCCCGGCGAATCCACCGGCCTCGACAGATGACGAATCGCCCGTGGACATGATTTAAAATGCTGATACACCCCGCCCGTGAACCTTTCGTTCTTTCGCGTCGATCTGGCTGAATTGATTTCGGGCAAGATTCCATTGAGGTAGTGTCTTTTTCACGCGCAGGTGACGTCACGTCTCTGCTGTTCGTTCCACTTATCGACGCGACAGATCTGAGATGTTTAACGCAAGATCGAAAGATTGTTAAAGGTTCTATAAGAACATTTTGAAGGATCAAAGAAGATTTCATCCAGCCAAATCTCTTCAGGGCCAACTCATACGCCTCTCAAATCATTTATCTTAGTAATCGCATCTTATCCAGCGTCATCTGATTTCCCGTGTCAGCCTCTTTAACCTCGCATGATTAAAGTTGGCAACATTTTAAAGGGCAGACGTATGAAAGGATATTTTAAAGAAGATCAAGCGCAGCTTGGAGCAGTACGTTTTGCACGGCTAATACCGGTCCTTTTTTGGTTCATTTTCGTCTGCCTCGCAGCGGGAGCGCTGAAAGTGACATATATTCGAGCTAGGTACCCAGAGTGAAGAGCAGTCCCGCGCGTCTTTCTCCCGGCCAAAAATATATTCCCAGTTCAAAGGGAACGATCCGTTGGTCGGCCGTATCGCAGCGAGTTTGTGGATCAAGGAACGGAGGCGAGCAGTAATGCTTAATTGAAACTTATTAATTAAGCAGTAAATATGGACAATAAGGGACCCAACTTCAACCACTTTCACCTTGAAAGGACATCGTTTTGAATAACTTTCATGTTACCGTCGCTCGATTTCAGTTTTCGAGATGCGTGCAAAAAACTATGGTAGCTATGCAGTTTAGCAGTTTTCCTCAATTTTCGTTGTTACAGTATAGTTCTTTTTTTAATAACTTCATTTTATCACTAAAATGACAAATCAACTGGGGGAGGGGGGTAAAGTACTCTGCTTTTTTATAGTTTTCTAAAAATATCAAATCAAGATTTTTTTAGAAGTGGTGATACATAGGTGACCGTTAAAACAACTACCTTAACCTAACCTAACTCTAATTGTAAGGTATAACTTAAGTTTGGTAGTATTCTTCTTGTGACCGGCGTCGTTGACGGCCTACGTCGTAATTTCCCCAAAAATCCTAAATTCGATATTTAAAAAAATGCCAGAAACTAGAATACTTTTATGGTCTATTGACTTCTCGGTGAAGGCTTTGTGATCTTTTGCAAAATTGTTCAAAATGATATCCTTGGCAACATATTTCAAGGTCAAACCGACCGTGTCCCTTATTATCGATATTTACCAATTTTTCTAGTCTATTCGGTGATTCATTCGGCTTTCGAATTTTCATTTGCATACAACAGCAACTGGCCAGTTCAGTAAATTTACAGATCTCGTTCGCTCCGCATGCTAGGCGTAAACGGCGGTTAAAAAGCACGGATAAACTAACATTCGCGTTTAAGAGCGCGCAGAATAAATAGTAGAAGGCCGTAAAACTCGCGGGAAACACTGTTCGTTTTACGAGTTTCCATTCTCGCGCTATTGTCACGCATAAAACACCAGGGTTTGTTCAACCTGCCCAGCGCGGAAGTGACGTCGCGGGCAACGCGGGGCGACACGGCTCGCCGAGCCGCGGCGGGGCCGCGCGGAAATAACTCACGTGCAAGAATCATCACGTCCCGTGGTAACGCGCCTGGAACGGAAATGCATAGGATACGTACACACGGGAGGAGTATAAGTGGCGGATCGCTGATAATCGCGCGCGAAACGCGATTTCTCCTACGACGCGTTTGCGTTGCTCGCTTGTCCTTGAGGATAGAACTCCCTTGCGTTCGATGCCAGTCTGGACAACAGGGCGTAGATACCCGGGACACGTTCTTCAACGTCTCGGAAGAATTATCGACAATGCTCTCGTCAACGTGCTTCTCGATAATTTTCTTCGCAGAATTCACAAGCGGAATAGAATCGGATAGGAGTACTGCTCAAGATGCTAGCCTGGTGCACACGGCTAAAAATAATAGAAGGTTTTGGAATTTATTTAGAAGACTGTGCTGAATAAATTTCTTGTATTCTTACGGTTACACTATATGAACAAATATTTGTTGTTGTGAAAAGTTCGCAAATGTTATAGACATAGAGGCATATGCGACTTCCGACAAATTTCGCACCGGGGAATAAAGCGCCCGTCCCTTTTATCCAAAATGAAGAAACCAAAAAGCATTATTTAATTTATGAGTGTATGTTCAGCATGAACCTATTTTTAAAGTAAAAACCGCAATAAAAAATGTAATATTTCGAAATAAGAAATGCTGAATAAAAAATTTGCTAATAGAATTATGTATAGTATAGTTCATGCTCTGAAAAAGATGTTAAGGAATATGTATATGCAAGCCCAAGTCGGTCAATTGAATATTTTTAAATTACACTCCCCGGTGCGAAAATTGAAGAGCTGCACATATGTATGTCCCTATATCTACAGGATGTTTGGTTACTGCATTTCAACATTTTAAGGGGTGATTGCTGAAGCTATTCTGAACAACGTTTTCCTGAACGAAAATGCTGGTTAAGACTTCGTTTTTGTGTTTTTTTGTGAATAATTCAAAAACGAAGCCTTAAACAGCATTTTCGTACAGGAAATCGTTGTTTAGAATCACTTCAGCAATTGCCCCTTAAAATATTGACATGTAGTAGCCGACAACCCTGTACAATATTTATGAATTTTCCGCAACAACAAAAATTTGTCTATTTAGTGCAATTGTAAATTAAAGTATCCTCTAAGTTTTAAAGAAATTGGTTTATGATTTTTGCTCACAATGAATTTCTAAATATTCCTTTTCTTTTTAGCCGTTTTCACCAGACTGCCCCCTTAAGGGGGGTTTCCCTACTATGATGGTCCTGACAAGCAGCTAATTTTCCGGATGTGGATTGTACAAAAACTAAACGTCCAATCAATGTACTGTTTTCCTATATTTAAGCATATTATGGGCTACTGGAAACCATTATCAAAATAAAATGAAAGATTATAAGAGACCGTTGAAAAAGTACGCCAAGCTGGTGATTCTTTCTAAGGACGATGTACCTCAAATTTCCGTTTTGGATTAGACGAAATCAAAAATCAACTTTTTGTTCCATTAAGTATGCTTCAATATCTACGATTTTGTGTAGATTCTTGTTTTTACAGTATTTAGAAACTTTGTAACAACTTTTGAATCTAGAATGGGTGCCCTTGCCTTCAAAGCTACACCATTTCGTGAGTATCCAAAAACAAAATGAAAAATGGCTGCGTAAACGCCTAGGTATTGAAGCATATTCAATGACAAAATTTTGTTTTTGATTTTGAATAATCCAAACTAAAGTTTTCAAGTACATCGTTTGGTCTACTGAAAAAAGGATCATTCGTCCAGCGTCCCGTCACTACGTTTTTTTGTCACCTTTTCTTAATGTTGACAATAATTGTTATTGATAGTTGACAATGTGCTCCAATAAAATGCAATACCGTAAACTGATTGGACGTTTAGTTTTTTATCCCGGTAATAGCTGCTTTTCTGAGACGTCAGAGTAGCCTGACCCTACGGTGGGCCTGTAATTTCGACGAACAAATTCTTATTCGAGTTAATCTGCGAATAAGTTCGAATAAAAGGAAACTAGTCGGCAATAACGAATAGTTTTGCATTCGAACAAATTTTCATTCGAATAATTTCTTATTCGAATAAAGAAGTAGTCGACTGAACAGACGAATAAAAGTATGTATCACGTAACTTCTACAATGTATGCATATGTAGGAGTTTGTGGTAAAGAAAAAGGTTATGATCCGCTCTTGCAGCCGTCGGTAGGTGGCGGGTGTCACATTTATTCGTCGTTTAGTCAAATAAAAGATCGAACAAAATCGTATTCGTATAACAGTCGGTATTCATTCGTGACTAATGAATAAGTTCTTGCAGAATAAAATCGTTATTCGTCATTTTCGAATAAACGTGGCGTTTTCATTCGTTATTCTTCATTCGTCATTCAGAATAAAATTCGCCCAACTCTGGTGTCTGGTCGTATAATAGACAAGCGACATTTCCTGCATACTCGCTTTCAGACTGACAGGAAACGTTCGATGATCATTTTTCCATCATTTTTCTGGGAATAAAGTGGATCGATATATTTATAGAGCCTGACGAGTTTCGACGCGCCACTTTTCGCTGGGGGTCCTTGTTCGCTGCAGACTATTCTCCGCCACTCACGATTTCCTCTCTTGACGTAATGACAGCGAAATTATAGCTTCCGTTCGCGCGAGCGATCGACTCTTTAACAGTCGATGGCCGGGCTCGCATCGACGGATTCGAAAAGTTTATTCCGGTCCACACTCGGTTTATTCCTGACGGATATCCCATTTCTGCAATACGAAGTATTTTTAACCGTCGTGGCCCACATTCGTCCGTCACGTTGATTATTCCTTCGCGTAATCGGATGGCCCCGTCCATCGTGCGACGATCATCCGACTAGTCGCGGATTAAAAGGGAACGAGACGAAAGCTGAACGTTTCACTGCGTCGCAAAGACAGCTTCGGCAACCCTCTGATCCTCTGGGTTATTTCGTTTAACGATCGCCGTTGACTGGCACGGGGTTCGCGATTAAAGTTTATTACCGTAATAACGTTACGTCGTGGGGGAAAAAGGATTAATATTATACAACGTCCAGCTGCTAGCGTAAACATCTATAAATACATTCGTTCTACTCGTTGCAACGCAGTCATTAGGAGCCAACCCCTTTAACTTGCGGTAAGTTTCATACAAAGTGATTCTGCACAAGTTAGGCTCGCATTTATCTACAGTCTCGGTGTGCTGTAAATGACGCCAGATTCAACTGAAAGCACGTGTATTATCAGATATATGGTATACATTTTGATTAATTTTATGAAATCGTTTATGCAAATCGGTTAAGAATTCTACTTTTCAGTTTGTTCAAAAATACCTAATATAAGCTGCTTGGTTTACTCAATTTTTTAGATAATGCTACCTCTTCCACGGTACCTAATGAAACATAAAAAATGTTCCACCCAGTTCGATCGAGTTTCACGAAATTCTAAAGATGGGGTAAACTTCCTTAATACGAGACTCCATGCTTAACCCTTTGACTGCAGCGCATTCTAGACGAGAACCATCAATACAAACGGCACGATATTCGCATGCAAGTTGCTGCTACTGGTTGTCCGCTGACTAAAATGCACATTCTTTCAATTTTTATTGGTAATTAAATGTAGAGGAAAAAATACGAAATTGGTAATGATGAACAAATTTTGTTTGACAAATTAGCATGATGATAATGAAGATAATATAAATGAATAAAGATACTAAAAACGATTTAATAATTAATTTGTGTGTGATATATTCTAAAGCATGGGCTGTACTTCCGAATGGTACCTGTTGCCGATCGACATGAAATTTGGAGAGGAGGTGGGGGGCGTGGGGAGAAACCCAAATCTAAAATTTTAGGTGCGGGTATTTAATAGTTCTCGAGATATTAATTAAAAACTTTCGGTACAATACATTGAATTCTTCATATACAGACACAACTAACACAACCGTCTTCGCTGTAGCAGCCGTCGTCGTCAAGTGTTCAGTAGCTGATGACACAATAAGTATACCGCCCTCAGAATCTATAGGGTGTCCCGCGCAAAACCGATTACTGTAACTTTAGCCACCCAAGGAATGTTTCTTATTTGCAATGCGTGTACCTTTTTCCGAAATATGTTCCATTTCAATTTCAGATAGAAAATATTGAATTGCAGTACACCGTACTTACTGTAATTTTGTATAATAGCATCACGTCAGCTTCCGATCCCCGAATAAACAATTCGGATTGGCCGGTAGGCGGTCGACAACGCCTGGACAGCGGTCGCCTCGTTGAAATTGTTTGCCGCAAATTATTAATACTGAGCCCAGTATACCTGAAGCCGTATTGCAGGCAGAGAACATCCCTCGCACGTCAGAAGTTACAGTAACCAATTTTCCGTGGGTCACCCTATAAATTCTGAGGGCGGTATCCTTATTGCGTCAACAGCTACTGAACACTTGAGGACGACGGCGACTGCAGCGAAGATCGGGGTACCATCGGCCACTTAACACTCGAAAACGACGGCTGCTCCAGTGAAAACGGTTGTGTTAGTCGTGTCTCTATATGAAGAATTCAATGTATTGTACGAAAGTTTTTAATTGATATCTCGGAAACTATTAAATACCCGCGCCTAAAATTTTAGATCTGGGTTTCTTCTCCTGCCCCCTACCTTCCCTCCAAATTTTATGTCGATTGGCAACAGGTCCCATTCGGAAGAATATCCAAAGCATGGGTCAACGCATAAACCTACATCGCATTCTTTGCGTTGATATCTACTTGCTTGTCGGATTTTATGTTTACTACATACTACACACTTCCGCGTTTAATTTCTTTTTCGAAGACTGATTAAAATGTGTACTTGGAAAATATCGTGCAACGAGGCGTAATGGATCGTCAGTATTTCGTTTCCCTTAGTATACGTTTGAAGTTCGTAGATATTTTTCAAATATTTGTTTTATGAGTTGTAAATGAAACGTCTTGAAATGTAACTCTTTACCTGATACAATAAGAACCCACTTACTTACAGTAAGAAATTGTAGATGGCGCATGTATACGCATCTCGTAGTCAAAGGGTCAAACGCTTATAGCTGAAAGCTATTTTAACCGATTTGAATGAAACTTTCAGGATGCACATATCTTACCTAAATCTACAAATGGGATTTTTTAATGTTTCATTATAAGCTCAGATAAATAAAAGTGGAAAATTGTGACTTTAACTATTTGTTTTGTAACTTCGAGAATTCTAATGTTTTCAAAACGACGAAAGCGTGTTATCTAGAGAACTAACCCTTCTATCTGTTTGCAAAGGCTCATTTATAAAAAAATTATTGTGATTCGAAGAGTGTCTGAATATTTCGGAAGCCACTGTGCCCCACTTTCCTGACATGTATCGAGCTTTATCGAAAGCATTCTTGGAGTTCTGACTTTTTTTTAAACAATCTCATATCGATGACTTCACCCTATACGATATCCATCGAATCCCGAGGCCGCGTCTCGAATTCATCGGCGTGCGCTGATGTAGCGGGACAGCTTCCATTATGCCCTCGTGCCTCGCCGCGAAACGGAATAGAAAAAATCGCTGGGACGAGATGGTTAGGTCGTGATGTTCGCTTCCTGGACGGCGAGCGACGCGAGGAGGAGTTGCCTTAGCTGTTCGCCACGGTGCCACCGATGGAAACCGTGCGAAGCGGCCGGAGGTGAAACCCGGTCCATTGTCATGCGGCGAAGATCACGTAAGGTCGCACATACTCTCTTTACTGGCACACTCGCGGCCCTACCGCTGCCCTACGTAGAAACAACAAAGGCGTCAAGTTTCGTAACGAGCGACAGAGCGTCGGCTTTATTGTTAGAAAACGAACTGGCATTGCCTTCGGCCGCAGGAACAACGCATTTCGGTTTAGTCATCCGGCGTCGGTCTTCGTAACATCGAGCCGCGAACGCAGGAATATGGAATTGAATATTGTTCGAATGAGGTTCCAGCCGATTTTGCGCTGGCCAGGCTGATCAGATCGAGATGGATCTCGTTTTATTTAGACAGTGAGCATTTCATTTGTGGTGCATGTAACCCTGGTGCACCTCTGTCAGATTCCACTCGTGTAAATTTGCAAGTATACATTGCGTAACTCACCTTTCTCTTTTCCTTCTCAACCGATCAACGGACACGCCAACTATCGCCTAAGGAAAGCGATATAATTAGTCGTTGTATAAATAAGAAAGACGAAGCGATCGGGGTCTTACTAAGTTTATTATCGTGTCCAATTTGGCTCGAGGATTACGTAAAATCGTTGCCCGCTGTGTTAATCGGAGGCGTCCAATATTGCGGAGGGTCTAAATGAATATTACATTAAAATAGAAAGCGCATTCAAATATTGAACTCTTGATTTTTAAAAGCTGTTATTTCCCTGACAGAAATTAGGTGTAACGTCATACGAATCAGAAGGGACATCCATCTTGCGCAGCTTACATTGTCACGGCCGATCGCGAGAGGCTGCGGGTAAAAGTGGCCGGGCTCGGGACGCTTTCTACAATTAATTACAAGACACGATAGCGTCCTCCGCGGTGGTCCTTAATTTGTCGCTACATCAAGCATGAATTGATTATCAAGCGGTGCCACTGGCGGAGCGCTAAACATTCGTTACGAGTCGTTAATCTTGCATGAAACGTTTCCCCGTGGTCTCGAATGAACGGCTGCTGCGTGTCAGAGTCACGTCTCTGAATCACGTCATTTAGCCTGATGTAATCTTCCAGAAGCCTCGTGGTCGTAACGGGGTAAAAATTATCACATTCGACGAACCTGCGAATTATCCGAGTAATTTAGTCTTAATCCCTCTACAAGGACCCATGCAAAACATTCTTAATTATTCCCTTATCGAACTATCGCGTCATTTTTTAAGGGGCAGTGCTTTTGATTATGAGCACGTGTTGCTTATGCAAACGATGACCTCGATTAATGGTCGCGTTTCGTAACTGCCCTTTTAATTAAGAACACTGTTGGAGCCCACTTGGTTACGAGATTCGCGCGTTGTTACAGGGTGGCGGCGATGATTCGGATGAAGACACGCAGTGCGCCCTCAGCGAGAATTGGACGTTCGAGAAGCGAACCAGACGTTGGTCCCGTGTGTGCGACGTGACGCAGTCGAACGTGGAGAGGCTGCAGGCGATAGCTGGCCAGACCGTGCAAACCGAGGAGGACTCGCTGGAGGGACGTTTGGAAGCGGAAGAAGCCGAGGACACGATGCTGGACACTCTGAGATACAGCAGTCTGCCACCGGGAACGCTGCCCGATGAGATCAGCCCCAGATTTCGGAGAACCGGCTCGGAGAGGCTGAGGGATGGAGCCAAGGCTTTCCTCAGACGCGTCGAGTCGCTGAAGTCTCGGCGCCGGAAACACCAGAATCGCGACGGTATCGTGATCAGCGGGCCGCAGATCCTGGACGTGTTGACGATGCAGCAGAAAATGAAGGAACTGAACTGCGTGGATGTGTCGCCGACGGGGCCGGCGCCCGTGTCGTTCAACGATCTCCTCCCGGGATCGCCGCTTCACATGCCGGGATCGCCCGCCACGATGCCAGCCTCCCCTTATCACCATTCGCCCTCGCCGCTGACGAACGCGCCCAGCCCGTTCGGCGACGATTCGTCGAGTTATTGCTCGGACGGGTCGCAAGGCGGTGGTCCGACACCCACGCCGACGCGCACGAAGATGAATCGGGCGAGGAGGTTCCTGCATCGCGGCACGAGAGAGGACCAAGGCGCTCTCAGCGATTCGGAATGCCAGCCGACCAGTTGGCGACACAGGTACTTCAGGGACGCGAACAGCAACCATGCCAAGGTGTTGGAGTACGTGGCCGCGCATCCTCAAAGCCCGAAGGACTCTCCGGCCAAAACTCCCATAAACAGTCGCGGTGGAAGTCTGAACCTTGGCAAGGAGTCGCAGAGGTACAGGGAGAAGTTATCGGGACAAGGGCAGGAGAGGCACAAGGAGGATAAGGTGTCGACGCTGAAGAGGGAGGACAAGATGCACAAGAGCTTCAGGCACCGCGACGACTCCTACAAGGAAGGGAAGCCCTTGTCCAAAGAAGTGACCGTCTACAGGGAGAAGTCGAGATCCAGGAGTTCCGAACTTGCCGGAAGTCAAGAGAGCAGTTCCACGGTGGCCAGTCGCGATTCGGATCAGGAGGAGGACTCCCCGCGGCACAAGGGCACCGTCGTTAGGTGGCACAGCTTCCAAAGGGGATCTCTCTATCCTGAACCTCTGGACCCTTTGTGTCCGCGTGCTATGGCCTCGATGTCCTGCGGACAGCTCCTGGTTCTGAGGAAATTGGCGCTGCTGAAGTTGACCGCGTGCATGGAACGATACTGTCCAACACACCGTACCGGCTGGAATTGGGAACTACCGAAGTTCATCAGAAAGATCAAGACACCGGACTACAAAGACAAGACGGTGTTCGGAGTACCGTTGCTGCTGTCCCTGCAGAGAACCGGCCAGGCCTTACCAAAGTGTATCCAAATCGCTCTCAGGTGGTTGAGGGCGAACGCTCTTGATCAGGTTGGGATCTTCAGAAAGAGCGGTGTTAGGTCCAGGATACAGAAACTGAAGATGATGACGGAGACTCTGGGGGATAACATCAACTTTGACGGACAACAAGCCTTCGATGTGGCTGATCTCGTGAAGCAGTACTTCAGGGAGCTGCCGGAAGCCCTGCTGACGAACAAGCTGTCGGAGACCTTTATTGCCATCTTCCAACGTAAGCGTGTCTTCTTTTAATGCATTACACTTTTATACTTAAAGCGCGCACGGTTATCGACTTATTGGCATAGGCAATTGAAACGCCCATCGAGACTAATCCCGGATGTGAATTGTTACAGATGTACCTGTGGAGCTGCGACCGGAAGCGGTGCAATGCGTATTGCTGCTTCTGCCAGACGAGCATCGGGAGGCGTTGGAGACTCTGCTCGACTTCTTGAACCACGTAGCGAGCAACGCTCCCTACAACCAAATGACAGCCTCGAACCTGGCCGTATGCCTGGCACCGAGCCTGTTCCACTTCAACCACAGCAACGCAAACGTGACCAACAGGTCGAGCAGCGTATCGCCACGTAGGAGAAAGACCGTGGGCATTCCCGATCAGAGGGAACTGTCGGAAAACAAAGCCGCTCACGACTGTCTTCTGTATCTGGTCAAGATGCATCGTGAATTATTCATGGTGAGTGGCTCTATGCCGAACGTCTTCCAGGTCGCGTTCGAGGGGAGCGTCATCCGTTGTCGTCTTCGATTGTGATCGCGCTCGAATCATCGGATATATGCGCGCAAAACGTGTACAATTCGAAAACACGTTCTTGCGAGACGGAAGGGAAGCAGCACGAGTTAATCGTGTTCTCGTTTCTCTGTTCACATCAGGTATCGTCGGATATGTTGACGCAGTGTCATTTCAATTACATGGAGGAAAGCGTCCCGGTCGCTTTGGAGGAGCTGGGATCCGAGCTGAAACAAGACTGGAGAGGATATCTTTATGCCTGCACAACGGCTTTGTTGAAGGAGGCCCGTGAAAAGTATGTTTAGTTCCGAAATTTTATTCTTTCAGTACTGTTCAGAGCACAGGTGACAAACCTATTTATCGATGCGGTCCGCACATCATTCGATTCGTCCTTCCACTATCAAACAGTTTGCTTCTTCTTCCTTGTTCGTCACAAGAACAGTATAGAATGAAATAGGTGTGGAGGAGATAGCTGTCTTGACTTTTCGTAACGGTCAAGTTGAGACATGGACCACACGCGGGACGCCAGTTTGTCACCTCTGATTTAGAGAATGACCAGTACTAAAACTGTTAGTTGAACATTTAGTTGAACATTACTTGATTACTGACATTTTCTACAGAAGTCGAGGATGGGTCAGCGTGAACAATCCAGCCGATAGCACAGTGGAAATGGCGTACAAGAAGGTCGGAGATGGACACCCGCTTCGACTATGGCGAGTGTCGACCGAGGTGGAAGCACCACCGAACGAGCTTCTTCATCGTGTTCTAAGGGAAAGGCATATCTGGGATCCCCAGCTTCTGAAGTATAGACTAGTCGCCAAGCTGGACACCAACGTGGAGGTCTTTCAGTACGCCACTGGGAACATGAGTCCTCTTCCTGCCCGGGATTATTGTGTGTTAAGGTGTGTATCGAATTTTTTTCAATTCGTACAATAGAAATATAAGTGAGAACAGCTAAACACATCGAAAAGTAGAAGAGATACGAAAATAAAATTATTTAGATAAAAATTGTAACACATTAAAGGCTACATATAATGCTGATATCTGTTTAGCTTTGAAATGACTCTGAAACGCCCTATAAATACGGCGTTGAATTTTTTAAATGCAACTCTATATTTTTTACTACATATGATTGTAGCTGGCGTAAAACCATTTTCAAAAACCTACTTGAATGTCTATTTTCCTGAAGACAATATCGAGATATTAGAGTTCAAAGTTGTCGCGCCGCCTGTGTGACATTGAACCGTGTCGCCGCGGCGAAACGTCAACGTTGAGCTCTCATATCTCGAAAATGGTTTGAACAAAATAGATATGTAAGTAGTGTTTTGAAAATGGTTTTGCGCCAGCTATAAAAAATATGTAATAAAAACTGTAGGGTACTATTTAAAAAAATTAACCTAGTGTTTGCAGGGCGTTTCAGAGTTATTCCAGGAGCGAACAAATACCAGTACGGCATATGTACCCTAATATGCTACAACTTTCGTCTACGTCATTTCCTTGTATCTTTTATAGTTTCCAAGATATTTAGCTGTTATAACTTAAACCTGTACGACAAATAATAAGATTGATTTATAAGTAATATTGGGAGAGACAGCTGGGTTATAAATTATGCAACACTGTACAGATCCTGGCGGAACGATCTCCCGAAGGGAGCCTGCGTCATCGTGGAAACATCCGTCGAACATCCGGATGCTCCTGTTATGCTTGGCGGAACACGGGGCATTGTTTTGGCCTCGCGTTATCTTATCGAGCCTTGCGGTAGCGGTAAATCACGGATCATGCACCTCTCCAGAGTGGACACAAAGTAAGTGCGCCTTGCGAATCTGAGTGACAACTAAAAGCATGAAGAAATGAATTAAAATCATTTACTCAATAAAAAAGGAAGAATAACTTTTAAGTTCCGTGTACATTATTATCTATGTCTCGATTATTTTATCTGTTACAGAGGACGCACTCCAGAATGGTACAACAAAAGCTACGGCCACCTCGCCGCCCTGCACCTCAGTAAAATTCGCAACTCTTTCAAGCATACGACAGACGGCCCTGAGAGCAAAGTCTGAGAGCAAGCAACCGTGCAACGGTCGCCGTTGCACGGTCCGTACACGACACTACAGGAGCAAGAAGAACATCAGCAGGAGCGCAGAATCCTGAAAGATATGCGACAGGTCGAGCCAACCATCGACGAGGAATAAAGGAGGGGCGACACTGCGTCCGCTTCCGTCGATACCACGAATAAATCAATCTTGGAGGAATAAATGAATCTGAATGAAATTTATCTCGCTGTCGAGGATGAACCCCATCGTGCGTTTCTCGGGTTGATCCGAAATGATATTTACTAGAGGAGTACAAGAGGAAATGTTAACGATACCATGCACGAGCTTTAATCGATGTGTAGTACTTTTTTGTTTGTTCAAGCCTGAGATGTTTAGCGTTAGGCGCCGAATTATTACGAATCTTGTTGTTAGAGATCGAAAGGGTGGAAGGAATTTGTTGTTATCGTAATTCTAGGCGAACATTCTCTCTCTGTTCGACGTTTTTATTGTCCAAGGATCTTGCCGTCCAGTGATCGCGCGAAAGTCGTTGAAAAAGGCACCCTAATAGCCACTAGGTTGCCATCAGCGAGACTAATGGCAGCCACACCGGCCAAGATCGAGCCGAGTTTTGCCGTTGATATGCAGCGCCACATTAAAACCTAAATGGAAAGCAACTTTAACTGTTCGAATCAGGACCATCAAACTTCTTAAAGCTGTAGAAGAACGTCTTCTTTCATACTCACTGCACTTGGACGAATCTCTCATTGCACGAGCCCCAAAATTGCGTGCCACCAATTCGATACAACGTATGCCAAAAACAGTTGATCGCTATTTAGGTTTTAATGTGGCGCTACATGTCGATGACCAAACTTGGCTCAACTCCGGCCGGTACAATGTGTTGACCTGCCTGACTTGGCTATTAGGGCAGGACAATCAATCCAGGGAAAACTTAAAACGTGTTTCGCCCCTTTTTCAAGTGTAACATATCGCCCGATGCTGCATTATCATTCGAAGTTCCAAGAACGATGCTTTTTCATCCTGGTGATAACAAGGATGTAAAGTTTCAACGATTTAAGGTGAAGCTACCGTAGCGAAGATGCCTTTTCGATTATCAAATCGATTAAAAAAACGCGAACAGCATAAAATAATGGACGTCAATATTTTTCGATAGTAGTTGCTGCAAGCAAAGTCTGTGTATTTTTGCGTCGCACGATGTTTCAATCTTACCAAATGATGTAGAAAACGAAGGTTAGGAGACGGAAATCGTGCACAATATTGTATTTCACCGTTTAGCACGTAAGGGCCCCAATTTTGTATGTTTCTTTCGGACCAAATGCCAATTTTTCTATTGTATCATATCACGCCGCATTGTATAGAGATATATACGATTATTTTAGAGAACCGTGTAAGTGGTACGCGTTGTACGATGCGTGTACGTACGATTCCAAATTGCGTTTCCACGCACGAACCCGTAATCTTACGATTTCATTGAGCAATGCGAAAGGATTTTGAGTAAACATGTAAGTTGTCGCGTCCCTGACCGTGGGCGTACCGATATAAACTCGTGTATTAGTTAAGCAATCGTCATTGTCGCTCGCGTGAATCGATGTTTAAGCGTTGAAATTATCATAGAGTCTATCGTTTACTGTCTGTCTGGAACTGTAAATGTCCGCCGAGTCGGTGGTTCGGAAAATCGTTTCGATTGTTCTCGACCAGTGGAGCATTTAGAAGAAATCGTTCGTCGTTTGAGACACGACCGTGCACGCACCAATAATTAACACTTAGGGACCACCTTTGTTCGGAACCCCCGCCTTTTCAGAAAAAGAAACAAATGGAGCGGATCAAGAAACGACCTGGAGAATAACACAACCTCATCGAATCGACTTACAAGTGTATTTTAACATAATACTAGTCACTTACAATTTAGAGCATACGGATACGGATTTAAGTGTATAGATTTTTATTCTACGAACGTTACGTAAGAAATATTTAATTATTGTATTACAAAGTAATTATATGGAGAAGAAAGAAATATATTGATATTTTTGTGTCGAAGAAAAATGCCAGTAGGGATTTACCGTGGATGAGAGCGAGAGAGTCTGAATGTTTCACTGTTCATTTGTAATGCTATAATGATCGTCTTTATTCTTGTAATCCGTGTTTCAATAGAATGTAAATATGTATATTATACAATAATGAAACACGATTATACATACTCATTAAATGAGATCGTTTTATTTTCTACACCTCTTGGCATTTTATTACACCTCCTCGGAAATACTGAAATATCAATCCTATAGTTGCACGATGTACCATACGTTTAAAACTGGATTGCGATTCGAGTTGTTTAATCGATACGTCCGGTTACCAGGAACCAAAAACATTCGCGTCTCCTGTTTATTCACTTTCACGCCACGATCTTGAAGTTTCCTGGAAATAAACCGTTATTTTCACTAGCAAGGAAACTGTCAATCTATTGTACAACACGTGTTGAACGTTTCTCGTTCCCGGTATCTAGCGAATTGTTATTTTCATAGCCGGTGTTGCAGTTCATAAGTACTTACAGTTTATCAAGCCGTGTGTTAGCTAGTTCAATTAAGTTGCAGTAAAAAGCTCCTGCAATTGTTTAACCTTAAAACAGGTAACCTTTTACTATTTATTATCTCATAAATAATAGTAACGTCATTAACATAGGAAGAAACGAAAGCTCAGTGAAAGCTCTGTTTAAAGGTATTTAAAAAAAATGGTTCGACTGCACGTGAAGAAAGGTGAAGAGAGTCAATTTTTATACGATACTCAGGTGGAAGCTCGGGTCGAAGACGTTGTAAAAGACATTGTTATTATTTACAACGGACGACTGAAGATTTCGAGAATATGTTACGGTAATGAACACATGCGACTTCATTTATATTAATTTTTTATTATCATTACGACTGAACAAATTTCCTTTCGATATAAAATTCACTTCGTTAATTAGGAAATATATAGAGTAGTTCTTAACTTAAGTAGCTTATGGTACTCGGCAAGGGGAGTAAAAAATGTCTAATCAACATAAGTCCTACAATCAACCCTCTCGTTGTAAAATTAAATTCAAAATTTTAAAGAATAATAAAAATTGACATAAACGAAGGGGTTGATTTTAGTATCTACGTTGATTGGACACTTTTTACTCCCCTTGGTGAGTATTATAAGTTCTCTAAGTTACGGAACCTTTTTCCTTAACACCCTGTATTTTTCTTTCTCGATGAAATTGTTTCATGCAAATATCGAAATAACAAAATGTGTACCAATTTCCAATCAATTAACCCACCAAGCAGAAGTTTCACCTTCCCGAAGATATAATTACATATGTTTCCGAAGCAATGAATTATGAAACGCGACTGCACGTCCACGCAGGTGCAATTCGAATCCCATGCACTTTCCCAATGTTACCAAAGTGGCTGCGCGTCCTCGGTCTCGTTCTCTGTATTATCGAAACACTAACGCGAGAAATCCATTAACGATTATCTCCTTTATGGAGCACTTCGACCGCGCCGCGTAACAAGAGATCGAGAAGTCGAGTTTATGAACCCATCTATCGCGCCGCGTGATATTAATCACACGCGTCGCGCCGGGTTAATAATTACGGCGGAGTTAACCAGGCCTGCCCCCTGTGCTGTTTCGAAAAAATAGAAGTTGAGGAGCTGGCCAAGCACGGCACCATGCTGCCCCACGATATGATGGGCCTCACGGACGAACAAGTAGAAGAGCTGAAGCTCAAGGACGAGTGGGGCGAGAAGTGTGTACCGATGGGTGGCTGGAGCTTTAACAAGGATGTTATCGGTACGTGGGACCATATTGAGAAGCGAGGGAGGGCACTAGCTTTGTGTAAGGACGAGCGACGCGTTAGTTTGTTTTATACTCGTCTGCAACAGAAGTGCCTAGGACGCATGCGAATTCATGTCTACCGGGGTGTACTGTATGTATGTACAGTGCGTAACAAAAAGATACGAAACGAAAAATAGGATAATGCAGGACACTGACACTAACACTAACTAACTAATGAGCAAAAAGACGTAGAATATATGTATAGTTCACATATTTAAGTAATTTAAACTTCATTAATTTACGATTTTTTTAATTATAAAAGTAAAAAACGAGACAGCAACTTAAAATTAGTGAGATGTTTGACATTGTTTTTGAGACACTGATGTTGCAATAGAAGTAGTTACGATTCTTCTTCTCAGTGAGTTCTCAAGGTGCTCATCAGATATTTTGTAGTATTATTAATGGTATCTTTAGTCGCAATCTCATAAAATTTGTAAACTTATGATTTTTTGTTGGGCCGCATTTATAATTGTCCTGGGCTGCATGCGGCCCGCGGACCACGAGTTGAACAAGTCTGGGATATAGAGTAATGTAGTACAACATTCTTTAATTTATTTTTTCATTTTGCAATGAGCACGAATTATTTATATTAGTAATGTGAATAAGAAATGAGGGTCTATAGTGCTTTCTACAATACGTGCCCGAACATTTTCCTTCGAACGGACTGCGCGAAAACTGTGCATCTAATAATTAATGTATACATATAGTTAAATAATCGAAAACAAAAAATTCTAGAAACATATGTCCTTTATTTTAGTCCATAGTTCACATTTGTGAACTTACATAGACATTTATTAACATTTTGCAAGAGAAATGAATAAAAAATTAAAAGATTTTAAATATAGTTTAAACAAATGATTATTCCGCAGTAGCTTTTCTGCAGCTAAATTGCCCATTCAAAAACACACAACTTGAACAATATTGTTCTTCTACACCCCTGTTCACGAGATAATTGAAAAAGTGTATTTTCAGCCCTCAACTTTGGAGATTGGTTTCAGCCCTTCGGCATGGACGATTGCAGATGATAAAAAAAAAACGTGTCAACTAGTTTTTTCAGAACTACCTTGTAAATTTTATAAAAATCGGCGCATGTGGGTTCGATATATTCCCTTGTTAATACAACGTACATTTTTGTACAATAAACGTTTGATTTGATGAATTTGATTCTTGCAAATCTTTACCGTAACAAAATGATGTGTCAGCTTGTAACAACTTTACCGAAACAAACATCTTCTGTCATTTATACGTTTTTCATCACTTTTTATTAATAAATTCATCTTCTCCATCGATGATCCAGCTAGATCTTGCAGTTGTTTCAAAGTAACGCGATTCCCGTCCTCCAACCAGCACTCCAACTTAGCCAGTGGGATCTCCTGACCTATGGAGAATCTTTGGGACAAACTTGTACGTGACATAAATGACAATTGTCGGCAGTCGAATAGCGTTACCGAATTGAAAGCTGTGGTATTGGAGACCTGAAATCGCGTTACTCCGAAACAACTGCAAGTTGCAACTGAATCAGCGACGAGGGGGATGAATTTATTAACAAAAAGTTGTGGATAACCTATAAATTACTGTAAACGTTAGTTTCTTCAAGGTTTAGTCTAGAATGTTTTGGTTTGTTAAAGCTTTTGTTTCTCTGCAAGTGGGCCTTCGTTATTGTCGAAAATTGACAACAATCAAAGAAATGTTTATTATACTTAAATGGGGCACAGTATAAGATGGAATCTTACACGAATACTCCCTAGTGCTTAGGCTAAATGCTGGTTTAAAATTTAGGTCAGGTTAGGTTAATTAGCTTCAGAGTTATGTCCACGTAGGTGTACATTTTGTTACAGTAAAAATTGGCAAAAATCAAATAAACGTTTACTGTACAAAAATGGGGCACTGTATTAAGATGAAACTTTACACGAATACTCTCTAGTGCTTAAGCTAAATGCTGATTTAAAGTTTAGGTTAGGTTAATTAGCTTCAGAGTTATGTCCAAGTGGACCTACCTTTTTGTTACGCACTGTACAATGCCGATGAGGAATTAGTACAGCTTGCTTCTTCATTGCCATGAACACCGGCTTGTAATCGTCGCATTAATTGCTCGCCACTCTCGGCCGCTAACTCTCAGAGTGCTTTCCATGTTTCAGGCCGCAGGAACGGCAAACAGCCTAATGCGAATATGCAGGAGGTCTTGAGCAAAACGATCGAAGAGGCGCGAGCTATGGTTTCGACGGTAATTTCCACTATATGTGTGCTCTGTTCTCGTCTTCTTTTTAGAAAGGGGGAGATAGATACTCGCTTTTTTACTTGCGTCCAGGGTTACACCAATACATTTCATGCCTTTTGCTTATCGTAGAAGCTGGTGCAACAGGACAAACTGGTGACACTGAAAACTGTGCAGGAGGCACTGGATATCCTGAGGGGCGCAGTCACGATCGTGTACCCAATGGGACTTCCGCCGCACGATGTTATTCGACAGGAGTTTGAGAACACCGAAGATTTGAGTGGGACTCAGGCATCGCTCGAGGTAATTATTCCTTTTGGGCTGTTGGTATATCGAGCGTGAATGTAGTTTTAACAGTACACGCGTAATCTATATTTCAATGTTATGATACAAATCTTGCCAGGGACATTCTTCCGAAAGGTTCCGGTGGCCGAACATGGCGAAATTGGATGAGCGTCATAGGGGACGAGGGTGGGCCCGAAATATGAAATTTCAGCTCGGACAATTCACGCGATTGAAAGATATAGGTGTTCACATAAAATATATTATTGAGCGCTTGGTAATGCCTCACTGCATAAGAAAGTCCACGCTCATCCCCCATAGTACGTACAAAATTTCATCTCGATCGGCCACTGGTGCCTTTCGGAGATACCAGTTATATCATTACAACAGATTACAAATCTTATTTCTTCTTTATTATTTATTTTCCGTGGTTTTAATATTACACTACTTATGCTACTACTTCGACTTTAGAATTTCCCGTAATCAAACTCATAAACACACCCCAAAACGAGACGCAAGGTGGCAGTCGTCTCTTGGATGTCTCGGTGATGAGATGAAATTGTTACTCAAATTTAACTTTCCCACTTTAAAGTACCACTTTTGTGCCTAAATTACAATATTGTTTACCAAACTTCGTGTGTTGTATTAAACGCGAGTAGTAAGTTCAGCGTTTTTTTATTAATATTCAATTAATAGCAATGCTATTATAAACTAAAACTTATATGCTCTGGCAATCAATCTAAATAAATGACATTTAGATCGCGCTCTATTTTTATTCGCAGGTGCTATTTAAAAAGCGTTATAGATACATAAAATATACAGTAGTTTACAAAGTGCAGCGATTGCTGTCTTCCTTTTATTAAATTTATTAATACATCGTATTTAAATAGGGTTAAGTATCGATGCTTTATAGGTGATCGACGTACAACTGGCGCAACTGTGGTTCTCCGGCAAAGAGTTATTGCCAGGGAAGAAAATGAAGGATTATTTGGGGTTTAACGAGAAAACGAAGATAATCGTGAAACTACAAAAGAGGGGCGCAGGGAGGCCAAGTCGCGAACCATTGATGTCCGAGGACGAAAGAAAGCAACTTATGCTGCACGCTTATAAACGGCAGGAACAGCTCAAGGTAAGTGAGACTTCCATGTACCGATAAAATAGTGTCCTTCTTGATCAAATTACGAGACCGCGATATGCCATATTGTTTTAATTATACATATACAAACGAATATCGCAAAACATGTGCCACACATTCGTGATTTTTACAAGTTATGACATTAATTTTTTTTAAAGTATATCGATCAATTTGATTGATATTTCTGACTGTTACCGGCAATGCAAAATCAATATGCGAAAAGATTTGCAAGTATTGCATAATGGTTTGTATAATAAGAAGGATACTACTTAAATCGCACGCTAATTTGAATATTTAGCGACTGCATGTAATGTGTGTGTGTTTTCCTACTGATGTTAAAAAGGTAAGTTTTATTACTCGTTATCGTTAGATGGGAACATACCTATTTCATTATCGATCATCAACATACTAGTCATCCTATTTTAAGTAGATTCGTTTGCTTCAAGTGGGCCTATTATATTATACATATTATACATATACATGTATATACATGTACATGTACGTATATTATAGAAAAATGAAAACAAATGTATTTTCTGAGGTATTCAATCGATCCAAAAATGTCCTGTCATATTGTTTAAAACTTTTAATAGCATTCCATAAAAGATTTATATGATTAAGATTTATTAAAAGATACAAATTTTATAGTGAAACAAACTAGGTCGTCCATTTTATTATATCATTTTTGACAAAAGTTCGATATTCGATCAAATGTTAAATAAGGGTAGAATCAATTGCAAAAGCAAACGTTTGGTAAACAATTATTTTATTATAAACGACACATATAAGTTGTTATTTCGTACATACATATATCATTACAAATATATTCTGACGATATACGCGCATAACATAAATAAATATATTTATTTCGTTTGTTCGTATAAGTACAGACCTTTTCAGTTTGGTTTCATTACATCTCAGACATGACTCACTTAACCCTTTCGCTGTTTAACTTAATACTTTCAAACAATTTTTATTTTTGGGCCCGTATCATGTAAGAATGTTTTTCATTTTGCAGCACAGTGGATTTGTAATCGATTTAATTATCTGTATTGTGTCCCTTGTGCAGAGTTAATTGATTCGTGGATATTTGTAGCGAAAGAGTTACGCTATTCGAAGACACGAGTGATTATAGTTTATCGACTTTAGCGTAAACGGAAGAAGGCACATAGATCGTGGCTATGAAAACTTGTGACTTTAAAAATTGTTGATTTCCACGTATTTTACGTGTGTTTAAAAACAGTATTTCCTTACTAATTATTTTATGCAACCGCATAATTTATGTTACTTATGAGGTACAGAGATGACATAGAAAATTATACGTTAAATGTGACTCATGGAATGTTTTAATTTTGCATTTACTTACTGTTAGGAAAATCGTATGAGATCATCGTAGTGTTTTCTGAACCCCACAGTTCATTTTCATTATTTCACGCGAACAATTACTAACTCTAAGCAACGATTGTTAAATGAAACATTTCTTCGTAAAACTACCACCCTCGCGCTTAATTAACGTACACACTATATTTACAGTTGTTTGAAAAATAAATATACTTTCATGCTAGCGAAAGAACTGGCACCGTTCATTTACGATTAAAATAATATGATAAGTGGTAAAGTTACGAAACAATTTACAATAATTTTTGTTATTAAGATGCAAACGTGACAAATACATCGCCATTATAAAGATACATTCTTTAGAAATTCTTATTCTTTTTTCTTAGGTTTAAATTACAATACATCGCAAACGAGTGGTACCATAATGTGTAGGTTAGGCAGTTGTAGCGTACAAGAACAATTAATACTAACGATGATATTCGATATATAATCCCTAATATTTAATCACTACTCGTATTTCGTTTTTCAACGTGACTAGCGAGAAATAACAGGTTCGTTGACAGTCGAAACTTGAGATCAATCGAAATTAAATCGGCTTTCGTGTACGCTCGAAAACCCGAAATCTAATCGATAACCATTACAGAACAATCACTCTTTCTAATCTACTTTGTACATCGAAAGCATAGCGCTTTTCATCCGTGCTTCGCACAGACACATGCGTTAATGTAGAAATATGAATTTTTTACAAGTAGCAGATTAATAAGATTTTACCTTTTTTGCGCGCGTGTCGTTGCCATTTTCGTTCCACCCATCTCGCGTTTTTTTCTGCAAGAAAAGTCTGTACAATTGAAACGTGTTTATCACTCTTTAGTAATATTATACTGTGGATTCTCGATAGGTGATTGTGGGTCAGGAGTGAAATTGGGAAGGAGTGAAATTTGATGTCTTTCTTCCGATATTTGTTATTCTGTCGTATATCGGTGAGACAACACTAATGCTTATACTTCCTTAATTTTGACTTGTTAAAATGAGACTTATACTGGCGTGTTTGTGAGTCTCTTCTGATTTAAATGAGGTCAAACACGATGAGGTTTAAGATGTATTTGGTCGAATTGTAACCATAAAAATCTCACAAACACATTAGTAAAAGTTTCATATAAAATAAGTACAAAACAGGAAGGTTTCATCGTTCCATTAGTATTGTCCCACAGATACGTATTCAACTCTGCCTGCCAGACGCTTTCCTACTGCGCCGGATGTACAAAAAGACACAGGGAGCGAAAAAAATAAAGGCCCGAGAATCGGAGGACCATAAAAAAACACATCGGTGAGGCAACACTACTGCGACGATGATACTTTTATATTTTTTTACTTTTTTGAATGAAACTTTTACTAACGCGCTTGTGAGACTTTTCTGATTACAATTAGGCCAAGCACGATGTAGTCTAAGATTTATTTGGTCGAATTGCAATCGGAAAAATCTCACATTTTTAAAACGGGCTGTTACCCACCAGAGACTAGTGAGACTTCTCTGATTGGGATGAGACCAAATACATTATTATTTATAAAATATTTTATTTCTTGTCCTGTACTATTAACACCTATGCCTGTAGATTACAATACGATCAAACATATCTTAAAGTACATTGTCTTCGGTTTTATTCTAATAAGAAAAGTTTAAAAAATGCGATAATAAAGGTTTCATTAAAAAAAATTATAAATGATAAAGTTTCATCATTGCATTAGGTTGTCTTATCGATATGTTTTTCTTCGTCAGTCCGATGTTCGCACCTCTTCTTCTTTCACTCGCTGTGTGCGAACGAGGAAATGTTGGTGGGATAACTTTCCATCACTTATGTAGAGATCGGAATACCGTCACTTATCGAGAATCTACTGTAAGTACTTTGTATGCCGTGGATTTATGAAATGCTGTTTTCACCATTATCCTTAAATTTACTCTTTTAAGTATAAAGTTAATTGTGAAGCTGCTTACTACAAGTAAGCCTTTGTAGTTATCTTACGTTTAACAATATTTTACATCGAGGGCAAAGCAAAAGATATTTTCTTGATAGAAATGTTCAGGAAACCGTGACCAAAGAGCAAACTGGAAACGGTGGTGGGGATAACTTTCCGTCACTTATGTAAAGATCGGAATACCGTTACTTATCGAGAATCTACTGCAAGTACTTCCTATATCGTGAATTTACAAAATGCATTTTTCAACATCATCTTCGATTTTGCTCCTTTGATTATAAAGTTAATTGTGAGGTTCCTTACTAAAAGTAAGCCTTTGTACTTGTCTTACGTTTAAAAATATTTTACATCGAGGGCAAAGAAAAGGATACTTTCCTGATAGAAATGTTTAGATAGGTGAGCTATGATTTCAAGGCATCAGTGATAATTCGAGATACACGTAAAACGTGAACAAACATTCTATTGGATAATTGTTTAATTAGTTTGGCCCCTGGTGTGGGTACTATTTAAAACGTTCCACTTTCTTCGTAACTGCATCCTCTTTCCGCTAGGAAGACGGTCTACAAGATCCATTAAAGGTTTCCTCTCAATCTACACTCAGCAAATATAAATTTCCTATCCAGTGAAAACATTTGTGCCGCACCAATTTTCGTTTTCCCATTTATCGAACAGAGCGTGATGCCCTTGAAGGCCGAGCGATACTGAAAGCGACAAAATATTCACCTCGAACACATTTATTGTGCGCCCTTGCGGATAAAGCACGAAGAGAACGTATGTTAGAAATTTCAATCGCATATTTGCCAATCCGATCGAATGATTCCAATAGAAAACTCAATGCGACACTGCATAATTTCTTCGTCTCAACGTGTAGTAAAGTCTGTCAGATAAAAACGTTCGCCTTCTCCGAGTAAAGGGAAATCAGTCTTCGCAATTTATACTTTTAACGCGTTGTTAACTACAGTTACGACCAAACTCGGTACCCAGCGCATGCCGTTGCAGCTGCACAAATTCGCGCGACATTCTTTCGATCGTCGCCTGTGCTTTCGTTGCAAAAACGCATCTAGCAATTACTCGAGCCGATAATATCGCTTTGCATCTTCGTAGACGATGCGATCGAACTGCTTCGCAAGATTAATGTTCGGGTTTCTTCAGAAACTTGCTCGGTACACCAAAATACACACACACAGATACCACACGCACCTTTTGTTGCATAAAAAAAATAACGATTACCTTCTTGAACGATTTAATAATGAATTCTCGTCAAGGTGATTGGCGAACATGGAACTGTCAGTCACACGGTTCATTTTACACCGCGGTATCGGTTTGCCTCGATTTTTCCACGAGGCTGAACGCATATGTATATTACCTCCGTAGTATCGATCACGTTCACTGTAATTTTAATCGAGTGGCGCACGTAACCGGTGCTCGGTGTTCCCATTCAGAACGAGTCCTCGGCTTCGTCGGTGTCGATCAATGGCACCCTCTCGTAACGGAGCGTAGCGCTCGTCCCCGACGGCTTAAACTGCTAAAGTGCCATACTCTTGATCTCGTTCTCGTTCATCTGACCCTGGGACGAGGAGGGTGTGGCCTCGACCAGACCTTCGTCGTCGCCTTCGACCTCTTGCTTGTCCGTGCAATATCGGCAACGCATTTTCGCGTCGTCGCCGACCTGTACCGATCGCGTGATGACCACCAACGTTGTTAAGCTAATAACGAACAAACTGGATGGTACAATGATGGCGATCAGCAGTTCCGTCCGCGTTTTGTTCAGGTCGAAACGTGCCACGACCGAGAATGAGTTGTTCTGGAACAAATGGTATTCGATCACACAGGGGTTGGAAGCCGCGGACACGCCGAGCAATTGTCCATGGCTCGTGGCGGAATCTAGTTAATCGAAACGGGTGCGTGATATGCCTGGACAACGATGCCTTACACGTTTGAAAATTTGGAAACACGTTACGACGAGGGAACGTGTGCAGTTTTCCGATTGCAGGCCTTGGGGGATGGGTCTTCGGTCAATCTCACCCCAAAATGGAAAGAAATCATGTCTTTTTCTCATCTTTTATCAATTTTTATAATTATTGTCAATTGTTACCATCAATTTTCATCATTTTTTGATCAACTTTAATAACTGCTTATTATAAAATATATTACCACGTTTAAGTAAAATCTGAATCAAAATTGAATTCGTTGCGCTTTCTATTTTTTTTAGAGACTTCAATACAAACTTATCGAACGTGATGAAAAATATTTAGTTCTGATGAAGTTACATAAAAAAATATTCATTTATGTCCATGCAATTTTTCTTTTTATGAGAGAGTAATTAATATTCATTTTGAATCAATTAATCACATCATCACTTATCTAATTAGCTTCGTGTATTAGTCACGTATGTTGTCTCGAGGGCTATATGCAATTTATGTCATGCGTCCCGTTGCACGAAACATATTAGCGCATATCGCACGGCTAGAAACGATGTAAAATGTTTGCAATATTTCCTCAAATTGTTTTGTCGTGCGTGAAACAGCTGTTGATAAATTAATTATAAGCTTGCGATCTACTTTCGCGACTCCCTATTAAATATTTTACAACTGTACATATGCTTGAACTAACGAAACATTTCACAGTGTAATTCAAAGATTGTTTCCCACGTAAAAGAGATGGAAAAAAAGAGATAATTGAATGTGTCAGTACGCCCCGTTGAACCTTCTAATTTAACTTATTGAAGTAGTGGAAGATGAGAAATCTGATCGTTGCCAGTTAAAAAAATAATATTGAGAACAATATTCATTAAAAATAATAAACTTTTATGCAGTTTTTGTACTTCAAATTCGCCCTTCTGCAAATCGAGATTTTCTATAAAATTCTCCGTGCAAATTATCGTCCTCCAATCTGAAATAGAAAGTAATGAAAAAGCATTTTAGAAAATGCTTTTAAAACCTAAGATTTCCGAGTACAGCTTATAGTAATATTACCCATATATAATGACTATCTATACAGGGTGTTCCGCAATTCATAGAAGAGCCGGATATGTGAGATACCTGAGGTGATACCGAACAACTTTTTCCTTTGGCAAAATGTCGTTTGAGGCTTTGTTTTTGAATCATTAACGAAAAACACTGGCCACTCAGAGCGCGCGCAGAGCCCGCGTTCAGGAACGGATGTCGCGTCGCGCTGGATGGCGACGTTCGGCTGGTGCCCAAATCCAAACGCATCGGTATAGCAGGGAGCAAAAGTTGTATCAAATAACAAATCAATGCAATGAAGAATAATGTCGAATTGTTTGTTATTCCTGAATAATGAATAAAAACGCTGTACCGTCGCGTTTGGATCGGGGCACCGGCCGAACGTCACCATCCAGCCCGACGCGACATTCGTCCCTGAGTGCGAGCTCTACGCGTGCGCTGAGTGACCAGTGGTTTTCGTTAATAATTCAAAAACAAAATCCCAAACGGTATTTTGCCAAAGGAAAAAGTTGCTCAGTGTCGCTTCAGGAATCGCCTATATCTGGCTCTTCTATGAGTTACGGGACACCCTATATAAATAATAAAAATGACCTATTGTGTTGTATGTAACAAAAATCCTATGCAATTTATTATGCAATGTATGTTTTGTTGCATACTGGTATTGAATATTTGTTAATCGTTTACTCCATGCGACTTGAACGTTCTGCTTGGTAATGAACAACTATAATTTTGGAGGGTGTCAATATACTTTCCACGGCGAGTGTATATGTACAGGGTGTAAAGGAATTACGTATGTATAACGACCACCACAGCGGGATTATACACCTTCGGATCGGTGGACGTTTGTGAAAACAAGCCCGTGCAAAATCGTCTTTGACCTTGAAAATTAAAGTCAACACTGTTTTTGTCCTATCGGATTCTACTCGTCACGTGGGTAAAGAGTGTCAAAGGAACAATGGGTCGGATCTCAACCGGTTTCTCGGAAAACAACGGTAAAGGTACCATTAGCATGGGTTAGAGCGAGAGAGCCGAGAGCGTCTACGGCTGGCGCGATACACTAGCCGACCTAGCGTCGCGGAAGAGGCGCAAAACTATCTCCCGCTCTTTCTCTCTCGCTCTAACTCGTGCTCTCTAACTACATTTAATATTGTTTTTCAAGAAAACGATTGAGTTGCGACCCATGGTTCCTTTGACACTTTTTTTACCCTCATGATGAGTAGAATCCGACAGGGCAAACAAAATTTTCGACCTTAATTTTCAAGGACAAGGACAGTTTTGCATGGGCGTTTTTTCCGCAAATGTCCGCCGATCTGAAGGTGTAGAATTACGCAGTGGCGACCTTTACATACAATCTCTTTATAGTCTATGTACGTCTATGTACGTATGCGTCTTAAGAATAATTTTTATAGGCAATGGCCCGAAATTTTGTTTTGGCCATGTTTAAACATTAGTTTTTCTTTATCGTTCATTTCAGAGATTGCGAAGACGGTAATGTGGTGAAAGAATTGTGTAGGAATGCTTGATTCGCAAAAGGGTAAATCTGAAGTGCAAAAACAATAGCAAACGGCTCACAAAGTATTTGATTAAATCGCTGTTTCACTTCTGCAAATGGCATACCTTGTTGTAATAGCAGGGATATCTGCTTTGCGCCGTCTGATTGTCGCCATCGCGGCCGTGAGTGAGAAGGAAATCTTTACACTCGCCCCTCAACGTGTTGACGCAACCCTCGAGATTGATATAGAGGCGAGAACTATTGTAGATTGTAAGCGATCGTTGCGCGGGCACGTACGTGTTCGTCGGATCCACTGGATACTGCAAGCTCTTCTCGTATATATTCAAAAAGGTGGTGAAATTGATGTACGGCTCAGGAACTTGGATTTCCCTCAGCAGGGTGCCGTTTACGCAATCCTGCGTCCTATGAATTAAAAACAAAGTCGGGTTTATGCAACAAATCTGAAATATCTTTGCGGATTTCTTTCGCAATTTTATTATTCAAAAAACGCATGGAAGAATGTATTTATTCTCTCACAGCTTTCAAACCATTTTTCAGTGGTTCTTCATTCGTGTTTCTTACTTTTTCCCTACATTTATTCGTTGGTTATTGCCCATCGATCCTGCCAGTCTTTTGTCAGCGAAGTGGGGGTTCGTAAATATATAGGGAAAAAATAGAGAGGAGCGGATAAAAATGTGGGAACACGCAGAAAACGTACGAACCAGAAAAACTAAGAGATAGGGGTGAATCGGCGGTGAGAGTAGCAGGATCAATGGTTGCCATGGAAATACCCTTACGGCGTCTTCTACACCCCAAGAAAGAAGAAAATATAAAAGTATTACATGCACGGAAGTACGTAATTGGTACGTAGGACTTGGAGCACAATTGGGCCAAGTTATAAACAAATCTGCCAATCCTCAATAATCTGAAATTGAGTAAATGCAGTTTGCAGTTTTTACATCTTAATAGAGCAACAGCTTTATTTCTAATGCGTAGGGGTGAGATGCCCTAATATGGAAAACGTGCGCAATACAGGGTGTACCACCTAACTTGAGCATCCCAAATACTTCACTTATTTTTTATGATAGGGAAAGTGTCGAAGGAAAAAAATATTTGGCTCGAACGGGCGAACGTAATGGTGAGATATCTGTGATTACATGATCAATTAGGGAAAATTTATATCATATGTGGGTCCGTCGGACCCTTTCGGTCTTCTACGTTGGCTCTGTTGTCGTCGTTCGAGGGTTAATTAATATAAATTCATACGTCAACCAATGAAATTGATAGAAACGAGAAATGTCTCCAATTATTTAAGCTGGTGGCATTTTTACATTGCACTGCGGTCAAAGAACTTCCATCAGGAATATTTGAGTCCATGCTAAGGTCAATGAAGTCAGCGATCGATCCCGAAGGGAAGTAAAGCTCGTGCTGTTTTTATGCTATGAACCGGAAATCTTTAGTAGACAGCTTCTCGCCAGCCCATTGTGCGGCTCGGATCTCTTGTCTTGCGGTTCATTTCTCCGAAAACCCACGAACCACACGGACTGAAGGGATGAAAATACCCGAGGGTAAGCCGAGAGGTTTCGGCTCCGTTTAGCCCAAGAAATCGTTGACCTCAAGGGCGTGCTTTGAACCCGAAGTTGCGCGTTCATTCAGACCTCAGAGTCAATTTATATTGATTCGAGCGTTTTTATCGATCTTGGTTGATTTGGATACAAGCACGAAGTGTGGTAGCTTCTATAGGGTATCCATATTAAATTTATAAGTGAGAGGAGAACATCTATGGTAATGTTCCATAAAAGCTTTTCAGTAATAACTTCGTTGCACTTTAAACCCTTTTTTGACGAATTTGCTGGGCGGAAGTACAAGAGTAATGCTACTTTTACTTCAAGGTAGACGTGATAATATTGCGGTGAAAAGGAGCCATTTAAAGTTTATTTTACGGCAACTTAATTTAATCATTATTATGATATGTCTGCGGCGCGAATAATAGCTCTGAAGCTAGGAGAAAGACTCGCCATTAAAATTAGCTCTAACATTTTCTACAAAACTTTTTACAAAGCTGAGAATTAATTATTAAAAAGTTTTACTTTCACATTTTAACGTACCTAGAGTGGAATAAAAATTAATTTGCCGCGTACATACAATTCTACTTTTACTAAAAGCAAATCACAAATTACTATTACAGGAAAGTAACCAAACATGGGATATTGCTATTTTTCTTAATCTGGTGTATATCTCCTAAATGGCTGTGGACAGTTTTAGTCCTTACTTTGGTACCGCATATGTTGCAGTTTATCAGTCAAGCAATAATAATAAATATCAAACATTAATATCGTGGCAGGATAATATCGTTGCTGTTGCTAAAAAATTGTTGACGTTACGTAAATTTAACATCCTTTTTTCGTTTCTGCTACTATATTACTATAGCTATTTGTGTCTTCTGTTGTTGCTAATATATTTGTCTATGATAATAAATACTATAAGTACTTATGAACTGAATAGCGCATTTTTAACTATACATATAACAGTACAAATACAGGCACTCTGTAATGATTTAATTATGAAATACTCTCTAATTCTAGAGGTTGTAAATAGGTTGTAAACCTAACCTAACCTAAGCTAACCTATTTTTTTAAATGTAATTCATTTAAAATGTGATTTTGTGACGAAAGGAGAATAAAACTATTTTTCGTTTGTTCCCTAAGAAAATATTGTATTTAATTGCAGTGTTCCATATTTGGGTACCTATTCCATACTAGGCGTACTTTATCTCGTTTTAATTTTCCTAAGAATTGGAAATTGTTCGTGGAGTTAGAAATAACAAATTAATTTTAAGTGTGCTTAACTGTACGACTGAATGCTCATAAAAATATCTTTTTCCCTCGATTAATTTTATAAGAATGACATTGAAAAAACAAAATGGTATTACACATTTAGTTACTTTCCGGCACTTGAGCTTTCTTTCTATAAATTGATGACTATTTTTAAATATAATTCATCCAAAACCTGATTTTGCAACGAAAAAAGAATAGAACTATTTTTTGTCTGTTTCCTATAAAGATATTGTACTTAACACTAGGTTTACGGATCTTTTTGTGTACCTATTCATGGCAATATTTAAAAAAAGCAGGTATATCATTTGCAAGTGTTTGAAATTATAAAATCCTGGGGAGAAATTAATTAAGATATGTATAGATATTATTACATCAATTGAAGTTAATATACTGCTTGAAAATAATGTTTATGACTTCTGCAACTTTAAACATGAACTATAAAATCCGTCAAATTGACGGGTCCCGTAAACCTCGTGTTAATTGCAGTGTTCCATATTTGGGCACCTATTCCATACTAGACGTACTCCACCTCATTTTAATTTTACTGAAAAATTGACAATTTTTCGTGACGTTAGAAATATCAAATAAATCTAAAGACATTGAAAAAACAGAATGTTACCCCACATATGTTCACTTCTCTCCAATTAGTCATTATTACTCATTATATTTACCGTATGACCCCTTTTTGTCTGCTGACCGCCATGCAACTAGCAGCGATGCTTCCGTTCTCCAAATCCCAGAACTTCACTGGCGTGGCTAGTCTCTCACCAGGGAGGCTCCCGTTGGCTTTGTTCAGGGCTAGGCCTCGTTCGCATTTCGCCGTAATGACGTTGTCGTCCTGCATGAGGAAAACGTTCACGTCCAGCGTGCTGATCTTCGGACAGTAACGATCGCAGCTGAACGGGCTCTTGATCTTCGTGCATCTTGAGTTCTGACAGCTGAAGAACCCGTTCAGCTTCATGTTGTCCTTCTCGCTGTCCACCACGATGCCGTCGGCCTTGTGGTGGCACAGCATCAGCTCGCTTATGTTGGCGCAATGGCCAAGGCTGCAGTTGAAAACCCCCGAGAGCACGCTGCACTCGCTTCCGTTGTTGCAATTGTACTTCTTCAGGGAGGCCATGTTCACCTGACAGAAAGGAATCGCACAAAATTATTGCCGAATGCGAATTAATTAAAGACGTCGATGAACGTTCCATTATTTGTTCATTTGATTGTATAAAATTCTGAGGCATACTGTTCGTCCTAAAAGTGCAATAGTCACGCAACGCATTCCACCCTACTTTCAAAGGAATTCCCCTGATAACAATTTGTATGCCGCGTTCGACATGCTTCTCTCGTGGACGGAAATTTAGCACGATCACCGTCTATTTCCAAATTAGTTTCACTACCTTCTATCACGTCCCAGACGAGTTCTCCGATGCACAAGTTTTGCCAAATGAAAAGAACTGCACTTTTTACATACTAGTAGAAAAACTGGGACCATTTCGTCCATTTATAACTCCATGTCTTCAAAAGACGTAAATAATTTCCATTAGTCCGAGAAAGTTTAAACAGTCATTAATATGCATGCACACATGTCGAAAGAGGATTTTGAACGACAATGCGTGGGGCGAAGTTAATCGATAAAAGGTGTGGCAGGGGTGCAGAACGGGAGCCATTAGAAAGTAATTCAAGACCACGAACCCGATTGGGAGCGTTACGTAGCAGGTGACAAGGTTGAAAGCTTCAAAGTAACCCCTGGTGTATGTTCATTACATTAGCATGACTCGGCGATATCGCTCATGCACGTCGCGCATCGGGGACTTCGTCTGGTTGCAAAACTTCCATCGAAGAACGTGCACGGAATGCGTTACAACACGGTTGTAGAGATAACTTTCCGTCATTTATCGATCAATAGATTCTGGATAAGTGATGGTAAATTGGTACGCCGAGACCGTCACTTATCGTATAAACGAAGCGAGATTTGATACTCTACGAAGCGGGGCCCAGGTTCCAACATTTGTTTTTGTTCAGGTTCCTTAGGTATTACAAAAATTGTAGCATATGTGGAATTTTTAAATCTTGGTTAAACAGAGAAAGAATATTGTAAGGCATGTCTCACTATGGATGTGTTATTGTACTTACACCGTTCACCTTAACTTTATATTTCAACTGAACACTACAAACAGTGTTGATACTTATTAACCGTACTGTTTCATACAAAGCATAAAATTCGATAAGTGACGGTAAATTGGGACCCCGAGACTGTCATTTATCGTGTAGAGGGAGCGAAGTTTAATACTCTACGAAGCGGGGCCCAGGTTCCGACATTTGTTATTCTTCAGGTTCCTTAGGCATTACAAAGATTGTAGTATACATGTATATCTAAGAATGATTGGTAGATTTTTAGATCTTGGTTAAACAAAGATAGAATATTGTAAGGCATGTCTGACTATAGAGGTAGTGTTATTCTATTTGCACCATTCAGGTGCATAGTGTATGGTATCATACAAGGTATAAAACTCGTACATTTGTATGCTAAGAAAATCTCTCAACTATTATGCATGTATAAGGGAAGACATTAATATATTTTATTTATCAATTATGTCGACTCGATTTTGTAAAATTTGTCTATGTTCAGATACCTTAGGTACTATAAAAATTGTAGTATATATTTAAGAAATGATTGATAGGTTTTTAGATTTTGATGAAAGATACAACGTTGTAAGGCATTTCTGACTATAGATATTATTATTCTACTTGCACCATTCAGCTTAACTTTATATTTCAACTAAACACTATAAACAGTGTTGATATTTATTAATCATATTGTATCATAAAGGTGTAAAATTCCCACGTTTCTATGCCAAAGAATCTCATAAACTGTCATGTTAAACAATTAACACAATATCAGTATTCACAATATTTCATTTAATGTGCAAAATTACCTTTACAACCCTTCTCATCGAAGGTACACGAAATGCACTATTATTTTTTTCTGCACATATACTGCATCGCAAAATATTGAGAACCTTATATCAACAACACATATTGATGGTCTAAACGCTTCATAACACCAGTAACAAACAATTGAAAAACGTGCATTGCATTAATATTTATCTATTATAAAGAAATTATTTTCTCACCTGTGGACAGGATATGCTGCTGAATTTCGTGCAGTTCTCAAAAACGATATCCGTGCCGTTTCTCCTCACTGTTGCGTGAATCTGGGGGCAAAAGCCTGTGGTTCTTGTTAAACACCATTCCCCGCAACTCGCCCAGCCGCAATTATTAGCTAAGGTGGTGTCAATGGTTTGGCACATGACTGGATTCGGATCGATTCCCGCGTGAAAAGCTCTAGAAATTAATTTCATCGGCTTCGTTAATATTTCCCTGAGAGGTGGTTGAATTTCGCGTGATGGAACGCGATATTCCTTGCATTCGCGTTAATAAACATTGACTTTGCAATATTATCGTTAGCCTGATTTTTATTATTTCAATTGACTAGAAGAAAAAAATTGTTTTTACAATGAATTCCTACTGTAAATGTAAATGTTCGATAAGCGAACCAAGTCCGTCGCTAATCGTGTAGCGGGAGCGATTTGGTATTGGATACGCGGATAGGTACTCGCTATCCCTACTTCTTTGTAGGAAGTCGCCGAATAGGGGTGTGCTTCATTCATAGAATGAGAGGGCATGTCATATTCTATTTTCTAAATCAGTGGTGCAAAAATTGTGGGTCGCCAAACTCAAAGAAATTTATTTGACAATAAAGAATATAAGGCTTCTCTTCAACAAATATCAAGTACCAGTAAAATAGTGAAATAAAATTATATTATTTATAAAAATAGAACTATATTTTTCTATGAAATCAATTGTCTATATTACTATCAGGTGTTGCGACAAAACTTTACACAAAATAGGGGGTAGGAAATGGTAATAGTTTGCGCATCAGTACTCTAAACATTGCTCCTCGGTCAAACACTTTATGGTATGCCGCTATCTTGGAACCCTCGCTCGCTTACCGAATAGTATACCTGTTCCGTAATAAACAATTCGCCGGTCCCGAGCGAGTTGCATATTTCGGATCAAAGCACAGTTTCTTTACGTTTAATGAACACTGAAAGGCGATTTTCCTAGTACTAAAAATTGTCAAAAAATAATAGTATTCAAAAAAGAATAACATTTTGTCTCGACGAAAGTCTTTATGGTTTGAGTTTTCTGACCAAAAACAAAGTCAAGCCGAATAGTATACCTGTTCCGTAATAAACAATTGTCCGGTCCCAAGCGAGTTGCTTCTGACGAGATATTACTATAAACAGCGGTGTAGATCGCTTCGCTCGCTAATCGATCAGTGCACTATTTTGTATATCTACATAATAACCAAATAGAGCAAAAATAAACATTCCCGTCGAAATTCTAGAAGCACGAATTTTCTACTCTACCATAATTTCTGTTCTATTATTGCGCAGAAAGTGATTCTCACAAATTGCACCGACCTTCGCGAATCCATATACACGCGCGTATAGTTCACGGCACCTTTTACGGTAACAGCGTAGACGATCTTTGGCATTTGCTAAAGAAACGCGGGCAGTTAAAGCCAGATTCATACGGTGCAGATTGTAAATCATGGCTGAAATTAAGGCCGCGCGATGGTTAAAATGAATCCCTACTGGCCAGAAATCCTTGGTCGATTAATCGATACGGCCTTGTCGCTCACCTGTGAGACGGCATGTAGATCGCCACGCTTAGATAAACTATCGCCACGCAGCTGATGACAATGGTGAACTGACAGAAGCAGATACTGCCGCATATTCTCCGGTCTTGTTCCGGTATCAGGCGGCGCTTGTGCTTCCGGCCCATCGCGAGCGATCAATCGGAGCCGCTTCTCTTCCGGCGCGGAAGCAAAAAGGCTTGGACAGCAATCTCTGCGCGAATTAATCCGAGTTGCTTCTCATCCGCTTCGGGCTCGACAATTTCTCGGCTCGCTTGGCTCGAATTCTTCGCGCGAATGCGAGACCCTATTCGTCATCGGCGCATATTTTGTCAGAGCGGAACGTGGTCGTCAAACACGCTACTCGAGAACGATGGACGTTTACGTGCCAGCTTTCTGCAATGGAAACAGAGTCGATTGCTTTCTATCGAAAGGTATATCTTTTTATTTTTTGATGTAACGAGTCTCAAAATAGTCATAAACCAAAAAGTCAATGGAAGAAATTTAAGGAATGTCATATGGTAAGTGCTAAATAAACATGAATATTGTGGGCCCTACAGAACTTCTGATTTCTTGCTTTCTTTTTAAATGAAGGCAAAATGGGAGTAGTTTTGAGGGAAAGAAGTCATGAACCTATATCAAAAGCATTAATAGAAAGGTTTCAAATGTACAAGCATAACAGGACGTCAAATATAGTAAGACAATCACAATTAGACAAATAATAATAAACTAATAATTGTTGGATCTAATAATTCTTTCTTAAGTCTTCGTTTTCTTTATTTAACTTTGTCCGTAGTATCTGAAGGAGTGATTGAAATTTATCTTGTTATTTAATAATCAGTTTTAAAACGTGATAGCGGCATGAATCTGTTTTATATTTATATCTGTTTTATATACATTGATTTATACCAATCAAGTGTCTCATATTTCTATCAATTTGTCTTTTCACTTTTCCCTATTATACCATAATTAAAAACACAAACACTTGAAATCTGCCTTAATGTACTAAAACTACGATTATTATAGTATCATTTACTGTTTTGGTTTCTTTACGAGTCACAAAATTTCCACCAGACTAAACTTCATTTTAGTAACCACTCGTAGAAGCTATTCGACTATTTCTATTACTACTAAAACGTAAAACGTCAATTTAACAAAAAACGATATCTATGCACAACGTTTGCTATGGGGGAGTGTTTTAGTAATTATAAACGTAATTGAGGGTGAGTTGCCCAAATGCAGAATACTGTTTCTTCATGCACACATTTTATCTATTTACAATGCTTTTACACAAACTTCAATAACATGGTTTTGTAGCCATTTTTATGCTCCTTTGACAAGTAACAAACAATTGTGCTCCTAATATGGAATACAGCATTCGCTTGATATCGAATAACTCATTACATCGAGTTTATTCGTTAGAAGAAGGAAGGTAGAATATAAATAAGTAAATAATGTATCTGATAATTATTTTTTTAAAAGAATAACACCTTGTTACGACTAATATCAGTTTGGAGCTTCTTATTCAAAAACTCGAATGGTGAGTTTAGCTTCAGTATTCTTTCGCGAACACGTGATTCCTTATAATTTCTACACATCCTCACTAGTTCAAGTAAATGAAAAAACTTAACCGACTGCATTTGCCGCCAATGAATGGAAATGTCAGGGCTGGTTTAATATCGTGGTATTTCAATATTAAGTCACGTATTCCATGTTAGGAGATCTCACCCTACAATCATTATCAAAGTTGTCAATGTTGTATTCGAGTCAAAAGCTTGATGTCTCGTATTTCTACCCAACCTCATGCTCGTACCCTCTCCTCTGTTTCTTTTAAGTTTCATGACTTCAAATTTGTTGCCAGATTTATTACACTTTCCTGCCAGTGTCGACGTTTGTAAAGAAATTTCTTCATGGTGCAGTTGAGCTTACATTGTATACTCGGCGGCCGATTCATTATTTTCACGCGATGAGAGGAGGAAACGAGCGGAAGGGAACCTTTTAAGGATGTAACTTAGTTGATGGTCCCGTCCCGACTGCCATGAATTATTCTCCGAGAAAGTTGCCTTGCGGCTGTTGAATTCTGCAAGCACGAGCACGCTTCACAACAGGTGCCTCTGTTGCATCGCCGAGCGAACATATTTTTCAGAGTACGAGCCGTGTCTCATCGATTCTACAGCTCCGCGTTAGAAAAATTCTACGTAACCAAGTGGAACAGGAATGTTCTTTGATAAAACGCGATCGATATGGCATACGAAATACTTTCTCCAAGCAGGAACGTTTGCTCTTAATAAAATGGTGGTATCTAGATCGCGTGGAACATTGACTCTTTATTATATAAATCGACTGATTTTTTAAATAAGTTGTACAGGGTATTCTACCAAACTTCAGCATCCCAAATATCTCGCTCATTCTTTACGGCAGGGAAAAATGTCAAAGGAAAAAGATGTGTGGTTTGAAGGGTCGAACGTAATGGTAGGAAAGCAAATTTTCTCAAGGTCATTTTTTTCGAGATTTCAAAACCATCGAAGTTTTTTTTTAATGGGACCGCATATTGTTGATATGGCGATATGATAGCTAAGGACAAGGCGAGCCCAATGACCGACGATATTATGACCTTCACGTGACATTGAGTACGAAAAATGCATAAAACTCGGATTATTGATTTAAATGGTGAAATAACTGTGATTAGATGATTAATGAGGGAAAATTTATTTGCAAATATATATGAAAACAGCGCAACATGAAAATTCCGAACGGATGAACTAATGTCGAGCTTTCTTTATGTTTTCTTCCATGCTTAATATTAGTAAACACAAATGCATGAAAGTGAAGTTCTGAACTGATTGTAAGTAAGCGAAGGAGGAAACTAATGTATCGATGCTTACGATTTAACTGGATGAGAAGTGTTGACACAGGCTACAGGAATCGTTTTTTCTAATATTAAGCAAGGAAGGAAACATAAGGAAGTCTTTACATTAGTTAATCCTTTCAGAATCTTCATTATGCACTGTTTTCATCGATATTTTAAAAAATTCCCTTACTAATAATCTAATCACGGTTATTTCATCATTTACATCAATAACCCATGTTTTATGAATTTTTCGTACTCAAGATCACGTGAAAGTCATAATATCGCAGGTCGTCGGACTCGCCTTGACCTTAGGTATCATGTCGCCATATCAACAATATGTGGTCCCATTAAAAAAAAAGCTTCGATGCTTTTGAAATCTCGAAAGAAATGACCTTCAGGAAATTTGTTTGTCTAACATTACATTCGCTCCTTCAAAACAAATATTTTTTTCCTTGGACATTTTTTCCTATTATAGAAAATAAGTATTTGGGATTCTCAAGTTAGGCGGTACCACCCTGTACAAATTATTGTAATTTGTATTTAACTTATTTATACAATATTATGTAATGACTGAGACAGTGTGAATGGTTTTGACAAGTTGTCCCTTCAAATAAAAACTTGCAAGATTTTCAAGTCGAACATCGCCAAGGGAAAGTTCACCAAGTTCCAAACGAGCACGAACTTCGTATCGATTGGGTGACTTCGTTCGAAGCGTCTCGTCTTTTCTAGGCACCTGGTCTAGCGATAACAATCCCATGTCGAGGACTCATATCGCGATGACCCGCTAGCTTTTTCAGAGAATCGATTTGCAACCCATCGCTCTTGTCAATCCCCGGAATATCCATGAAGAAGACTTAGAAACTAACGACCCATTTCTCCAGGATGAAAGGACGAGGTTTCATTAAATGTAATAAAAGGTACTCACGATTAAAAGAAAAATTAAAAAGGAAGTCACAAACTTTCATCGAACCGTACAATGTAAAATAACAAAATTTTGCTTGTTTTTTTTTATACTCATCGTACAATTTTTTCCGGATGAAAGGACGAGGGTTCATTAAATCTAACTAAAGGTACTCACGTGTAAAAAAAATTTTTTTAATCGTTTAATGGAAAATAACACAATTTTGCTTGTTTTTGTTTTTATACTTGTATTACGATTTTTCTAGGAGGAAAGGACGAGGGTTCATTGAATGCAATGAAAGGTACTCACGACCTGAAAAAAAAAAATTAAAGAGGAAGTCAGTAAGTCTTCATCGAATCGTACAATGTAAAATAACAAAATTTTGTTTTTCTTTTTTAAATGCTTGTGGTACGATTATAAGTGATCATCGATCATTTCGTATTTTACACACGAACGTTTTTACTCTCTTTTTCCTATCGGTGTGTCAGGCTCAATGCACTTGAGGCAATTACAAGGTATTAACTTGGTTAGTTGCAGCACTAGTGCAAACAGGTGCACCCATCGGATGACGCGCAATTAGATGCGCTTAATCCAATTTTCACCTACGGGACGATCGCTTAACAGCCGCTCGAAAATAACACCTATCGATTCAGGGACTCTTCTAGCCTCTGGTGAGTGTGTATTTTAAAAGGTTTCTTAGAACTTCTTACGGTACAGAAAAGATCCGACGGTCTTTAAGTTCGCTTCAAAGGGAATTCGATGAGTGGTTGAATCGATATAGGCATACGAATACGAACACGTTATATTTACTACGATAAGTATAGCATGCCGTCGACAGTCTAGTGTAACACTGGCCTTTTTTTAAATGCTTTATGATTGTGATGTAGGTATACGTACGTGTCAGAAAGTATCGGATTACTTTCTTTAAATTGAATAGTCATTCATGATTAATATTTTAATATGCACGTTTCCCTTATTATAAAATATCTTTTTCATTCTTCCTTCGTTTAATGGCAGGTGCTTATACACCATAGTCTACAACTACAATTCAAGCAACTAAAATTGATATAAAATTTGATCTACCTGGAGTCTCCTTTGAATCGATACAATTAATCGATCGCAGACGAAAACATTCCCCAGACGATTACACAAATTGGAAATAGAATATTCACCTGAAATCACTCGAGTTTCCCCAATCCCACGCGTGAATGCAGTCCCGTGGTGGTATTACACGATTCACTCGATGCGCACAGTATGCATCGATATCGGCACAATTTTCTTGCGTTGATTTCTTTGGTCTCGTTCGAGCGCGGATAAGAAGTCAGTCCGTCACAAGTTGGCCGCGCTTTCATTCCCATCCATATTTCCCCGTGTCATTGCTGCCCATAGTGCGTTGACATCGGCGGCGAGGAGAACGAAAACTCTGCCAGTCTGTACGGCGCCGAACGACCATGAAGCACCCACGCGATCCGGACGACTGTTTGAAAACAAGGCTACCCGTGGAGTGTGGGATACGCAAGCTCCCCCATGCCGAGCTTGCGCCCTGAAGCACCGTGAGCCACCGCGTTTATGGGAACTGGTCGGCGTTTTCCCTTGCGTTAAAAGCCGCTGGCGAGGCGGTTTGGGGCGCTCGAACGTTCTGAACAGGCCTCGAAACTGCCTACGACTATTTCACCACCGCGAATACGACTTCACGTGGAAAAGCTGATTAATTAGAGGTGGACAGGTCATCACTGACCTTTGCCTTTCTCATGCAAACCAATGTTCGTCAGCTGATATATCAAATGTATCGAATATACAGAGTGGGGCGAAAAGTTTGTCCGCTGGAATCATATTAATCTTAAAGCTTAAGCTTAATTGTATTAAGTTTAACCATATCAAGTTTAAGTTTAATTATATCGAGTTTTAGGTCCAGCTTAAATTTAATCATATTAATTTTAACGTTAAATTTGAGTTTAATCATACTAAGTTTAATCATATCGGATTTAAGTTTAATTATATTAAGTTTAAGTTTAAACTTAAGTTCAATCATATCGAGTTTAAGGTCAAACTTAACTTTAATCATATTGAGGGACTATCGTGCTGTCCTGTCAAGATTTTAGAAGCATGACTAATGTAAAAAGAACAATAAATAAACAAATAACGGAATGTTTCCGTTATTTAGTGATGAAATCATTTTACGGAATTTGTTAATTTTAAGTTTAAATTTAAATTAACCTTGCTGCATATGATTAAACATAAATTAAAAGTTCGACCTAGTTAAGCTTGAATTAAACTTCAGTTAAGTTTAACCTTAACGATGTTTTTATTTTGATTTTATTAGTGTTCGCGTATCTTTTACTCGAGGTAGTTTGAAAATTTATAATACCTTGACGGAATGTCTCATCATATCGGGCAAGCCTACTTTAAGTTTAACCATACTAAGTTTGAGTTTGACTTTAATCACACTAAGTTTAAACATAAACATAAGTTCAGCTTGCTCAATACGATTAAACACTCCTTCAATGTACTATTAATTTGTAAACTATCTCGAGTAGAAGAAACACGAATACCAGTAAAATAAAAATCTCGTTAAGTTTAAACTTAACCGAAGTTCAACTTACAACTTAAGTTTAATCATATTGGGCAAGCTTAACTTAAGTGTAAGCTCAAACTTAGTATGATTAAACTCAAATTTAAACTTAATATGGTTAAACTTAAGTTTAAATTTAAATGAAGTTGAGTCAAGTTAAATGACTAAGTTTAATCATACGAAGTTTAAGCTTGAACTTAAGTTAAGCTTGCTCCATATGATTAAACTTAAGTTAAAACTTCGACCTCGTTAAGTTTAGGTTAAACTTCAATTCAGTTTAAACTTAACGATGTTTTATTTGTATTCGATTGGTGTTCGTTTCTCTTACTCGAGATAGTTTACAAATTGTGTTTGAAATTAAGTTTAAACTTGGGTTTAATCTTGAGTTTAAACATACTAAGTTTAAGGTCAAACTGAAGTTAAGCTTACTCAACATGATTAAACAGTCCTTCAATGTATCATAAATGTGTAAACTATCTCAAGTAAAACAAAACGGGCACTAACAAAATAAAAATAAAAACCTTGTTAAGATCGAAATGACAAAAACGTACGCGAATTTAAATATGATATTTCGTATCACTGTAACGTCTTCCTGCAAGAAACTCCAGCCATAAAATATTGACGAACATATTCCTATCTTGGTGTAATATTTTTGAAAGCTGGTGAAAGGTTGTGGGTAGGGCAGATATTGAAGCTTAAAAGCTTTTGGGGTGATTGCTATCGCTACATGGACTACGTTGGGAAAATAAGTGACACTTTATACCGGAATAAAATGATTCACTGAAATACATTTATAGAAAACTTCTTCGCGAATCGCGGCGGTGCTGAAAATAAAAGTTCGTAAAAGTATGCCCATCCTCCGCATACAAAGGGATCATTTCAGGGGAAATAATCAAACGCATTTAACAGAAAACACGTTTCTGTATATTTCAAACGGAATTGTACAATTTTTTTTATTTACAATAGTCCGTTGGTATCGCAGAACGAGTACGTTATATATTATAATATTATGTACATTGTATCCAAGACTTATGATGGTAATAAGCGGTGGACAAATTTTCTGTTCTCATAAAAATTGTCGAGCAAAGTGTGTTTCATTTTCTTTTTCGTGTCATGTGTAGAAAAGTGATCAACTGGCAGGATAAAAGTAGATGGGGAGAGAGGAAATGGAGGGAAATGATTGTGGAATTTTTGCTGGTTGGAAGAATTTGATCGAAAGAAGGAAATGAAGGGTAGGATAAAAAATGAGGACAGTGATGAAGCAGTTTAACAATATTAGGTGCAGGTACGTTAGAATAATAAATAACATGCGATAGAGCGTATTCTACATTAAGTATCAATAGAAGTTCAATATCGATTTCATTAAGTATCGATTTCGCAATTTGATCTCCGTTTCCTAATCCGTAATCTTGTACACAATTTACCTCATTTTTTTAGGTACTTCTCGCTGTTCTATGCAAAAAAATTCGATATATACCGATCAATTTTTAAACGCTATCATTTTTGTGCAGCTCATCCATTAATGAAACGACTCGTTCTCAATTATCACGTTTAGTAGATATCTCGTTTTTTCCCCCTAGAATTTTATATAATCTATCTAATTGCATCGGCGTCTTCTCCCGCGACCGATAATTCTAAAGTACGTACGATGATCACTCGCGAGGCTCTAATCGACTAACAAATTGGCACTAAACCGATCTGATATGAGAGATATGGAAGTGCTTGCGGTTGAACGTGCCCTCGCCTCGTGGAATTCCGAGGAGTCGTTTGCGACTCTGTGATCGAGTTACCGAAACGATTCTCAATACTGCGGAACTTTCGGATCGAGCGCAGTGATTATCCAATCGTTGAAGTGAGCTTTGCGTGATTTCGAATTAATCGTATATTTTGATAGAAGACCAAACACAGTTCTCTCTCATTTATCCAGCCGAGAAACAACAATTATTCTGTGTCTCAGTGTCCACAACTTGTAATATTTGTTAGTTCATAAACTGTATCTTAAATTACGCTGATTAAAGCTAATTAGTGTCTCGAATCCAGTTCGAAAACGATTCAGATTTTTCACCAAATATTTGTCCCTTTTTCACATTGATTAACTCAATTGTATAATCTCGTCGTTCCGTGAGTCAGGCGTCTTTGAGCAAACATTTCACGTGACGTAGACAGGCGAGCGAGGAAAGATTTCGTTTTATATCGACGCAGTATTCTTTCTTTTTCAAGGCGCACTCGCGATCCATCGATCGGTCGCATTAACGGAAATCGATTCGCAAGCATCGAGTGGGGAAATGAGTGCCGAAACACAGGCTACGTTGGAATAATTTGCATCTCGCGCGGGGCGGTTAATGCCAAGTTTGTGGGCGCCTAGAGTAAGGCCGAGTAAGGATTCACAACCATTCTAGATGTACAGGCTCGCAAAATAGTTTCCATATGCTTCGAAACAACTTCATCGCTGCTTAATAATTAATGTAATTAATTTTAACCATTTTCTGTATAGTAATATGTCTGTGTTATAAGAAGATCCATTCAACTTGTTATTAAGTATTTTACGAAAAAGGTACTACTGCTGAACATATCTGCGTTACTTTTTAATCTACCAGTAGGGGTAAACAGTACAGTTGTTAATCACCTGATACTGACTGGCCATAAGTTTTCAGGTACAAATCCGAATTTACTAAGTTAAACATTCAAAGACTTAGAGACTCAACAAAAACTCAAAGACTCAATCAAAGATTCAAAGGCCCAAAGACCCAAGTAGTCTCGAGTAGACTCAAAGATTCGAGTAGATTCAAAGACTGAAGTAGACTCAAAGACTCAAGTAAACTCAAAGGCTCACATAGTTTTAAAATAAAATTTAGTAAGTGAAGATCAAGAATTCAGAAAATGGAACAGAGAACATGTTTCCTATGAAGAAACATAGTTAGTGGCTAGGCTAAGACAGCCTATTTATACGTACAAGTTTTCATTTGAAAGCTTCTTGTCCAATTATCTCGGAAACAATGCATTGCAGCAAAAAAATGTTTAAAACAAAATTTTCAACGTTTCGAGGTGGAAATACAACTATGCCACTCCTTTTTTTAGCGGCTTCAAGATCGTTTGAAGGTCAACTTGTTTTTTTTTTCAATACTAACCAGATTTTCTTTAGCGATTCTAATCATACGAAAAAATAAGAAACTTTTGTGGAAAAAATTGTTTATTCAGATTTCATCTTAAATTATTTGAATAGAAATTTATTTCAGCTTTTGTTTTCTTCCATGTAGCAATAGAAATATTAAATGGATCTTATTTAAAAAGGCATAAGTCATTTTCTGACGTTCATGCTTTTTAAAATAAGGCTAATCATTATCTGGTGGCCAACAATTATACTGTTTATCTCTACCAAATTTTGTTTAAATGTTTGAAATATACGTATATATATTTTTTAATTGAAAAGTTTCTTATTTTGTATACTCTTGAAACGATCAAATTTGAAATTACTCTAAACAAAATAATGTTTTCAGGACTTTTGTGTTAAATTTTCTGTTTCCTAAAGTCAAGCCCCTGTTTTCTAAAAAAAATTCTATATAATAACCAAACTAAATTGACAATTACAAGTTACTTTTAAATGCAATATTAAATTATTGTCAATTGATGCACTAAATTACTCGCTGGCTAGATTACGTTGTTTCGTAGCTTATGGAACGCAGATCGCTCGTCCCGTTCGAAAACCGAACTGAAAGAACCGATATCTACAACTATAAACTACTGCGCACGATGCGTGCATGCGTGTACCTGCGCTGTATGCAAGTATCTTAATTCCCTCTAGCTAGAACCACGACGCGACTTTGCGTCCGCGTAAAAAATTTATAACAATCTTTATATTTATTTGGATACGGTAATCGATTATATTCACAGACTTAACTTACACGCTATACTTAATCTATGAGCTTTACTTTTTGGTGCGAAGACAGATCCTGGAGGCAGTCGTGTCACTTCCCCTTCCCTTTTCTTTTTGCATTTTCGAAGGTAAAATTTTGCTTGCAACTTCACGGCAATGCAATGCAATCTTCAGTTGCTCTTCAAGATGTTTCAAAGATCCCAAATATTTTTGCTTCTTTAACTTTTTTTTATACTGACATTATTTTTTTCTATACTGACGTACAAACATTTATAGTACAAGCTTTTGCCTTTTCGAAAGTACATAAATTTGAATTCAATTTTCCTTTGCCTAATTGCCAAAGACGCCAAATTTCCCTTGCAACTTCATGACAATGCAATGAAATCTTCAGTCGCACTAGAAGATATTTTAAAAATCCAAAATATTCTTTGCTTCTTGAATATTTCTTTTCACTCTCTTGTTCGGTACACAAAAGTTTATAGCGGAAACGCAGAACTGATCGTACAGGCACGCGGGTTAACGTGACACGAGCCTACACAGGATTTTGATTTCTACATATTCTTGTTGGAATGCTGGCCGAACCGAAAACTCTTTCCCTTAATGTACAAGCTATTCTCAACATTCTTCACGTTCGTCGATCGTGAAGCTCAGATACACACAGATCTGTGTAAAATGATGTTTCGAATAATATCCAATTAGAACGTGCCACTTCAATATTTGCTGCTTACGTTAAAAGTTATCACGCTGTAGGAAGGCGCACCTTGTCGAATCGTGTCTCTAACCCCGGAATACTGGTAGATAATCGAGACTGAGCTCTCCGCATCGTTAATCGCTCTACATCACCTCGTAAAATTATTCAACCGCCTTTCAGAGATTATTGCGTTCGTATATAAAACACTCGCAGAATGATCACGCTCGATATCGAAATACATCGAACGCCGAAATCGTTACACGAAATTATCTTCGTTCGGTTCCATGGTGATCCGGTGTAAAAATATCGCGGACGTTCATGGGGGCGAACGTTTTGGAAAGCACGATAACACTTTCAAATGTACGACCCCCCGAAATGGTCGGGCAATTTCGATTAATTTGAGCTTAATAGTTGCTCATCACAATGCAGGGGATCTTTCATAATTAGGAATTATTTTCTTCCGCTCCCCAGGGTAGAATTTTGATTTATTGCGAGTTTAAAGTTTCGTAAGCGAGATAGAAAAGAGTAAAGATAGTGCGAAGCCGAATTTACACCTTTTCACTTTGGACGATCATCAGTTTGTGTCAGCGATAAAATGAAACCTAATTTCTTGTACATAATTTACAAGTCCACAAGTACCAAATTGTGTGTCGATACATGGTATCATTCGGTTTGGTTCGTATGCACTGTTTGTGTTTTTTATATCCTTCAATATTTGATACTTCAAACAATATTAAACGAGGCAACTGCTGAATTAAAAATTCGTGCTCTCTTACTTCATGAATATAAACTGGCAGCAAGTGGGGCAAAAGACGTTTTTGGGAAAGTTATTATCAGTAAAAGTACAGTATAAAATGCACCAACAGTAATATTTTAAACTAAAGGAAAGTATAAACTTACAGAACGTTGTAAAAATTCATAAGAGAAAGTGTCAACATGTATTAATCAAATCATGTTTCAAAAAACTCTGAGGTACTTGAGTTTTGTACTATAAATCGGCACGAATTTATACCGGTACAACACAAAATGAATTTACACAAAATGAATATAGGAATTTGACTGATTCTTTTCTTTTTTTTTTTTTTTTTGAGCAGTTATTAAGAATTTCCTTATTAACAATTTCAATAATACATCAGAGAATGGAAATTGAGTACAAAATGTAATCTTTGAGCCACGAAGCTATTTTTACATTCTAATAATCCATTTTGTATAATGTGAAGTAAATAATTCGTTTGAAAAATTTAATGAAATGAATTCCACCAATGGACTGGTGTAAATACTCCATCTGTCATTTTTTACTAAATCACGAATGATACGCAATAATCATCCAAAGTAAAAAGGTGTAATTCTGCTTAATGATCGATTTGGTTGGTTGAAAACGATTAGTTAAGCATAGTGTGTTGTATTGCGATAGATAGATTAGGTAGGAAGTAGTATAAGTCGAAATAAGTCGGACGCGCAGAACGAATCGTATTTGTCTTCGTTGCCGAAATTTTTCCGTAACGTTTCTATTGCTTTCGAACGATCACTTAAAGCTTAGAACGCAAAGTATACTGGCGATTTTTAATAATTCCTCCGGCGTCACTCCCTCGCTGGGGGGTGAGCCCTTGGTAGCAGTCAGTATTCCTCCTCGTCCTCCTCGGACTCGTCCTCGGCTAGGATGCTGCAGGAACGCAACAGAAAACTTGTGATGGAAAATACAGTAGGGCGTTTTTGGCAAAATGTATTGCAAACTATTACCTCGTGGAATTAGATTAAATAAAAAAAATATGCTGACCAAACATTAAAATTGTATATTAGTTGCAACTAAATATTAGAATTCTACATTAATTATAGTAAGGTATTACACTTACCATATCAATTATAATTAAATATTAATATTAATGTATTGAATCTTCAAACGAAATAACAGAAATAAAAGAGGAAGAAACAATTAAACGGAATAAATGTTAATTCCACGAAGTAATTCTACGTTGTCAATAAGGTATAATAGATTCTTCTAGCCACACTGGGCACTGCATACATACACGTTACTTACTCTTCCTTCCTGGCGTACTTGTCAATTAAGTTGCGGCCTGGTCCCCCGCAAGTCTTGCCCATCGGTGGACAGTACCAATAGCATAGTACACCGAGTGACACTCCAAAGAGAACTGTAGGCACTACCAAGGCTAGCACTAGATGCCTCAGGTTTTCATCCCAAGAGTACCTGGCAAAGAAACAAAAAGGAAAACCTGACTGGGCGGAATTATAATAGACTTGTTCTACTTCTACTATATTAATTACGAAATAGGAAAATTATCCGAGATAGAATAAACTGCTACAACAATATTTTTGAGTATTTTCAATTCTGAAAATATCAAAAAATGCAAAATGCATGTTACTATAATTACAGCAGATTCTCAATAAGTGACGGTATTCCGATCTACACGTAAGTGGCGGAAAGTTATGCCCGTCATTCGTTCTCTCTCTTTCACCGCTAGTCGTCAAAGGAATATCAAATCTCGGAACCTTGGCCGTGGCTCGAAGGTTCTATTAATGTAATTTCGCTCCTTCTACACGATAAGTGACACTCTCAGTGTTCTATTGTGCCGTCAATTATAAAGAATCTACTGTACTTTCGAATTAGAAAAACATGATTGGCTAAAAATTGCATGGTATCTTCGTGACGATTTCAATCAGATAAATACCACGATAGCAACGCATATTCCGTTCTGACCTCGATGTCCGTTGGACATGATACATTTCGTGTTTAAGCTACTTATCGCAAATGCGGTTAATTGTACCTCGCAACAACAGTCTCTGGGTGTGTTCTGCTGTAATAGCAGGGGAATATTTTTCCCATGTTCGAATATCCGTATTTCTTGGCAAAGTCTGAACAATTCACCCTGGGTGGGTAGCCGCACCCTTCTGTGTTCACGAAGAACTTCGTGTCCGAAACGTCCCAGGGAATAGAACCCAATGGTTTCGCCATGAATTCTTCGAACGACAGCCTCGTATAATTCACTCTGATCTGATGGCACCGAAGTGCTGCGCTGGTGCAACCTGCGAGAAAACAAAACCTATAACCGTCTCACAAATTTCAACATAATTGCTAAACCTGTGCTATTTTTCAAAGTGTTTAAAACAGAAAATTTAAGAAACCCTGTGCAAAATGCAAACATACCTTCTCTACAACTTGCCCAGGAGCAGTTCTTGAGTCCCTCAGCGTAAACGTGGTCAGTTACGACGCAGGCCACAGCGTGAGGGGAGAAGTCGGCCAGAATTGTGGAGATCGCTGGTTCCACGACGAAGGGGATCAGAAAGAGGAAGGCAAAGACGGCTAGGATAGCTGTAGTGCCCAGGCAGAGGGACGTATAGAATTTTGCTTTCTCCATGAGGGACGCAACTTCTACCACCGGCAGCACCCCGCCCATGGTGCTGGATTTGGTGTCCTCTTCCTGGGCGCCCATGATCACCGTAGACTCGTCGGAATCAATGATTGCAGATTTTATTGGGTCACGTGGACCCTACCAAATTAGAATTTAAAAACTTCCTACGTCCCTCAAATCGGGGGATTGATATCTCTTCTTTTGATCTCGTCCTGCCTTCACTCAGATTCTCTTGGTGTCTTTGGAATTGTCCCAAAAAGGAATTGTTCCAAAGGATCTGTCGGAGTCCTCTCTTCCGCTGTAGGCCAACGAAGAGCTTCCGTTGTTCGACTTGTTAAATTAAACTTACAGTTCGAATACTTTCGGAATATGCAAGTGGCGAGTTGAACGAAGGTCCTTCTTTCTCTGTAGGCTCGTAGCTACCGGTGCAGGAATCGTCTCGAGTCGATCGTTTACCAGCAAGGCACGTCCCTCGATTTTGCAAAGTGGTCTGCGCGATGGTGCGATTAGAATAAGAGTTGCTTAGCTTCGACACGCAGAGCTATATACGCGTGATAAATGGTTCTTATCTACTGTCGCGGCGAATCAATCAGAAGGGGGACACTTAAAACAGCTAACCGACGAATGTCGTGTCACGTGTAAAAGACGCCGAATTGTCTGCTTTTCCTCGTTACTATTTCCGTCGTAATCCGATATACAAATGGTCTAGTCCAGATTCAGGATTCTTCTCCTTCTCAGCAGGAGAGAGACAGGCGAGTGCTGCGCCGCGCATCCGGTCGTAGGAACGTTTCGAAGCGAATCATCCGCGTTTCCGTGCACAGCCACGCGGATTTTGGAAAGAAGCATGTGCGCCCTCCGATAGTGTGTGTGTATCTTTCTTTTCTTAGTGCAGGCAGTGCGAATAGGAAAAATCTCGTCGCTGCTTTTGGTACTTGTCGTTCTTGACCGCTCGCTCTCTCTCCCTATTTTTTTCTCGTTTTTCAGTAGTTGCTTTGCGCTTTTTTCCGAAATGTTTATATTTGTTTTGTAGATTTTTTTTGCAAGATGAGAATTTCAACCACGCGTTCCCCCCCTCCCCACACCTTAATAATGCCCGCGCAGGGAGAATATCGACTGACGAGCCGGACTCTCCTCCAGGAGGGGAATGCCTGTGAACAAAAGGAATAATTTCAAGTAAAAATCATATGCAACGTTCACTGAATATGTTTTTATTTGAATGTAACTCTATTACGCTACGTAACGATGGTGCAGCGAATTATTGTGTATGCAGCAGCCAATCAGGCAAACGTATGCAATTTTGCATGAAGGACGTTATTGGGCAGAATCGATTACCCGAAAGACTCTACATATATAAACTTCCAAGACTTAAAATTTAAAAAGAAGAGGGGGCACGGTAACATGTGTCATGAAACGGAACGAGTGCCAAAATGTAACAATAACTAGAAGCACACAAAACACACTGCAGTTTCAAATAACTTCAAGATCTCCCCCCCCCCCACTTCTTCCAGCAAATAACCAAAATATTTTATATGTTTTATTCGAGACATTCTGATCGTACAAGTTTTGTCCTTCAAATTCGACTGTTTGCAAATCAAGCTTTCCTACAAAATTATTCTTCAAGATATTCTTCAACGTCTTTCATTCACTAAATCGGAGAAAGTAATGAAGAAATAGTTGAAAAAAGCACCCAAGACTAAAATTTTATATCTCATATCTCATCATATTATACCTTATCAAAATTATTGTTAAATTTTATTGTAAGCATGCACGTGTACAGATGTACTTGTAATACTTATTTTAGTGCAATGTATGTAGTAATTACCACTTAAGTACAATTCATACTAAATTGTACATTAATAATGTTTTATTGCATTAAATTAATATACATTGTACATACATGCATTGTATTAAAATAAGTATTTCATGTATATACAAGGTGTCAGACAAGATGCCGGACAGAGGATGATTCTATGTGAAACAGTAAATCGAAAATGTAGAATAACATTTTTTCATTTGAGGCTTCGTTTCCAAGAAAATCGACTTTAAACATTTGCTTGGCTCGCATGCATGTTGGCTAATTTGTATTTTTACTGGTGCTTGCGTTAGACGATTGTCGATTCCACGATTGTCGATAACACGATAATATCATTCATCCTATAGATAATAACTTCGGATAATTTTTATTTCTTTATTATACACATTGTACAAAGCTGGAAAAGGAAGTTCGTGCATGATAAACTTCATTATTTCGGAAATTGTTCAAAATGTTTATCACCGTGTTGGGAACACGATTCTGCTGTGTTCCCTATTGTGTTCTGGTGTCTCACTTCGTTAAACGGCAGAACAATTTTTGGGTTCAATTGCTAATGCATGCGGACTGTGCAAATGTTTAAAATCGCTATTTCTGGAAACGAAAGGTCAAATGACAAAATTTTTTCTACATTTCCGACTTGTTTCTTTCACATATAATTACCCCTTTCCCGGTTGTACCACAAGTACGGGACACTCTCTATATCTACATTTCATAGATACATGTATTTCAAAAGCGACAGTACTAAAAACAATTTGTTCTTTAAGAGAAGCCAAAAACTATGTCTGAACTGACAAGACCCAAAATAATTGTTATTATGGTTTTTTGGTTTTCTTGAAAAGCAATGTTTTTCAGTTGTGTCTTTGTAATATATGTAGGGTGTTCGACTATTGCATATCGATATTTTAGGGGGCGATTGCTGAAGTGACTCTGATCAACGATTTCCTGTACGAAAATACTGGTTAAGGCTTCGTTTTTTAATTATTAACGAAAAACACTGACCAATCAGAGCGCGCGCTCAGCCGATAGACGATTGTGGTACGCTCGATTGCGTTCTTGGTCAGCGTTTTTCGTTAATAATTAAAAAACAAAGGCTCAAACGACATTTTGCCAAAGGAAAAAGTTTTTTAGAATCGCTTCAGCAATCGCCTCCTAAAATATTGATATGCAGTAGTCGAACACCCTGTGTATGTACTAATAAATTTTAGTTTTGAGTGCATTCTATTAAGTATTTCATTTTTATATTTGAAAGATTAAAAGACGACAATCTGGAGGGAAAATTTTGTAGGAAAGCTTCATCCGCAAAAGTATAAACGTATAATGTATAAATGTGGACCCTGTATCGATCTCGATCTGTTTAAAGATCCTTACGTGACGGATCTCAGAGCGCCATAGCAGAGTTTCCTCCGCCAGCATCCCCCAGGTTACCCGAAGTACTCTTTTCTATCGACGAGAGCGCGCCCACCGTGCCCTTGAATCTCATCTTCGCATCGTCGCCGACGACCACGGTCCTCTGACAGAAGATCAGCGTCAGACAGCTGACGATGAACAAGATGCTGGGCAGCAGTAGCGCGATGATGAACTCCTTATAAGTGTTCTCCAAATTGAAACGGGACACCACCACCCCGGTGTTACCCTCCGCGTAATAGCAAGGGAATCTAGCTCGCGCGTTATGATCAGACCCGTCCTTCCCGTACTCGTGAAGGAACTCCTTGCACTCGTCGCGGAGAGTATTGACGCAGCCCTCGAGATTGATCAGCAGCCGACTCTCGTTGGCTATTATCAGATCTTGTTCAGGTGGCGCGACCATTCTAGTTTCGTCCAACGGTTTCGTGGCGAATATGTTTAGATACGATAAGTAAGTGAAATTGGTTAGATCCGCGAGTAAATCCTTTTCTAGAACCGAGCCGTTGATGCAATCCACAGCCTCGACGCCCTGCGTCGAATTAAACATTCCGTAACAGGACGCCATCATTACGTCGCCGCGGTCCTCGTGCCAGATTTCCCGATTGGACTGAACGTCTATAGCTCTTTCGCATTGACTGAGATACACCTTGTCCCCGCTCAGGAGAATCATATTCTTGTTCCTGGTGGGGATATCGACGCATCTACGGTCGCAGTTGTAGGGCGTTCTGATACGCTCACAGGTGCCCCTATTGCAATTGAACAGACCGTCTATGTCTATGCAGGTTATCTTACCCCGCCTGCCGGAACACTTCAATGGCGGATCTGTGTCATGGAATATGCACTCGAACGCGTCGGTTATGTTGATGCACACACCGGACGAGCAGTTGAACGTGCCCGTCAGATTCCGGCACTCGTCCGCGATGCACTTCGATTTCTTCGCGTTCTCTTGGTCGATACCGTAGCAAGTCTTATTGGTAGTGTTCGTGCAGTTCGCTAGGAGAATCGTCGAGCCATTTCTGCGGAGGTTCACGTGGATCTGGACGCAGGGGCCGGACGTCTTCGAGAGACACCACTCGCCGCAGCTACCCCAGTCGCAATTGTCCGCGTTCACCGCCCTGATGGTCGTGCACATCACTGGTACCTCGCTGATGCCGGACTGAAAGGCTCTGGTGCTGGGCATGTAGATCGCCACGGTCAGGTAGACCAGAGCTACGGATGACAGGACTGCCGTCATCTGGCAGATGCAAATGGTCCCGCAGATCCGACCGTCCTGTGGCGGGATCACCGGGTTCTCCTCTGGCACTTGCTTCGGCATCGTGCCGTGTCCCTTAGCTTCGCTTCGATCACCAAGAAAATCCTGATGTCGAGTCACATCGATATTTTACATTAACCTGGCCATCACGTCTTACCCGCGGTACCGAGCTCTTTACATCATTGCTGCAGCATTTTTCAGCACACTGCCCTTTTCTCTTCCGAGCGCTTTCTTGACGGATTTATAGGTGTCTCAGAGTGTACCTACCATGAGCTGTCCAGCGTTCCATGGAAACGGATCGTCCGAACATTCACTCAATGATTTTCTTCCATGCTCTGATTCTCGATAGATCGATCGCTGTCACCACCTCCGAGTCCGCCGTGCCAGATTTTTTGTCCTTCCACTGATGCACTCCCTCCGAGTGTTAGGATAAGTCGATCCTCACGGTTTCACCGGTGAGACTCGCGGTTCAAATTTGAAACAGCTTTTCCATGGATACGTTGGCGATATCCACATCAGAGCTTCTCGCGAGTTCACGTCACGGCGTTCCTTTTACAGCGGAACGAAACTGGTCGCGCGCGTGTTCCGCTTTCGGTCGCCTTGTGCCTCGTGCGGGGTGCGCGGCTAAAACGCTCGGGCAGAGACGCGCATCGATCGATTTCCCGGGCATGCGCCCCGTCGAACTGCAACGGTGCCGTGCACTGCCGCATTTGACGTCATTGATGTACCGTCGCGCCGTCAGGAAGATCCGTGGTGCAGGATAATCATTCAGAGATGGCGGGATCCGGTGGATCCAGCGGCGAACGATTCAATCTTTGGAAATTAGATGCCTCGATATATCCCAGGGTGATTTTATTCCTTTGCTTCTTATTTCACGTCATTGCGGCAGATCGAATTCTCCTTCATCCCTTAGCAATTACACAAAGGTCTCGCGTGTTATGTATAGCATCGATACTTTATTGTCAAGTCATATTCAAGGTTATATTTAAGGATACTTTCAAGTTTAAGAGTAGACAAACGTTTGATGCGTGTATTATTGATTAGTACTGTGCATCGTTCCTGTTCTTGTTAGGTTTAGAGAATAATTTGATACTTAAAACAACTTTTTCTCCTGCTTCTTGATGTTTCAGAAAATCGGTGCCATAGCGTTACATACAAATACAACTGCATGCACAAACTTTATTCGAATGCCTGTTAGATGAAACTGGGTCGAAGATTCTGCCGCGTTGAAGTTTCTTTTACCGTTTTATACGAGCACAGTCACTTTTGCGAGAAGTAGATCAAACTTTAATTTAAAACTGCCACTGAATTATTCGCTTTGACAGAGCGATTGGGTTGACAGACAGTTCAGAGATAAGAAATGAACCTCCGAATCTTCAATATGTTGACATTTTGAATTCTTCCCCTAATTTAAAGATTTGCAATTGGGAAATGTATTTTATAATCGAAATAATTAGCGAAGGAGTTTTCTGGTATGATTTTCAGAAGGGGTCAGGTCACTTTTTCCTTCGAGACTATCGTCAGCATGCAACACGAACCACAACTGTGACACAGTTTCCCTTGCCACAGGGCTTTCGAAACAGGTGACACAGTTTGGCGAGCAAGCAACAGAAGTACAGAACACAAAAAGCACAAAGTTTGCACCACTAACGCGTAATTAATTGCATATAGAAAGCTCTTTTCTTCAATTTCCGTCTCCTCACTTGTTCGCCCTCTCGTTCTCCTCACAAGTTTTGCAGGAGCTGAATTTGCTCCATTAAATCTTGATAACGAAATTTAAACATTAATACTAATACATGCTTTTATATCTAAGATATTACTTCTGTATTTTTAAACAACTTGCTGCTTTCTGATAAAGAAAGATGTTAAAAAATGGTCACTTTTGGCTTCGCCTGAAAATGAAAAACTCATGCAGGACCTTTAAGTATGTCTCCCAAGGATCAAGAAATGTTCTTATTCTGAAAGATGATGGAAAAGTTGCTAAAAATGAACCCAAACATAGAATAGAATGGAACGCGGCGCTTGGGTTAGGTTAGGTTTTTTCGAGTTGAATTGAACTCACAATTACAATCATGTTCACATCTTTGCATTCATTTTTTAACAACTTTCCCATCATTTCTCGGGAAAATGGAAACGTGTTTTTTTGTTCCTCAACCTGAAAATGAAAAACTTATACAGGACCATTAAGTGTGTCTCCGGAGGATTAGAAAATGTACCTATCCCAAAAGTCCCTAACCTAAAAATGAATCCAAACATTGGAATATGATGAAACATGAGTGAGCTTACGTGAGTTTGACCACAATCATATTCATAATTTTTTGATTCATTTTTAACAACTTTCTCATAGTTTTTCGGAAAAATATTCCTTTTGTTCCTTAAGAGGCACACTTCAAGCTCATGCATGAGTTTTTTATTTTCAATCGATACCAAAATGGCCATTTTTTACATGTTTGCATGTTTGTCACTTTGGTTTAATTTTTAACAACTTTCCCATCATCTCTCAGGAAAATGGTAACATAATTTTTTGTTCCTCATCCTGAAAATGAAAACCTTATACAGGACCTTTAAGCAAGCTCCTGCACGAGTTTGTCATTTTCAATCAATGCCAAATATGGCCATTTTTGGATAATGATAATATCATTTTTTATTCCTCGTCCTGAAAATGAGAAGCTTATACACTACCTATAAGCAAATTCCTACACGAGCTTGTCATTTTCAATCGATGCCAAAAATGACCATTTTTCAACATACTCCTTTCCTTTACCCAGTTTTCTATAAAAACTAATAATTCCTGCAATTACGTGAAATCTCTTGTGGAATCGCAGTACATTCTCCCGCAACACGCAGGGAAACAAGAGTTTTCAGAATGCTTGGCAGTAGTTTCATAGCAACGAGAACACGAACACGAAAGGAACTCGCTGGAAACACGCTCGTTCCTCTACGTGAAATTAAAGCCGGGACGGCGATAATAAGTACTGCCCGGAACCACTTTATTATTAGCCAACGTTTTCTATAACATGTACGCTCCAGTTTTTTTTCAATTCCAACGAAACTGAAACCATGGACGTCGCGATAAAATTTCCCCTCGCGGTAGGACCTTCTTGGTGGCTGACACGGTTCGTGCCATAGGCAGCGAAAACGCAAAGGACGAGAGGAAAGAAAATAATGAGGGAAGAAAGAAAAAGAAAGGTAAAGGTAGAAGGCACGACCAGTTAACACGTAATGTAGTTTATCGAGCGTTCGCCGCAGACGGTGTGGCGCCTATGGCTTTACACGAGTGCTTCGATTACTCATAGTTTACCAGGAAAATTTTATGAGTTCTTTCTAAATTTCCAAAATTTTTGTTATTCTTCTCGAGTTTTTAAACATTCTTTTGCACTCGTGTGAATTGCTATAAACTTCTGCAAGTTTCTGTATACCTGTATGAATCTCTGTGCATCTTTTTTTTTTAATTTCTGTGAACTCCTTTCCTTTAGCATTCTTTCAGTTTCTTCTAATATTTTACAGAAGTAGTAAACTATATTAAATCTCTCAAATTTGTTTGATCCTCCGCGAGTTTTTAAAAATTCTTCTGCACTCGTGCGAATTGCTATAAGTTTCTATACCGATATAAATCTCTGTACATTCCTTTTTAAACTTGTATAATTTCCTTTTCTTTTCCTTTTTTTTCCCAATCCCTTCTAATATCTCACAAAAAAATCTCACCGCTTTTTCCATAGTAACTTAAATCTTCTCCAAATTAATTTGTTATCATCCCTTCAAGATTTTCCATGAGACGCTTCGGGCCGTCGTTATTAATTCTCCTCAAAACTTCCTGCATCTGCTTTGTCTCACTGGTGGCATCTCTACACAAAAGGACGGCACTGTGCTTCCTCTTGCCTTTGTCCGTCGCATCATTCCGTGCGTTCTTTTTGTTGCGCCGCGGCACTTGTTAAACGAACACAACACTTTCCAACCCTCTTCGCCAGTGGCGGCATAAATATTTCATAGCAATTCTCCGTTATTCCCCCGGTTTGCCGAGCTCGTAAACGTACCAGGAAGAAAAGCACTCGCTTTTCTCCTACTATCAGTCACTTTTTGTACCGAGCGCGTTCGCTTCGTTGCGGGCACTCGTTCGAAGCTTTAGGAACCTCGCGAAATTTTTATCGTCGCGTCCTTTTTTTACCGTGAGGATGATTTGTTCTTGTGAGAAAATCCTTGGCTCGATGCATTCGTAGGTGTTACTTATTGAATATGTGTAGCGGCTTATAGAAACTGCGGAACTTACAGAACTTCTGTGTAAGCGGACGGATTATATCGATCACGGTGAATCGTTGCATTGTTCAGAAGTGGACGTTTCAGAGGCGATTAAGTATAGTGCTTATAGTAGCATGTGTAAGCAACGGATATAATTGAACGAGTTTTAAGTGCGTGTAAGCTGGGCGTTAATATTGTAGGATGGTACGATCTTGGATGGACGGATGTATGATCTTATATTACACAATGTTAAGCTGGGGCAGGATGTAATCCAGGAATGAATGTAAATAGAAATATTGACTAACTTCGGTAACCAGTAATTAGGAAATTCATGGCTTATCAATGAATGATCAAAATTTGTTCAGAAGTTGCACGGGTCATATTCTGTCATTTATAGATAAATTAAGAATGCTTTTATATAGGATGTTCGGTTACATGTGGGCAAAAACGAAAGGGGTGATTCTATGGGCTAAAATAAGACGAGAAAATACAATAAACTTTTTTCGTTTGGAGTTTCGTTTTCGAGAAAATTGAGTTTGAAAATTCACTGGGTGCATGTGTACTAACGAAGTTACAACCTGGTACAACTGGAAACTGTGGTAATACCCGAATGAAGATGATTCTTCATGTTAAAATGCGTCGAGAACAAAGAATACAGTTTTTTTATACCATGCTTCGTTTTCAAGATAATTGAATTTCAAAATGCGTTAGGTATGCGCGTACTCAACTAGCTGCAATCTGCTAAAACTGGCTTCTTTTAAACTCAATTTTCTTGAAAACGAAGCGTCGTATGAAAACATTTTATTATCGATTTTCAACTTATTTTGACAAGAAGAATCACCACATTTTCGATTTTGCGGCAATCTTCGGTTGTACCAAGTTGTAGGTTCTTTAGTACATCTGTAATCGATCAATTTTCAACCTCAATTTTCTCGAAAACGAAACCTCAAACGAAAAAAGTTTATTCTAGTTTTGTTGTCTTACTTTAACCCATAGAATTGCCCCTTTCCTTTTTGCACACATGTAGCTGAACACCCTGTACACAGGATGGAACATTTTAAACAGATAATTTGAAAACTTGCTTAGTCTTGAGGATAAAAAAGAAACGCTTCAGATCAAACTTGCTTGGTTTCGTGGGGCACATAATGTTATGTACCTAATTTTTTATACAATTTTTTATACGTGCTCAATTATATGTTCTATTTGCGTGTTTTTCTGATTGTTGGTTGTCGCTCTTGTAATCGCCAATATAGGTCATTGTGTTCATAGTATATTAGTGTTTTCAAGAACAATGTAACAACAACCAGAAAAGTACACAGGTATTCATAGAGCACTTTGAGACAATTTATTTCCCTTTGTAGTTAACTTCGAACAACCTTCATACAGGTCGTTGTATTCATCTTGGAAAGTTCTATCAGAATATAAACAAAAAAACCATACCATTCCATTAAAAAATAAACCATTGTTTTTTATATTCCCTCTTCGATTCCGCCTTTAAAAAATTAGTTACATCACATTATATGCCATTCGAAACCAAACAAGTTTGGTCTGAAGCATTGTTTTCTATCATCCAAACTAAGCAAGCTTTCAGATGATCTGTTTTAAATGCTCCACGCTATGCGTTTATGTATACACTTCTGCAAACAATTTTTATCTCGAACGATCAGCTCTTAGATACAAATAAAAATATACGGGACTACCGAAAATCAGCAAAATATAATTAAAAAAAAGTTTGTTCATAGAAAGAATTGTATTCTAAACAAAATATTTTAAACAAATATTACCTAAAAGAGAGATAACTTTAAACACCATTTTCTCTCATTCGTGTAACGAAATAGGAAGATCAGAAAGTACAGCACTTGTACTACTTCGATTTACTTCGATGTGACTCGATCTAATCAAGTTCCGATGCACAAAGAGATCAGTCAATCGATGCATGTTACGTAAAACAACATTAAACAGAAGATAAAAAACAGTACTGCGCAGAAAATTTTTCCTTTTTTCTCAGAATGAACGTAAAACTGATCGCAGCAGCATGTCGATAAGCCACACTGTCTTCTCCGCGTTTCGAAACAATAAAATGTTTCGTAGTGTACGACGTCGCGTAATTCCATACGTAATTCCACCTTAACCGATTGGTATGCAACTTCGCGACGCTTAACCCGCCAAATTAATATTGGGTAACCTTTTTGACTATGATGAAGTCCCGACTGATGGATCTTAATAATGAAGTTCGAATGTTAATGTTTGGCGTGCCGTTGGAGATGTGTAACTACTCTCTCTGCGTGCCGTTAGAGATTTCTTTATAGTTCGATCCGTGTCGTTCGCTCGTTGAAACTATTCTGACTTTCATTTCGGAAGGAAGTCCGGAAGACGACTTCCTCAATTTTTGTGTACGCTGATTGGTCAAAACAAGACAGTGAATTTTGCCAATCAGCGTACTGGTTCCAGGTCCACCATTCTTCCGGTGCGCCCGAAGCACGGTATTTGCGGAAAAAAGTGGGGCGATACCTAGAACCGTGAGGGTCGTGGAAATTTTTGGCCGCGGTAGAAAATTCCTCCAGGTCCCGCGGATTAGCTTCGTGTACCGTTACAATATGGTCGGGACCCTTCGGAACTCCAGGTTTATGGCATGTCGTCGACTATTGAGGATGACGAAAATAATCCAAGTGGCAAAGGTTTGCCCGCACGTGAAATAAATTGCTTGCAGACGGCAAGCAATTCTACCAAATAATTTTCCTCAAAAATAATCTGTTCCCGAAATGCGTGCCATAAACCTTGCCAAAAATTCCCACCGTATTGTTCCGCGTCGGACGGAACAAAAACGATACTAAAATTAGGAACAATCTCTTTGAGAACACGATCAAAGAATATTTGATGACCACGTGCTGCGCCTAAAAATAACCGAGCCGATCGATCGGCTAACGATCATCCGCCTGGTTTTACACTAAATTCGCTGCACATCGTTGCTTTCCAGCTGCCCAACAATATATCCAAAGCCACGTTTATCGTCGTACAATTATCTTCGATTTCACCTGCACGAATAAAGCAGAAACGACAGGATCGTCGTCCGAGGAATTCGGCAATGACCGTTCGTCCATTAACAACGGATCTCACGTGGACCCAAGCCGAGGAAATTGAAACTAATCGTAACACCATGAAACCCGAACTTACAGCGATCACTTAACTCGATACAACCACCTGTCAAACAGTCGCCGCGCGTTGTTTACACGAGGGCTTGCTCAAAGAGAGGCGATCGCAGTGATCGACGAGACGATTACCTGCAGTGTCGCGTGTCGATAAAGCCACGTTAGTGACGCGGGAATGGGCAGTGAAAAGCGCGAGCCGGAACGTGCAGCCGTCAACCGGTTGTACTTACGTGAATCGGCGATGGATCAGCGACTGGGAGAAGCCCCTGGAAAATCCACTTTCCGCAGTCTCTCCCTGGTCTTCCTGGGGGAAACAAATATGGCGGTGCTACCACTGGAGCTGCAGCAGCTCCACCTCGTTGTTGCCGTATCGTACCAGAAAATCAATACCTCTATCGCCACTAATACAACGCTCTTTTCCCTCGAAACACGCCAACAGCCCCACCCGGCACGATATTTTCAGGAATGAGGAGTCCAATTATGTATAGATGTAGGACGATACGCAATAAAGGTTCAGGGGGTTGTTTCGCTCTCCCTTGCTTGCTCTTCGAGTTTATTCGATGTTCGTTCTTCTTGCTCGTCGTATCGCCGGGACAATTGCATCCGGCGATGTCCGCGTAAAGGAAAGTGTTGTACCTTGGTAGAATTTTTACGCTATGTTCCCTAACCTTTTCTGTGTAATCGATGAAAAGAAATCTGCGGATGGTAATAAGTAAGACGAACGACGTGTTATAGATACATTTAATCGAAATATGTATTGTTGTCCCAATGATAAAGAAGGTAGTAAGCTGGGAAAATAGTCAAGCATGACCCAAAGTACAGGCTATTCGTGTACTTTGATCCGCTTGTAGTTGTACCACCTGTCGCATGACAAAAAAAAACGTATTAATATACAGTAGATTCTCGATAAGTGAGTAAAAATCGGGACCCACTATCCTCCGTTATGGTGTAGATGAAGCGAACTTGACAAGTAGCTGCATCATCAAAGTCCCGCCTACTGACAAAAGCGTGTCCAGGATTGATGGTGTGTTACGGGACCCCAGCTGATGGTGGGGATAACTTATCCTCACTTACGTGAAGATTGGAAATCCTCGCTTAACGAGAATCTCTTGTATATTTATTTCAACGAGTTCCTCTTTACTTAACATTAAAGCCACTAAAACTTATATTTACAACTTTCATGAATTTCTTTTACTGTCATTAATGGAGAAACCAATATATGGACCGTTTATTTTGAAAGTGGTGTAAGTCCAGCTTCCAAAAACATTGAGAAGGATATAAATAAAAAGTTCATATTAAAATGTGTAGAAATTTGTCCTTTTGTCAATTTTTCGACAAATGGACTGCACCGCTTTCAAAATAAATGGTCCATATCATCATGTAATGTCGGTAACAACAAATTAATCAGGGGAAATGTTAATGTCGAGCTGGCCCGAGATGCAACACCCTCCCCTCTCACTTTGTCCTATTCGGTAGAAGGAAAAACTGGCCTAAATGGGAATCGGAATATCAGATTTCCTGATCCCATTAACGGGCTTCACCGACGACTACCGTTTCCATTGTCACCTCGGTTCGCCAGTGTTTCTACCTGCCCCTTTCTTCCCACCAGCCTGCGGCGAAACTCCGAGTTTCTTTCAGAGGGTCGGTCGATTTTTGTGTTGGCACGATAACAAGCGCCCCGGATGAAAGGCGCGAGGATCGATCGATCGATCCACCCCCCTTTACCCGGAACGGGCCGATTGATTTTGGCCCGCGATGAAACACAACCGAGCCGGAGAACTGGCCTGATTAAAGTTTCTATAACAATTGCTGGAAGCTAGCCTGCAATCGGTACTGAAGTTTTATTAGTTAACTCGCATCGATTTCCTCCGAATGTCAAATTCTATTCTGCGGTGCTTTCTCCCTATTTCGTTCGCGCTGCAACAAACCAGAGAGTGGAGATACCCTCCGTCAGTGGAATGAAACGTGAAAATTACTTCTCATTGCTGACTTTTTCAGTTAATTAACTTCCTCGGGCTAAGTGTAATTAACCACAAGCTTTGGGCACAATTGTTTGTTAATTACTCTTCCTTTTTGCACGCTGGTTTTAGTTTTGTTTGCAACGTCTAGAAATAATTTTCCATCTCTGCGGTTTGGTATCAGATATTATGTTGAGTGTTTTTAGTAGAAAATTCTTTTCCTCAGAAATTATTCCCGTAAGGGGATCCTTCCCCTCCAATCGTACGCTTCTGAGGACGTCTTCAAATTCTTCTTTCATTCGTTCCTCCGGGCGACCGTAGAAACGAGAAAGAATCCATCCCCAATTGTTTGTTCGCGCGATCCCGCCTAGACAGAGGACGAGTTATGAATGAATGTACGAGGAAAGCTTTACTAAAATTGCCAATCTTCGAGCAACGCTCTTGATTTTCTTCAATGCAAACGATTAATAAGCAAGCTGTTCCTTTTGTTCCTTTCATTACAAAAAGTGCACGCAAGACCTATTAGCTAACTGCTGTGAGTATGGTGCAGCAATTGCAACAATTGTTATTCGTGTCTATTCAACAATTATTATAACAACAGGTCAAGCATTGTAATAAACGAAATAACGGTGCACAAATATATCAGAGTTCCCTCGTAGCAAACATCCTTCGTCGCAGAAGACAAACGGGAACTTCGAGTTTAAGAACTGTCAGGCGTCAGAAACAACGGTACAGCAGTGAAAAGTTATCTGTTGCGAAGGGATTGGAAGACCAACTGTGTCGAAGTCCCAGCAACGCCATTTGCATCTGACACGCTGTCAGTTTGCCGTTGGATTATCAATAAATTCAATAGGCATTAGCGATATTACGGAGAGGTGTCCCATTTGCACCGTTCTCGAAGCCGTCTTGATACATTGCATTGACTACTAGTAATCAGCTGTTTGTCGAAAACACTTAATTCAAAGATGATTCCAAAAATTTCAAAATGTAAAAAAGATTATACAGAAATTTTGTATCTAACAAATTGTACTAAATACACTGTATGCAAATTTGCTACGTCAATTCAAAACAAAAAACTGGCTGTCTGTATGATAAAGCTACGATAAAGCTACAAATCAAGACAAGAGTTGCCAAAATCGGAGAACTTAAGGCATTTATACATTTATCCAAAATATGTCCAAGATATGTTTATTCGAAAAAATATTTTTGGCCAATGGTAGAATTACATCTTTTGTTAGTATTTTGGGGCAACAAATGCATGTATAAAGATTGGTTATATATATATGTATATTCTACATAAAACACAAAACCAATCTTCTCCGTTGACTCGTATAATTACATTCGAAGATACAATTCTTGATACATTATTTAAGACAAGTTTGGGATACTTTTTTAAAATTCCACTTAGAAACCCGATGCTTTACAAAATTTTTAATTTATCCTCAAAATGAATCTTTATGAACTGTACAAAAATGTGAAAGTAATATGAAGCAGCTCAGATTACATTACTGCAAAAGAAAATGTAATTGAACCATTTTCGAAATAGATAATGCTTACATGTAATTGATAAAATATACTATCAATCTTGCTCGATTTTTTTCAGTCGAGCAGAAAAGCCCAGAAAGCACGTCCTTTTATAAAATGTAAGTCATTTAATGAAGTCAGTAAACAAAATTTCAAAATACAGGGTGACCTACTAAATATTAACGTCTCGATTTACGTCACTATAATTATCTGTATCAAAAAATGTTTCAGATAAAAGTTGTACAGCTTCAAGTGGGTCATACCTTGGTGTTATTGTTTCTTCTGCGAGTCGATGCGCACAGGTCATGTGAAGGTCAACATTGTTTCTTTAAGTGTAATCACATATTTTTAATTGCATATAAAAGTTTAGCTTTATTATAGTAAAAAGTATTAGGAAAATATGGTCGGGAACTAATTAGTTTACAAAATATTTTACTTTTAATCTAGTAGGACCTGCCGTGTGTAAATGCGTACACGCGTTTGGCAAGTTTCTCCTATATCCTGCAGACCAATTAAAATCTTTCCAATGTACCAACACTACGTTGCAGAGCCTAAATTAAACTCCATTATTAAAAGCTGCAGCAAGCGGAACATTTATTGAAACAGCGAGTACCACCTGTGCCAGGAACCAGAAGGGAAAAAAGGGGGTTGGATCGATGTCGAAGCGAGGGGCACAATTAACGTGCAAAACTATGTATACCGGCATCATTTGCATCGGATATTTCACGGCGACGGGCGGCGGGGATTATCAGCGAATCCCTGGAACAACGTGCACAGATGCGAGAAAGACATTTGGCCTACATTTCGGTTCACTGGCTCTCGGCCAATTTCCCCGTGGATCCGCACGCCCTAAGAACGAACCGGGCCTCTTTGGAACGACACCGCTTAGATTGCTAAGGTCAATCTTTCCTCTGGCACCGCGACTTCTGTAAGCGGCCAGGACAAAGTGTGCTTTGTAACGCCGGTTCATCCTCCTTTTTGGGACGGTTCTGTATGTCCGTCGAGTCGGGGGCGCGAACTCTTCGTCGTTGGCGGAGTCAAAGGCACACGTTTTAACGCGAACTCGCGGTAGAAGTTGGAGGGACGAGATGAATCGCGACTTTCCTTGGTCTCCATCGATCGGGAACCATTCGTCGTATCTGGAGAGAAACGGCCGACGGCGAATACTCCGAATTCATCGTGGATTATTACCAAAATTCCACGCATCCTTGCCTGCGAGCCTTGTTGACTTCCACGTGTACGTGATTCGTCGCGGACCGTCTCAGGAATTTCAGCCAGCATTATATTATTGCCTCCTAACCAGCTGTCCGGCCTTCGACAACATCGTGCTCTCAAATTTTCCACGGTTTACTGATTTTTATCGAACTATGATACTAATTGGTAATTAGGTTTGTTTTTCGGCGAATTTTTATCAGCTTGATCGGGATGACGTATATCTTTGGTTCAGGACAGATTACTAAATTAATTTTGATAGATCCTTAAGCCTATTGGAATACTTGATTGGCCTCATTACCATTTTTATGGCGTCCTCGTTGCCTTGTACGGTAAAATATTTGAAGCATGAAGATAATGCAGAGAGCGTTGAAAAAAGGGTCCGTAACTTAGGGGGCTTATAGTACTCAGCAAGAGGAGTAAAAAATGTCTAATCAACATTCGTCATAAAATCCACCCCTTCGTTCTAAAATCAACTTTGTTATTTTTGAAACTTTTTAATTTGATTTTGCAACAAAAGGGTTGATTTTAGAACCCATGTTGATTAGACACTTTTTACCCCTCTTGCTGAGTAATATAAGCTCCTTAAGTTACGGACGCTTTTTTCAACACTCTGTACAAACTTTTCCAAAATTTTGAAAATTTTTAATTTGATTTTGCAATGAAACAGTTGATTTTAGGACCCACGTTGCTTACACATTTTTTACTCCTCTTGCTAAATACTATAAGCTCCTTAAGTTACGTATCATTTTTGTCAACACCCTGTATAAACCCTTCCAAAAGTTAACGCAATAGTATTTTTAAAAAATTCACTGTTGTAAGGATCGATTCGCTAATATATTAAAGATTGTTCGGGAGGAAATGTGTTCGAAGTTACTGAAGATTACAGGTATAAATATCAACAAGGCAAGCTTAAGAGTTCAAAAGCCAGTTAGAAAGTTATTAGTCTCTGCTCGTCCCCCTTCCTCCTGTCGCGAAATAATTAAACAGATCGTGTCCTCTTGTGTTTTCCAATTATGTCCCCAATTGAAATTATTCTGTAACGATTTCCCCTTCTGCATCGGTTTTCGTCACGAGCCAACAATCGCGGCAGGCGTTTCTTTTGCCAGAGGCGAAATAAAAAGGGCGACGGGAGAACTGTGATTCATGACACGGCAACAGAATACGGGTCAATTTTACTGGCAGGACTAATAGGAGAGGATTCGTGGCTTCCGTCGTGCTTTGCGGAGAAATAGTAACAATGTTGACAGCTTTCTGAATACTAGTTTAATATAGAAACACAGCACAGGGCATTGCTCTTGGTTGTTTTACAGTTAAATATTTACACAGTGAAATATCATTACGATTTAACTAAATTATGTCTCAAAGTTAGCGTTCGAAGAGGCAAACAGGAAAATATTCGAGAAAATAACAGTTTTATATCTAACTTTTTATTTACACTAATTTTATCCGTGGCGGTGCAATAAACGACACAACATTCTCAGTGAAATTATTTATTTATTGTCAGTAACAATTTAAGCATGTTCAATAACGGTTTAACTGGATCATGAGTATTCGCAACTTCCGCGTCCGGCCTGCGCGAATACGTTCCACTTAACAAACACCCGGCTGACCATACCGCTCTTGTACTACTGAAGTCAGAGCCAGCGGTACTAATTGAGCGTAAAGAGGTAGTTGCAGCAACACAAGACCGTTTTGATCAGACGTAATAAGCTCGTGGCACGAGCCAAACAATCGCTTTTGTGAAACGTAAGCGATGAAATTGTAAACATAACTAACGTATAATAAATTGGATTATAATGAAAAAATCCTGAAAAGTGTCCATGAAACAGTAGCACGTTCAGTAAAAAGTCGTTTCTTCCCATTACGCGAACGTTCAAGGGCAAAAGTCGATATGCTGATAGTACAAAGGGACAAAAATTGGTACAGCTCATCAGTTTCTATAAAATAGTAATTAACCTATGTATGTCGAAAAATTATTAGTTCAAAATATATTTTGGCTTCAATTTGTAGAATTTCTTAAATCCTTTTCTACCCTGGTTTCCCATACTTTTGTGTTTATTAGCTGATAGCAGCTCTCGAGTGAAATACAGATATCGTCACAAGGTCAGTCAATGTCATAATAAAACGATTGTATTTAAACTTACTTTTCATAAATGTTTTGTTTAAAGTTGAAGTTAAGATATCTGCTAAACTCCTCCGCCTACAAAAAAAGTATTACTACCATATTATAGCCCCTTTTTTAATGAACAAATTTTATTCATAAAGTTTTTTCATATCTTCAAAAACAATGGAGGTATTCGAGTGCTAATATTTCTATTGAACTATTCCGTATAAAATAATCATTTGTGCAATCGAAGAAATGTATCCGTATTCTCATATGTTGTTTAAAACAGCACAGAAAGCGTATCGTTATTCCGAATAATAAGGGGATGAATATCCGGCGCACTGTTTGCATCAATAAAGAAACAAACCTGACTGGTTCGAGTGAGCTCGAAATCCACTTCACTTTCAATACGATATCGTGAAGCGGTTCACTGGGAGAAGCTTCGTTACGACATTGTTCAAAGTGCAACGTCCCGCGGGCTCGTTCTGATCGATCTCACCATATGGCCTGTTCTTGGAAGGCTAAACGCTCAGGCACTTGATATCCGAGTGCTAACGAGCGACGAGTGGGTGGCTCTTCTTAAGAACGGAGAATCATTGACGTGAAGTGGGGTGGGACATGTTTCGCGCCACGGAATAATTCTCAGACTTGAAACATGGAAAAGCTCATAGTCCCAGGAAATGTAAATTACACGTCTACGAATTTCCAAAGCAAGCGTTGCTTTACAATAATTAAAAAAAAACAATTACGATTAGAAAGTAACAAGTAATATTTTTCCAATGAATTTAATACGAAATCTCGCGCAGAGTTGGTTTCCGCTATTGGAATGCTCGACCTGCAAGGGGATCGATTAACTATTCCAGACAAACTCCACCAATTTCTCAGGCTCGTCCTGAGCATCGCTGCTCGGCCTAACCACGTTTCAATGATTCAGACCCGTTCCAAACTTTTGGCTAGACCGGTTCCCATTGGTTCCTGTCCCAAAGCTCCGGGGCTACATCAGCACTGGGTCATTAGGGAGTCTCTAGGGAGTGCAAGGCGATCCTAAAGGACTTGCACCCCTCGATTTCCTGCGACTTATCTTGATCAGGCGATAAAAACTTGTTTTTTTGCTGCATCGCTTTTCCCAGAGATTTTCTCTGTTTCCCATGATCGTTAGTCGCCACTACAAAGTTCTTTGATTAAATTTCTTCTTGCAACCAAACGAGCAAACCACGGCATTTTTTAAGTCTGTAATTGCAGCTGTGGTACTTTTATTTATCCCGTGATATCCGTTGCTAAAAAAGAAATTTTACTCCCCGCTTGGTCTTTTTTGTAGCTATATCATTTACACAGGTTGTTCCATAATAAATGGGACCCACTTCGGATGGACAGAGGGCAAATAAATATAAAAAACGTTCATATAAACATGTATCCTATTTGACCCTGTTTAAAAAATGTGCTCCAAATGGTCATCCTCGGTTTGTATTTATAGACAATGCTCTATATCTTTTAGTTTATTTGGAAGACATTTTAACTTCAATCTGTAGAATTCCTTAGACCCTCTCCTACCCTAGTTTCCTATATTTTTTATATCGTCAGATATCGTCACAAGGTCAGACAAGGTCATGAGAAGACCACCACATTTAAACTTACTTCTTTCAGAAGTTTTGTTAAATATGTCGATTACCAATATCAGTGCAATCCTATTCTATAAATTGAAGTTCTAAATAGTTCGTGAGCTAATAATTTTTCAACTTATATAGGCTAATACCTTTTTATACAGAATATCGAGCTGCATCAATTAATGCATAAAACAATATATAATTCATTTTTAAAAAGTGGAGATTATCTTAAAATCACCGAATCTCATCTACCTGCAAAAAAATTAGTGGTCACATTATAGTCCCTTCTACACTAAACAAATTTCGTACATAAAGTTTTTTCGTGTCACCAAAAACAACGGAGTTCTTCGAGCGGTGATTCTTATTGTACTACCCTCTGCTCTGTACCTAGCCCCTGTATGCTGTGGGTATTTCTTATCCTTGTTAAGTTTACACATTTCCGTTCTTTCTAGTCCAGTTTCAGTGCTCAGTTCTCTTACTCGAAGTACCTGCTTAATAAGACTGTCAATATAATCGGCGCATACTTGGCAGTGTTGGAAAAAGTACAAAATTCGATGATATGGCGACTACAAGCTTGCTCCTCATGACCTTGTCTGACCTTGCAACGAAATCTGTCTTTGTCTCAAGAGCTGCTATCAGCTGGTAAACACAAATGTCAGAAATTCTACAGATTGAAGATAGTATATCTTCTAACTAAACTAAAACATACAAGGCATTGTTTATTTATAAGTACAAACCGGGGCTGGTCATTTCAAGCACTTCCCAAGAAAAGTGGCTATAGCTTCCAAACAAGGTCAAATAGGAAACATGTTTACATTAACTTTCTTCATTGTTTTTGTGCCCCCTGTTCGCTTCCTTAAATGGGTCCTATATATTATGAAATATCCTGTATTAGCAGCTACTGTTTTCTTCAACTTTTCGCAGGACCCAACAGTATTGCGCTAATGCCGGTGCGCAATAGTTCGAACAGAGCATCTAAAAAAAGTAAATTTAAATATAATCGTCTTTCACGTGACCTTGTTTGACTTTGTAACAATATCTATATTTGTCTCGAAAGCTGCTATCAGTGGATAAACACGAAAATATGGGAAATCAGAGTAGGAAAGGATCTAAGGAATTCTACAGGTTGAAGTTAAAATATCTTCTAACTAAACTAAAAGATACAGGGGTATTGTTTATAAAATATAAATCGAGAGTGGTTATTTCGAGCTCCTACCACTAAGACAAACCCTCAGGGACTTTTGTGTAACACAAAAGTGGCTATAGTTTTGAAGCAAAATCGAATAGGATGCATGTTCGTATGAACTTCGTCCATTGTTTTTATGTCCCCCGTTCGCTCCTTAAATTTGGCCCTACATATCATGAAACACCATCTACTCGCAGCTGTGCTTTTCACCATCTTTTCTCAGGGTGATTCAATGTGCTGGAAGCAATATAGTGAAGTGGCAAAATTAGATATGCGACATAAATTACATGTTTAAGGACGGAAACGTGTAAGTGAAAACATTGTTCAGGATTTAAAGAGCTCTGTAAACATGTTCTTGTGCCTTTAAGCATCCGGTTCTTGACGCCTGATCAATTTTACGACAACGCTTCCACCGACAGTAGCTGACTGCATCGGTTTTAGAGTTTCGATTTGGCGTCTTTCATATTCCCTGCAGTGGTATTATGCAAATTCGCAAACATCAATGGCCGTCCAGCGACAAGCGGATCGTAATTCGACCTTAAGCGTCGGGCATCCACTAAACGTACCTGGCTAATTTCCAGCGCGAGAGAAACCTGACTAAACCTGCTTCATGATATTCTTGACTTTTGGCGTAACATAACTAAAACTCCACAAAGCCTTCGCCCTAAATTTCCCGAAAACAGTTGGCGGTTACCGAAACCGGATAGAACCATTCCGAAGTGTAGCGATTAGGAACCGCGGCGAGGGGGAGAGGGGGGTGTTAACGCTAAATCATCCGGTGCTTTCGCGAGATCGCGAAACTTGGTAAACCAGTTTCGCGAAACATTTTCGTCGCAACGTTACGAAACACACACTCGGGCAGCTTCGTTCTTATTATTACCGCCGTTCTCTCGACGATCGATCTGTTCAATCGGACCTTCCCACAATTTCTCTATTTACCCTTTTCAACCGGAAAAACCTCGCCGGACAAATTGAATCTTCCCATCGAGCCGATATTCCTCCCGCACTCACAAATCGATCGTCGAATCAACGGAATTAGACGTCAGCGAATAATCGATGCGAGATTGGCAGACAAATTGCCGACACGAATCGTAAGAAAACAAAGAGGTAATTAGAAGGAGTGATAGATAACAAGGGAGAAACTGAGGGATACGCAAAGGCGAACGGTCGTAGAACAAGGAGCAGGAAGGCGTAGCAGGTGAAAGGGGACGCCCTGGACGCTGGTGTCGACGATGCTGCGTGAGCGTCGGCGTCGGCGTCGGTCGATGCCGCCAGATGCCACTGTGGCGCTGACGTCGCTCGAAAAATAAGCTCGCCCAAAAGCTCCGCCGACTGCAGTAGCCCGGCATCCGTCGGCGCCGCGGCCAGGACGAACATTTCCCGCGGTACGTTACGTTCCCACCGTGTCGTGTGCAGAGCTCGTCGATGGAAGCTCCGAACTGACCGACGGACAATTCGTGTCGAGGGCCATCGATATCGTCCCTTCGCAAAGTAACACAAGGAAGCAAAGAAGGGAGGAGACGGAAGAAAACAACGTCCCCAACATGAGGTGGCAGCCACGAAGAGCGGAGTGAAAGTTGGCCGAAGCTCTCTCTGGTCTAGCTTGTGCTGAACGGAAACAAATGTGCACGAAGGTGGACAGTGTGACATAGTGCGGCGAATTAGGCGACGAAGAGCACGGGGAGGGAGGAAAGGGTCAGCGAGCAGGGAACGCGGGAAGAGGAGGAGGTGGGACAGGATGCGGGGGCACAGGAAGAGGGCGCACAGCCCCGATCATCTCTCTTCTTCTTCGTAGGGGGTACCGTTCCTTCATTTCGTCGCGGAAGTAGTCGAGCTTTCCCCCAAGAGTGCCCCAAAACGGAAGACGCGTCTCCCGTAACTTCTTCGCGAATAGACGGGTCCAGGTGTGGTGGTGGTTGCGATTCAGAACGTACACCCTCCAATCGTACACCTTGTCGTTTGACATACGAGAGAAGAAACTCCATTGAGCAAGAAACTCCCGTTTCTTGCGGTCTCGCGATTTCTCGACAAATCTCACAGATGCACAGTAGAAACCTTAGGAATAAATAAGCGTGACTACTTGAAGAACCGGTGGCCCAGTTCGGAAATGTACTTTCCATCGAGCGGAAGCTGCCGGAATATTTAGGAATACCCGTGTGCAGGTGAAAAGGGATCATTTTCAATGCTTGAGAGTCTTTTCATTTTCCGAAGCACAGTTTGAGATGGTGCTCCGAAAATGTGCTGCCAATATTTTCTCACGAGAATCTCCGAGTTCGAATTGAATCGTTCGTAGACCTTCAATTACGCCCCGGCTCTGAAAGGGCACTCGAGGCTTCGTTGAGAAAAGCCAACTAAAGGGGACACCGATACACGGTCGAGGGCGAATTCGCGAATTTAAAGGCGCATCCGAGTATTTACTAATTACTGGTTAACGAAACAGGCCTGAATGCTTCCTTTCGTGCGGACACGTAATTCAATGCGTGTTGATTCGCGGTTTGTCTCCGTAAATGCAAGGATTTCTTCCTTCCATTCTCGAGCAGCTCGACCTTTTAACGCGAATCAGTTGGTGCGGGACAGTTTGGTCATTCGGGACAAGGAACAAGCTCTTGTCGTTCCGAGGTTGTGGCGGTTTAATCAAATAGAGCCATGTTCTTATGGACTTTACGGAACAGGTATCGATTCCTTGACAGATCGAGAGATAACTTTTCGCAAATCAATTGTTGTTGTAACACTTGAACTGTTATCTTTTGCTAGAGAAAGGAAATGTTAATTTATCATTTATAGGATCGTAACAAAATATTGCTCTCTTCATGAAATGATATTTTCTTAATACTCTTCAGATTATTCTATTTATTCCCGTGGTCAAATAAACCACTGTCGATACTAAATAAATAATATTTTTGTTAAATTATAACTTATGAAACTGTAATTAATATTATATAATAGTAAAATCTTCCTATTTTTTCTGCACGCAAAATATTGAAACGCTCGAAAGTCAGGCTATGACAAATGTTTCTCCTGTAACAATATAATTTTCGCAAATCGATTGTTATTGCAACAGGGATAAATAGTAGCCGTTTGATTGGCCGTTTAAATAAGAGAGACACATAACTACTAAATTATCAATTTACTAAGTTGAACGGGAAAAACGGTATAAATAGTTCTCAAAGACTCTACTAATTTTTAAATAAGAAAAGTTAACAACAGAAGGTCATAAATCCAGAAAGTTTTATGGAAAACATGTTTCGTATGAAGAAACATAGTTATTGGCTAAGCCAAGACAGTTTATCTATCCATACGTATATGAGTATACAGTGAAATATTAATTGCATCAGAAGCACGAAAATACTTTTATTATTTACTTGAAAAGCCACAACATAAGTTATTTCTAAATATCCATATCACTATCTGGAGACCCACAACTACACTATTTTCTCCAGTTCAATATATTTCATTTTATTCGGGAAGCGTGATGAACGAAGTTACAGTAGTTCGTGAAAATATTCGGACACTCTTCCAAACAGAATAACTTTTTTGTAATTAGACCAAACGACTTGATCTTTTGCAAAAAGATAGAACTAGTTTACTAGATAACTTGTTATCGTCATTCTGAAAAAAATTTTATTGCTATAAAACAAATCGTGGAAATCATATTTTTAAAGTTTTTTATCTGAGATTATAATGAATATGTAAAAACTGCCTTTTATAGATCCAACCAAGATATACGCAACCTGACAATTTCATCCAAATGGGTTGACGTTGCTTGGAACTATAAACGTTTAAAAATCGTAGGATAAGGACAAAAGTCGCTGATTTCGGCCAATTTCTACGATTTTCAACCTTCTTCTGTGATCTTTAAACATTTATAGCTCCGAGGAACGTTAACCGATTTGGATGAAATTTTCAGGGTGCATATATCTTGCTTAGATCTGTAAAAGATTACATTTTTGTAATCTTCATTATAAGCTCAGATAAAAAAGTTTAAAAAGATGATTTTCACTGTTTGTTTTATAGCTGCGAAAATTCCGATTTTTTTCATAACAACGGAAACAAAATATCTAGTAAAACGTGTCCTTCTATCTTTTTGTGAAAGTCAAGTCGTTTGGTCCAATTACAAGAAAGTTATTTGATTTTGAAAAATGTCCAAATATTTTCACGGACTACTGTGTAAGAGTGCACAGTGAAAATATTAATTGCACCAGAAGCACGAAGATACTTTTATTATTTACTTAAAAAGCCACAACATAAATTACTTTTAAATACTCATGTTTCTTTTCTAAACAAGGCCATCACTATAGACCCACAACTATATTGTTTTCTCCAATTTAATATACAGGGTGTTCGGCTACTGCATGTCAATATTTTAAGGGGTGATTGCTGAAGTGATTCTGAGAAACGTTTTCCTGACCAAAAATGCTGGGTAAGGCTTCGTTTCTGAATTACTAACAAAAAACACTGACCCATCAGAGCGCGCACGCTCCGCCGAAAGACGATCGTGGTACGCTTAAACGCGGTCGGGAACGCCCCTTCGCCAACGCGCGCGCCCTAGACGCGCTCTGATTGGTCAGTGTTTTTCATTAATAACTCAAAAACGAAGTCTTAACCAACATTTTGGCAAAGGAAAAAGTTGTTCAGAATTGCCCCAGCAATTATCTCTTAAAATATTGACATGTAGTAGCCGAGCACCCTGTATTTCATTTTATTGAAAAAGAGTGGTGAATGAAATTATACCAGCCGTTGAAAGAGAATTCTCGAATGACAAGGTGATGGCACGTGTTTAAACGGTAAAAAACGACACAATGAACGAGATTCACCTCTTTTATCGTTCAAATCGTATACACAGAGGAATTTCTGTCTTCCACATATCTTGTAGATTCAGTGTCAAGGGAGCATTAAAATAATTACCTTTCTGCAATAAGTGTTCTGCCGCAGCGTAAAACATCAGAGGCGATCTAATTATAACAAAAGTTCTCGTTTTCTTCCTCGAGCCAATACTAAGCGAACAAAAATGTAAAATGACAAAGAATATCGGTGAGGATGATTTCACAAAACGCAAGCCTTTGAGCTCTTCCTTTCTGTCCACCTTGAGCTTCTTCTGACGTGACTTGCCGGGACGAAACGCGTCATGCCAATAAAAGAAATTTGCGGGCACTTTGTAGACATGGAATCTATCTTCCCTGCATTGCAAGCCAGGAATGCATGGCGGAGAAGGGAAAGGCAATTTGTAGTACTGCGAGCCCGGTCTTTCCTTAACATAGAATCCCTCGTAGCCTTTTTCTATTCTCAGCAGCTCTATTTCTTCTTTAGCAAATATCCTCATTATTTCGCTATTTTAAAAAGACAATACTTCTGCATCAACTGTGAAATATTTAATCGATCTCAGAAATTCACAAACCGTTTTGCATCGACCTGTGCGTTTCTGCTAATCAACTAATTAACCCCCCCCCCCCCCCCAAGATTAAACGCAGTCGAACGATTTTATTCTAGCCTTCGAACCTCTCCTCGTCGTTTTCACAACACTTGCCGAAGCTCTGTGTATTAACGAAGTTTCCAAATAACAATCACCATAAACACCAGACGATACTCTCGGTTGCCCGTTCGATCGAAGGAAACGGAGGCGGAAATTCTCTGTCGAAGAAACCGGAATGCGCGAGGCCGGGCGCTAAGTTTTATCTCCGTAAAGCTAACGTTGCGTAAATCGGGCCAATCCAATGAAACAAATCCGTAGTTTGCGATCCTGAAGCGCGCGGAAGACGTCGAGGGTTATTGAAGTTTCCTTTCTCTTTAGGCGTTGAACTCGCGGCGGTGCGATAGGCGTTCGCCCGTTCCCTCGTCTTCGCGGATTTATTAAGAGAAGCACGCGCGACGTTATCGAAAGCTCGAAGAGCAGGCTACACCCGAAGTGGAAGCTGGCGATACGCGAATTACTCGGAATCCGATGAACGACCGTCACTATCTCTCGATTCCCGTGAAGTACGCGACTCGTGTGAATCTTTGCACGCAAACACTGCCGTAGAAACAGACGCGGAAAGTTTCTTAGGTTTCGCGGCTTCGTCAGAGTTTGTAAAGATGTAAATTGTACGGGAAAGTGGTATTGGCGATTTTATTTTGCTTCACCTCCGTGCACAGTAATCTGGAAACCCGTTCTTTTTTTTGTAGATTATTAAATTATTGTAGCGTTATTTCAAGGTTTAAGATTATAGATCGTTGAATTCGTCTCGACACCAGCTAGAATATTATGAAGTCAAAAATATATATTAACGTTTAAAAAATCAAGGTTTCCTTCATTTTTTATTAAATAAAATGTTGCGGAAATTTTTTATATTGCAATTTGTAGAAAAGTAAATACTGATCAACTTTTGTTTGAAACATTTTTTCGCCAGATCATTGGAAGTCCCTGAAAAATCGTGCTAACAGCGCTGAGTGGCATGGAAAGAGGCTTTTTGTGACTAAAATTTAAAATATCTTTATATCGACTTATTTACAACAACAAAGCCATCAATTAATTGACATAAGTAAATTAAAGATTAAAGCTTACAATTTCAGTCGCACGAGATCAGCGACAGAACAGTATAATACTTTAAGCATCTGTTTTGTAAAATTCGAAATAACTTTAAAAACTGCAGATAGCTGCACTTGCAATTTTCGTGTTCCTCTTCATAATTATCTATACTTTCATGAAATAATCCGCATGTCTATCACCCCCAATCATTGTATTTAGACCCTTCTCAAAGTTTCAATTGTTGTAAATATTGCGGCATTTGTAGATGGATTAAATAATGCTTAAGGACTAATTGAATAATGAAAATACGCCTATTAATATAGTATATAAAATATTAATTCAAACCTGTTATTTCATGCTCCATAGTGAGTTCTCAGAATAATCGGTTTCACTTTGAATTTCTGAATTTTATCTTCAATGTGATGGCACTGCGCGCATAGTTATTTAAACCAACAAATATAATAATAGTTTTGACACTTTCAAGAGTTGTCAATCGATGTATGCAAAAATTGTTCAATATATCAAACTTGAAAAATTGACTTTTAGTCTCATCATCAACTATGTTAGACAAATTGGAGTTCGTTACTAAATGACAAATATGAAGATTGTATGATACTATGAAAATAATAATAATATTTAACATCAAATGTACATATTCGAATACTAAATACCAGTATTTCAAAAGGCGATTGCTCAAGTGATTCTGAACAACGTTTTCCTACACGAAAACGGTGGTTAAGGCTTCGTTTTTGAATTATTAACGAAAAAAACTGATCAATGAGAGCCCGCGCTCAGTCGAGAGACGATCGTGGTACGCTCAACCGCGGTCTTGAACGCTCTCCCGGCTGGGCGCGCCCTCTATGCGCGCTCTGATTGGTCAGTGCTTTTTGTTAATAAAAAAAAAACGAAGCCTTAACCAGTATTTTCGTACACGAGAACGTTATTCAGAATTGCTTCAGCAGTTGCCCCTTAAAATATTGGCATCCAGGAGTCGAACACCCTGTACAAATATCGCGCAGAAAGTATTGTTTTTTTGTATTATGTGAGGCGAGCTTCTTTGTGGATTATAGGTGAAAGAATAAGACTAGCTTGACTTGTGATTTAAAAAAAAGAAACGCTAAAATATCATATAAATTCTAATTTGCTTGTCATAAGAAAATAAGGAAATACATTTCTTATATAAAAAAGAACAAGATTAAGAATCTTTTATCCAAAATCAACATTTCATCCAACAATATAAGGAACACCCGGTATGTATTTCAAAAAGTTAAATGTTAATACATAGAGTGTCCCGCTACAGATTGCAAATATTTTAAGTGGTGATTCTGTCGACTAAAATAAAACGGAAGGGAAGAACAAATTTTGTTTCATTCGACATTTCATTTTCGAGAAAATTGAATGTGAAAACTTAACCGCAAGTTTTGTACGCAAAATTTGAAAGTAGTCTTCAATTTTGTTGTTTACCTAAGACGTACCTAAACATGTAGGTGAGAGGTTGGATGAAAGGAACATCTCTGTTTCGGACCAGATAACGAGCAATTTAAAGAACAGTCATTTTAGTTCTGATTGGTAAAATTAATAAGATCAATTGCCTAGTAATAATAATAGTCATAATAATCGCCTCTCTGTATTTACCTGTCCAATATCTTGATTTTCAAAAAGGATACTTTGTCCCTTCCACAAATTGGCTGTGTTGAAAGGGATATGGATAATTATGTATGGAACAACACAGAAAAAGTAATGTTAATATTTTGCAGGTATCATAGTCACAGTATTATCGACTTATTTATTAAGTTTCAAAAATACCAGAGTATCGTCGAAAGTTTTATTTCATTTCAATTTATTTCAACATACTGGGAAATATATCCGATATTTGAGTTCTTTAAAGATCAAATACGATTTATTTGTATATCTTGGAGAATGTTAAAGTTTTGGCAGCAAAATTTATAGGAAGATATATATATATATATATTATAGATATTCCCTGCATAAATTGTTGTTATGTTCTTTTCAGAAATGTAACAATGAAATTGAAAATCCATTTTTTGCAATTACAATGTAATTGTTATTTTACATTACAATGATAAACAGGAGAAGCTAAACGTTTCATACTATTGCTGTTGGATAAATATCTGACCAAATGCAGTATTCTAAAAATCAGTCGGGCAATTCGCGAAATATTTTGAAGAAGCATCAAACTTTTTATTGTAAAAGAAATAAAAATACTGTCGTCATGAAAAAATCTTCCATCTTTCGGATAATTGCAATGTCTATTTCAAGACGTGCACCTTGCGTCACACCTCTCCCTTACAAGCCAACCTTTCTCGAATTTATTTTACCTTACAGTGCAGTAATCGAGGTGGTGAATGAATCTTAGAGTTTGAGGTTGGTCTTGATGGAGGAAATTGAAGCGGAATTGCACTGTAAGGTCACGATGATTTTCTCTCCTGAAGTTTTTGAAATCGTGATCTTTCGCTTGAGAAGGGACATGTTAATGTATTATTTATAGGATCGTAACAAAATATGGCAGCATCGCATTCTTCATAAAATGGTGCTTGTTTAACATTCTTCACTCTGTTTTATTTATTCGCGTCATGAAATAAAACACTGCTAATTAAACTGCAATTAATAATAACAGACCTTCTCATTTTTTTACATTGCAAAATATTTAAAAGCTGAAAAATGGGGCTATGAGAAATGTCTCTCTCGTGGCAACATAATTTTCGCGACATCTAATGTAATCATTGAAAATGCAATGGGATTTAGTGAAACTTTAATCATGTGAATCAAAGTTCTGTAAAAAGTCCAGGCAACGGCGTCGTATATGGAATACCATAAAAGTTGCGAGCGCAACTGGATACGAATAGAATTATTCACCGATCCTATTACAGGAAGACGTGAATGGAAAGCTCGTAACTCCCGTATCACGATGGTGATTCATTCTCATGGTAATTTCTTACGCCTGATACTACGCAATCGGCACGTGCTATTCGGATGAATGGAGGGATAGAATCGCAAACAGTAATCTAAGATCCAAACGGCTGGGGTTCGTCGTATTGACAAGATAGTAAAGATCGAGATATTGCAATATCGATGCGGAAAAGGGCGGGAGGGGGCTGGAATATCAAGAAATTGGAGGGTGCATGTTTCTTCGTATTTTTACACTTGTGTTTCAACGTCAAATTGAAATTTCTCAACACGAACCTTTCTAAATAATATTTAATATTTGCAATCATTTCCGGAATAATATTATTGGAGTACCAGTACAGGAAGAAATGCTTAGCTTTGAGATAGCACCTCAAATAGTTAAAGTACAGTAGGAGAAATATCCTGGAAGTATAATCGATACCGCCTCAAGAATCGCGACGCTTTCGGGGAGATTTATTGAATCTCCGTTTTCACGAGACTGGGACAGCATCGATATCACAAATCTGGCAGGAAACTTGCGCACTGACAGAGGCTACAACCACAATAGAGAAATTACTTTAGAATTTTACTGGTGCGTCACGAGATTTGTCGAGTCCGGTACGAAAACATAAAAAGCGTCACAATCCCTTAAAGAATATTATTTCCTCTTTGATTAAAATGACCCTTGCGCATTTATGGACTAAAAATTCTTCAATGAATTTGTGAATTAAAATGAATCAGTTGAAGAAAAAGTCTTAGTGTAAGCAGCCCAGTAGATGGATACATTCGCTGATTTCGAAGGTTATACCAAAGTTTTATTTAAAAATGTTTGTCTTAAAGGAAATAATCATACACTTTTTTGGTAAAGATTCCTTTGTTTAAGCACACAATTATGGAAAGTCTATCCGTATCCTGAGTTACCAGTAGATGGACGTTTTCATCTACTGGGGATTTTATAAAACATACGTTTTCAATCAAAAATCAAATTTTCAATTATTAGATTTATAAAAATAACATATGTTCTCAAAATATTAGATTTATAAAAAAAGAAATGCTTCTTTTTTAAAATAAGAAAGACAATAATATGGATAAAAAGTCTAATTTTTCTGTAGTTGTTGATTAATGTATTATACATCCATCTATTGGTCTAATTACCCTATCTATCCTGAAAGAAATACTTCCAACAGATCATTTCAAAATATGGAACTGTGCCCGACGTCTCAGGGAAATGAATAAATGTACAAGGCAGGGGTTGAAAACAGTTACGATACGGGTTTTGGTTCTTGAAACAGTTATGAGAACCGGAAAACCCTTATAAATGTTATGGATACCAGTCCTAGCCGATATTAGTTGCGGTTCCGGTTCTATTACTGCGTGTGTTGTAACCTCATGACTGTTTCAAGATTATTTTGACTCCTTAAAATAGTCTTAACAGTAAGAAAATCAATAAGAGTCAAAGTGAAACCGATATAAGGATGTATACAGGGGTTGAAAACAGTTATGATATCGGTTTCAGTTCTTGAAACAGTTATAAGAACAGTTATTATAACCATTATTATAATCAGTTATTATAACTATCCTATGACCATTGTTTTTCGGTTCCACAGTAACTGCTACGGCACGTATATTCTTAGATTAGTTTTACTTCGACTCTTATTGATATTTTAACTGTTAAAACTATTTTGAAGAACCAAAATAATCTTGAAACCGTTATGAGGTTACAATATATACAGTAACAGAACCGGAATCGTAACCGATATTGACCAGAACCACTATATCCAAAACTGTTATATTTTCGGTTCTCATAACTGTTTCAGTCAGAAACGAAATATAATAGTTTTAAACAATTATAATATCGGTTCCGGTTCTACAGAACTGATATAACTGATGACTGTTCTATAACCGTTATTTTTTCGGTTCTACAGTAACTGTTATGGCACATATATTCTCATATTGGTTTTACATTAGCTCTTATTGATATTCTTACTGTTAAACTATTTTCAAGAATCACAACAATCTTGAAACAGTTATGAGGTTATAAGGGTGATACGATTTTTTCGGTTCTTGTAACTGTTCCAGTCAGAATCGAAATATAACAGTTTGGAACAGTTATTTCCGGAACCGTTTCAACACCTGATACAAGGGGAAAGCTCGATTTCTCGGAACGCGATAAGAGTGACAGCGTGTTGGCATGAAACAGGAGACGAATTCGTAGATCGTTTCACCTCATCGACGTCCAGCGTGACGGCACAGACAGCGAGCACGCCGAGGACGACGACGTCAGCTAGGCGCATCCCTGTAACGAGCACTGCCGTTTGTTCTCCAAGATGGCGGAGGAGAAGGAGAAGCAGACGTTCCTGCAGAAGCTGCTGTTCTACACGACCGCGTTCTTCATCCTCCTCAGCACCTTCAGCCTCTTTGCCTTCCTCTTCTTGGTCCCCTTCGTCATCGACCCCGCCTTCACCACTATCTTCATGCAGTTCGACACTCGGCCAGTCGAGTGTGTCACCATCGACGTTGAGTCCAGGAGAGGTGAACAATCGGCAATATCATCGTCAACTACTATCCGATCGGTGTCCGCTTTCATTGTGTCGTTGCATGCATTCTTCCCTCTCGATTCATAGTAGATTCTCTCTTAAAGCCAACAATTCCGGGGCGATTGGATGAGTTTACATTGGTCAATTTAGAAAAGCGTGTATCTCGGAGGGCTTTTTACCCCTAATACTGGGTTTCTATTAATGGTTCGACGTTTCTTGGAGTTGCTTCTTCTAGGAATGAGAGAGTATTAGAGACACTCATTGTAACGATGATAAATACGACAATCGATATTTACTTGTTAACATTTCACATTTCGCAATGGATATTACAAAAATAGAAAAAAGGTGTTAGAATTGGTGATTAATTATAATTCCAGAGGATGGCAGATATATCTAAGTGGAAGAAACTGCGGAGCATGTAAATCGATTCGTTCCAATTTACGAAATAGGGTCAACACCGGAATATACGATTTGCATGAATGATTGAGAAAACTATTTCCGGCCGAGCCGGGTAACGAGGCTCGTTTTGACAGACAGCTGCTCCACCGTTCGCACGACGAATTTAATAATCTAAATCTCCACGCGAACACAAAGGCAATGGTATTTAATTTAATATTCGAACGGGGTCGATCTCGGAATTCCGCGGTTAAAACACGTTTGCTCCCAGTTAATTATTTAAAAAGGGCAGAGATACGTGGTTCGAATTATATTTATTTCACTAGATAGGTTGATATTCATTGGCAGATAGCGAAAAATTATGCAAGCTCTTATTAAATTATTCATACACGCTAGCTGAACATGTTTTGTCCCATGGAGCAATACGAAGGAGTTGAAACACAAGCTTTTTCATGATCTCTCTTATGAGTCACGTGAGTACATTTTTAATAAGGGGTGATTTTCAATGAAACTATCTTAAACGTTGATAGTACGTGTAGATTCTAATATTGCCCGAAAACGTGAGACTTTCTGCCCGGATTCTTATTTGTCATTCGTTGAACGGCCCGCGATAGAAGCCTGTTCGAACAATTGGTTCACATGGATGAATGAAACACGAAAATACACAGAAGCAGTCGTATAATGCCAGTTTATCACCAATAAATTTCCTTTGTGTCTTAAACCGAAGTAATCGTAGAAACAAGCACTACGGCAAACTGGAGAGGGTTGATACGTTTTGTCGAGGAAGGATCGTGTAGAGGATACTAAATAATATTTTAAGGATCCCTTTGTACACTTAAATCCAACATTACTTAACCCTCATCGGTCCGTCGTACAAATTCGACACTGTTTTCTCATGTTTTCTCATGAAAACTGATAATATTCGGTCATGTGTGGAGAAATTTGAGGCTCTGTGACTTTTATTTTTTTAACATGAAGCTCGTGTGTTGGTTTTCCTATTTTCAATAAGAAATCGTTGGAACATTAGTTATTTACCCTTTAATCTCATTCAGTTGTTTGCTATTATACCAATTTGACACCGAGGGACAAATTAAGTTGGGAAAACGAGGGACGGATGAAGGTTAAACAAAAATAAACTTCATTTGTTGAAACCTTAACAAGGGATATGTTTAAGAAATGTGATTCTCTGAAACATGCCCCGAACCTTCCTAATAGAGTTGGGCAAATTTTTATTTAAATAATACACAAGAAACAACAAATAAACGTATGATTGTAATTGCAAATAATAGCTAAACTTTTTATCTAAATAAACGTCAAACAATTATTTCTTATTTGTATTTAGGTGGAAAACAAAAACTAATTCCTTTGTCTTATCTCTTGCATTTTGTACGTACAATGAAAACGTGACGAGATTAATATCGTTATTACTTTATGTAAAGTCATATTTTTGATAATATAGTAAAAAAAAGCAGAACGTTGGTAAGAACACATTTCACCTACCAGGAATTATAAAAAGCACTATAATTTGGATATTTGGTATACATATTGATTCATATTAAATGCATTTTGTGCAATTTTGCATCTTTAAATTTTCCATAAATGCATAAATGTCTACAGTTTAGTTATTACATGTGTGTCTAATATTTACATAAATACAACTATTTTTGTAGGAAGTTTCGATTCCAATAGATTGTTGATAGTGCATGTTTACTCTTTTTCCAAACACACTGTCCAAAATTTTGTTAGATTCTGACACATTGGTCATAGTTGTCAAAGAAATTATCCGCTCGATTGGAGCCGACGATGTTATAGGTGTGTTATATTTTCCAAATATACATTTTATTGCTAGGTGCGCAATATTAATTTAGTGACTATGAATAGTAAATAACAATTGACAAACAGTAACTGAAACTGTATTTGTAAACAACACTTAACTTTATTATTTTAAATAATTTATTTCGACTTGCTTAAATAATAAATAATTATCTTTGCTTTCAATTTGAATATCCAAATAACAAATAATTTATTATTTAAATATTGCCCGACACTGCTCCCTACGCAAGAGACAGTTGATACATAGCAATGGGAGGCATGAAACATAAAAACGAAACAGTTTATTTTGCACAGACCTCATAATTAAACATTTCTTTACTTTTAGTCGTACCAACACATTTTGGGTGGTACTATTCAGAACATGCTTGACACTGAATCCAGTTTTCACGAACCATGGATGTTGATTTAAACAGCATGATGCATCTATCAAGCCACTCTTGAACGCATGTCTCAAACCTCCTCAAACATAAATTAAAAAGCAATAATTTTAATAATACTCAACCTTAAACTGAAAGCGCCAAAAGTTGAACTGTGAACGTAGTATATAATGATATTGATGCATAAAATTGTTTATATTTCATAAAAATCAATGTGCAGAGACGTAAGCCTGTAAGGTTGTTTAAAAATAGAGTTTGCAACATAAGGAGCTTATGGTACTCGCTAAGAGGAATAAAAAATATCTGATCAACATAGGTCCTAAAATCAACCCTTTTCTTGTAAAATCAAATCCAAAATTTTTAGAAATAACAAGAATTCATTTTACAACGAACGAGTTGATTTTAGAACACGGTCTCCTCTTGGTGAGTACTAAAAGCTCCTTACGTTGCAGACACTTTTTTGTAACCCCCTGGACAAATTTATTTGTAACAATACTGATCTATCGCGACCAGCTAAGGGGTAAATATAAGACTGTATGAAGCCTTCCCAGTGCCCCCTAATAACTAGCTACATTGACAAATGGTCATCGCGACGCATACGTTATTTCTACAACTCCAATGAATATCTGATGATAACTTATGGCCATTCACACTTATGGCCATTCTCCTGGTAACTTATTGATTTAGTCATTGTACCGCCTACTCGCTGCCAAAGAAAAAAAAAGACGGTGGATATAAAAATGTCGCGCGTCCTTTTAATACAAATCGAAGCACGGAGCGGTCACGGCGAAATTCATCGGAGAAATTACGCTTGCGTGTCGCGTCGCGTCACACCACCCCATATTAATATTATTTTACTCGGCGGAGAGGAAAAACCGCATCGGCGTCGGCCTCGTTTATATCCCGATTTCCGTCGATATCTTCAACGGCACACAGGACTTTGATTTTCCGGAATATAAGATGTAAATAGAACAGGCGAAATGAAACGGGAGAGCACGGTCGATAGGACGGGAAAGCTAGCCCCTGCTGTAAAACATTTGCACTGTGTGCGACAGAACGACCGGCAGCGTGGCCAGTAAATGTCAACGAATTTTTCTAGCACGATGGAAGAGCCGCGTAACACGCGTAATACGTGTCGACAGCGTTTTCGTTGCACCGTGTATCCAGCCCACGTTATTGGAAAATTATATTTTCCTGACAGTCGGCAGACGCAAATACTGGTAGATATTCCAATAAAGGAAATTTTTCCTGTCACGAAAGAACGCGAGTGCTCCGATCGATACGGAAGTTTCGACAGTCTTATAAATGACTTGTTCGTTATTTATTGATTAAACATGAATAATAGGGTGGACGAACGTCTAATTATTAGAATACACGTGCTCAGCTATTGTTGAATTAGGGATACTGGAAATACTCTGACAGGTATTACTTAATTTTTCATTATAAAAATTACAAGATACAGAGCTTAGGGGAAGGTGTTGTACCTCGGTTCAGTTTTTATAAAAGCAAATTCTGTAAAAACACATCTGTGGATGGTAATAAGTGATTTGCGAATTCATATTTTTTAGGGCATAGTGGAAAAAGTAGAACGATGGTAGAAAATTATTTCACCTACCAGCTGTTATAAGAAGCACTATAATTTGGATAATTTATATACTTTCTCATATTACGTACATTCGGAACAATCTTGCGCTTTTCGATTTCCTATAAATGCATAAAAATCCGGAGTCTGGTAATAAGGTAATAAACGATAATAAACAATTCAGTTTTAAACGATCAAACTTTACCAGTATGATTTATGAGTAGAAATAAGAAAAGAATGTTCTATAAACTTGGTCTGCTAACGTTTTATACAAAACTGATAGAAGAAATATTCGGTGAACTTAAACAAAATAAACATGAAATTCAAAGAGTGACAATAAGAATTTGAAATGGAAACATAAAGACTAACTCGAATTAATTAACATTTGCAATGCATTTTACATAATATTTATAAATATGCATTACATAAAATAAGTAAAAAAATAAAATGCTGGTAAAATCATCTTCTTTAATAATTACGTAAACATCCGGTGTCTACTAATGGGGGGGGGGGGGGTCGAAATATATTCAACCCTTAACCGAGTCGCGTCAGAAATAAACGCGGAGGGTTGGAGTTTCTTCCGTTCGAGGCTGGTAATACAGGCGCTTCCGGTTGTACTCCAATTAACGTCTAGACGCATCGTAGCGAAATTGTTCGCAGCTCGAGACCGCCCGTGGGAATCGATGCGAACGATCGCGATAAAAAACGAGTCTGCAAATTGAACGCGTCGACTCGAGTCGCTTGGTAGCTTGGTGAACGGCGACGTTACCGATATATCGACGTAATAGCACCTCTAAAGAGCCACTAGACGGAGGCGAGGCTAAGATCGACGCAACTGGTGTCTTTGTATTCACGCTATTCGAGCTAGCCTCGAGCAATCCGAACGTACGCCCACCCCCCGTGCCTATCCGCAGTGTGTTTAGTGTTCACTCTTTCGCCACCCTCCTGCTTACACTTCAGGTCCTCTGCCGAATGCCAGAGGCTGTAGGCTGCAGGTATTCTCCGGCGATTGAGTACTTCGACGTCTGCTTCTTGACACACACACAACCACCCAGCCCACCCACGCCCACACCAGAGAGAGAGAGATAGAGATAGAGATAGAGAGAGAGAGAGAGAGAGAGAGAGAGAGAGAGAGAGAGAGAGAGAGAGAGAGGATACGATTTATATGCATATAATAGGATATTTCAATATCGTAGAATCGTATTAGTGACTCTTGCTTTTTTTAATTAATTTTTATGAAATGCGCATATTTTCTAATCTAAATTTCTAATACTTTTTGTCAAATAGTTGTAACAGTTATAACAGTTGTAATAGTTATAACAGTAGACTGCAAGTATTCTTCGACAATCGAGTGCTTCGACGTCTACTTTTTGATACACACACACACATGTGTGTACACATTCGGGGTATGATTTGTAAATAATAGGATAGTTCAATTTTGTAGAATCATATTAATGCCTCTTACTTTTCTGATTTAATTTTTATGAAATTAATATATTTGTGGTACCTCGATGTTGGAGAAATATGAAGGAATGTTCTACCTTTTCTGATACACCGTTTCACTGAAAGTGATACGAATATATTAGTACAACTTGTCATTTCTGAAAGAACTTAGTCAATTTGCGAATTGTGTAATAAGACTTTTAATCACGAAAATGAAGGAAGTTGAAAGAAAAGAAAGTTGTCGACTATATGTATACAGGGTGTCCATTCCAATACCCTTTGTCGAAGAGTTGTAGCAGTTATAACAGTTGTAACATTTGTAACAGTTTATCAGTTACAACAGTTGTGACAGTTATAACAGTTATGTGACAGTTATAATAGTTGTGGCAGTTATAACAGTTATGTTACAGTTATAACAGTTGTGGCAGTTATAACAGTAGGATGCAGGTACTCTTCGACGACCGAGTGCTTCGACGTCTGTTTCTTAATACACACGCATATGTGTGTACACATCCGGTATACGATTTAGAAAGAACTAATAGGATAGTTCAATTTTTGCAGAATCGTATTAGTGATTCCTGCTTTTATGGATTCATTTTTATGAAATAATAATGAACACATAGTACATCGATGTTGGAGAAATATGAGAAAATGCTCTGCTTTTCTATACTGGTACAATTTAGCATTTCTGAAATATCTCAATTGAAGTGCGAAATGTGAAATGAGATCTTTAATTTATATCAGTAAAATATTGCATGTCTGGAATTCTAATACTCTTGTCCAATGTTTATACAACATTTATATTTGGTATTATTCCATAGGTTTGTGCGTAAACTTCCAATATTAAATTTTGGAATGACCACATGCAGATTAGTCAGATTTATCTGTTGCACATAGTCTGATAATGATTGCACATACAAAATGCAATTTACAACTGTCTCAACGTTGGAGTGTGTGAATGCATTCCATTTCTTTGAACAATGTGTCCCCATGTTGGTTGCCATTGGTATTCCATACTCTATTAATTATTATCCTCTTCCGTTGTTAGATGTCTCCTCTGCATTTCTGGTCTTCTCGTAGATTTGTACTATCCCTATTCATCCATGTTGTTCGTATTCAATGTTAACTCATGTGTAAAATCTTGTGCAAGTTTCGATGTACTTATAATACGTAACGTCAAGCCTTTGAATTCGCGAGCCTTTTATTAATTGCATCTAAAATAAATAAATGCACTGCACAAATTAAGCAAACAAAAACATTTTATAATGAATGCTTTTTTGTAATTTGCACTGTAAAAAATAATCACTCTGACTTGAAAATGAAATCTTTAATCATTAGTAAATTAAGAATAAAATTTCATTACCTGTAAAAGTTAAAATTCCTTTAATTTTTAAGCTCTAAAACTCTAGTTTTACTTCCTTCTGTAACATTACACATTTTATGATATTTAACAGTCTGGTTTTACTGTTTATACGGCATCAAAGGCTTGATTCTCCGGATGTTCTTGGTGACATTTTAGTTCCTCCAGTACGAATACCTCAGACGCAATTGAACAAGTGACAACGATAACTGCTAGGAAAATGATTATACGTAGCTTATGTCTCGTAATAGGATTTCAGCGGTAACACGAACTCGGGGGTGAATTCGCGAAGGGAGGAAAGTGCACGGGATTAAATCATATTCACTGCTATGCGAGAACAGTCTTACAACAGCCGTGAATTAACAATTCGAATTTATTCGTATTTTATAGCAGCCTCATATACACAATGTAAATTTAGAAACAATTTTGCAGTTCATCATTTTCAAAAATCAATGGATCGACCCAGGCCGAAAATTAATTTACGATTACAATTACACTTTCATTTTATTATTTAGACATTTTCATTTATTGAAATCCTGTTTGTTGAACGCAATAAAAATGTTTCTGCATGAAACATGTCCTTTAAATAATCGCATTCACTGTTTCCACATTTTTTACCTTTCATTCTTTCATTAAAATACAGTAGTATTATTATTAAAATACAATAACTTATTATTACGACAATTTTTATTTTATTACTCAGAAATTTTCATTTATTGAAATCCTGTTTGATGAACGACAACAAAAATGTTTATGCTCTAAATTATAACATTAATAATTTCCACATTGTTTATCGTTCATCCTTGCACTAAAATACAGTAGCTTATTATTGCAATCACGGTTCCATTTTAGTTTTCAGAAATTTTCTATTCGAGTTTCTAAAAAGTTAATTTTTTAGGAAGTTGCTGCATGGAACATGCCCTTTAAATAATCGCATCAATTATTTCCAAAATTTGTATCGTTCATTTCTTTTTCTAATTGAAATACAGTAACTTATTATTGGAATTTAAATTACCACGCCATTAATAATCGGATTCGAACCATTACTAGCTGTAGAATTATTGGAATTGGAATTATTGAAATTTTTATTTGGATACTTAGAAAATTGGACCTTATCCAAAAGCGTGACCCGATGTATGTCAACTCCATTATTGCCGGAGTTTCCCACCGCGAAAGTTTCGAGGAGGATGGCGAGGTGGTCGGTGCAATGATTTCGTAATCTGCCTCAGGGACTATATCTAGAACTTTACTACAGTGTTCTTGCTCGCGAGAATCTCGAGAAAGTCACCGTGCATTCTTCCTCCCTTGCCTTTCAGTGTTCTTCGAAACGATTTATGCGTTCGATTCCCGAAATTGCGATGCCTTCATGTGTGTCTCTTTTACTATCCCCCTTCATCTTTCTCTCATTATTCGATTAACGGGATGCGCGTAGGAATTGTTTTCAATTTTGCAAGGGAAGTGGAAATGTGTAATTTTTAACTACGTAACATAAAAATTCTTATAAAGATAATTATCGGCTTCCAAAATTGCAAAGGGCGATACACTACGTTTATTATTTTGATTAGAAATTGAATTACACATAAATTTCTTCCACGTACGCAAAGGCTTATCGCAATAGAGGTTTGTCTTTTCTTGTCCGATCGACCCAAAACTCTTCTTCGATACCATTGACGAATCTTCCAATCGACGAGTGTCCATAAATGAGTCCAGGTACGAGCAACTGCTCATGGACGTCCTGTAGAGAGGGTTGCACCAAGGAGCTGTACGATTGCACGCAAATACGCGTTAATTACAAGCTACCCACTAACACCTCCGAGGATAGCGATGGGCAGGGCGAGGGAGGCGAGGCGGTAGGAGGTGTCGAGGATGACGAAGACAGCATGACGATGGGCAAGCCGCGTTACGAACGATCCCTAAGGGAGTACGACTACGTTGAGGACCTTGACGAGGACTTCGCCGAAGACGATGAAGGACTGCCGAAACCATTTCCTACAGGTACAGGGCAACATCCTAAACCCATTAGGTGTTCCTACTTTCTGTCAATATGATAGATAATTCAATCCTTCAAACGCTGGCAATCAAAAGGCAGAGAGATTGATTATACAGTTACTCTTTTGGCCTGGTGTCTTTCTTGCCAGCTGTATCCGCCTTCTTGGCTTTCGCGAAAACATTCGCCAGCCAATACTCAAGTCAAAGGGTCGGGTAGTCACGGTTGCAAGAAATGATCAACCCCCGTGCAACTCGTTAACAAACGAGTAAAATTCATTACCGTTTGAACGATCGCTTGAAGAATTCTCGAGCAGCAGCTCCGAACAGTGTTACGCGAAACAGACTAACAATGTCCACTCCCCCCCCCCCCCCCGACTGTGATGGAAATGTCCGTCGTTGGGCATACGAGGCGACTGGATGATAACGAGGCGAAGTTCGCAGGGCTCATGGGCAACGACTCCGAGTGGTACTTCACCGGGGCCAAGCTGTTCCCCAACGTAAAAGGCTGTGGATACCCTCCAATGCTGAATTGCAGTATTTTCTACCGGCAGTACGCCAACATAGGGCAGAACTTTAGCTGTTACTACTCGAAAGTGGACCCCGGGATAGTCATCAGCGACCTCGACATGTGGCAGGTCTACAAATTTTCTATTTTCTATCGTCTTGCATATATGTATATATTTGTTGCTTCTACGTTTCTACGCTGCATTTGCGTGCACCAAAGTGTTTTTGCCAATGCGAAACGTTGTTGCTCTTACGTATTGCTCTGTATTAAAGAACAAAGGCACCAGAGTATCATTGCCCTGCTTCCCTTTTTGTTTCTTTACATTTTCTTCATTCAGGGACGATTGATTATTGAAAATTTAATGAAGTTGAAGGGTTGCACCACCTTGACGGCTTCAAAAGTTTGAATTTTACTTTTTTCCTACAATCATACTTCAGACCATCAAGAATAATGTACAATAAGTTGTTTTCGAAAATCGTAATGCTACAGTTATAACAGTTGTATCAATTGTAACAGTTGTAAACATATCAAGATTTATAAGGGTCACAAGAGTTGCAAGAATTATATGTATAGAGTTATAACAGTTACAAGAATTATATAGAGTTATAACAGTTGTAACAGGTACAAGAGCTATTAGAGTTTTAATAGTTACAAGAGTTATGTAGAGATATACATATAGAGTTACATAGAGTTGTATAGGGTTATATAGAGTTATATAAAGTTATATAAATTTATAGAAGTTGCAAACATGTCAAGAGTTATAAGAATTATAAGAATTATATAGAGTTATAACAGTTGTAACAGTTACAAGATCTATCAGAGTTACAATAGTTACAATAGTTATGTAGTTATATAGAATTATATAGAGTTGTATGGAGTTATATAGAATTATATACAGGGTGTTCTACTACTGTATGTCAATATTTTAAGGGGTGATTTCTAAGGCGATTCCGAACAACTTTTTCCTTTGCCAAAACGGTGGTTAAAGCTTCGTTTTTGAATGATTAACGAAAAGCGCTGACCAATCAGAGCGAGTGTAGAGCGCGCGCTTAGCCGAGAAGCCGTTCAAGGCTGCAGTTGAGCGTATCACGATCTTCTTTCGGCTGAGCGCGCGCTCTACACGCGCTCTGATTGGTCAGCGTTTTTTGTTAATCATCCAAAAACGAAGCTTTAATCATCATTTTGGCAAAGGAAAAAGTTGTTCAAAATTGCCTCAGCAATCGCTCGTTAAAATATTGACATGCAGTAGCAGAACACCCTGTAGAGTATTATAGAGTTATATAGAGTTGTATAGAGTTGTATAGAGTTGTATAGAGTTATAAGGTTTAACAGTTGATGCAAGGAGCATAATAGAGGCATAATAGCTTCGTAGTAACAATCTTATAAAACTAACATCATCTTTGATGCAGCCAAGGTGGAGTAAGCCCTTAAATAATTGGAATCATTTTGAAAAAGTTCTCAGCGAATCTTGATCTTGCTCAGCGAATCCTCAGATCCGCCATATGTATTTATACTACCTATATCAAACTATGTAACAGTGAATTGACACAAAGAGCAAAAAGTTACGAAATGCCTACTGTAAGAATTGGATTGGCATTAGGGCAATCGAGGGGGATGAGAATCGAATCATGTCACAGTGACGTGTTCTTTGCCCCGAGGTGTAACCGGGTTACCACGTTCCAGGCATCGCCGATTTACACCCGAGTACTTGCAACGTACGAGTCACGCGAGTGCGGTCTTTTACGTGTGCGACTTTCGCACGTACGAGTATACCGCCGACAGGAATGTCGGACCGTGAATCGATACACTGCAGGTGCTTATTCAGGGCACGGTGCATTATGCAGCGGGCAGCGTCTCCCCCGTAAATGCTTAAGTACGTAACCGTGCTCATTATTAACGAAGATCTGTATCTGCTTTAATTGGGACACAAAGACTTGAAGTCGCGAGGTCGAGTAATTGGTTTAGACTGCGTTGGCCGCTTGGAGAAACGATTGCGTGCGGCTCGATAACTGGGAGACGAAATTGAAACGTACCAGAGCGGACAAAAAGAGAATGGAGAGAATTTATTGCATAATGCGAACCGCGACTGTAATTATTCCTCTTGCGAGGGAGCGCGTTAATCATTTGGTGTTGCGAGAATGAATTGTATTTTATATTTTCACACATTTCTGCACACGTCGCAATAATTAAACCGAGTTCGCGCACGCCAAGAGATTGATCGTACAAATTGCCGGCGCGTCGATGAAAAATACCACGGCGATCTAAAAAGAAACAGCGGTCGCGGATGGAAAGGGAGACTCGACTGCATCTCGGCGTGGAAAACGATATTCCGGCGGCACGAGACACAGTGGAATTTCCGTTACGTTTACGGAAACGTAGCCGCCTGCATGGTGACGAACAATGCATCTCAAGCGGGCTCGATGCTTGGTCCGACGACAAAGACGGAAACCATCGTGCCCGATGAAACTCGTGCCAGATGAAAAGAAAATTTCTCGCTCGTCCGCTCTCCAGCAGTGGCGGAATTGAATCCGCGCGAGCGAAAGCGGAGGCAAGATCGAAAGACAGACAGAGAGAGAGAGAGAGAGAGAGAGAGAGAGAGAGAGAGAGAGGGGGGGAGGACGACCAAGCCATTATAAAGTGACGATTACATCGTGGTTCTACTGGCTGAAAAGCTTGCCACTTCTAACGCGCTAGGTGCGTCAATTTCGTAAATTAATGACTCCCTCGAGACGTAACCAGACGCGGGGCCGCTCGATTTGTCGTGGAAATGGATTTTTCTTGCTGGTAGAAGCTTGCTAATTAAAATGTAAGATCAAGATTTCGAGAGAATTATTTATATCGTTTTTATTTTTGCGAAATATTGCTGATCTGCTATTCTTCTTTCGTTTTTCTTTTTCTTTTTGACAAACTATATCCAAATCGAAAAATTCCTCCGCAAGAGACTTCGTTGACCATTCAACCCGCGTAAGGTATTCATCGATGTGGCGCGCAAAAGTGGAAGTGGACGTTCAGGGCCTCGAGAGGTTCCATGCGTGATGTGTTTCCCCGCAGGTGTACATGAATCTGGTATACGCGATGGCGATTCCGATACCGTCTTTCATAATCTCGGTGATATACCTCACCATCGCCTATTTCAAGATCTACAACGAAGACGAGGTGGTCCTCGTCGGTGGCGAGGAGGGCGAGGACGGGGCAGAGGGTGATCGGAGTAACGCGACTCCCCTGCCACTAACGAGCGGCGCCCTTACGCCTGGCAGCGAGGCTTTCAGGGAAGACCTAGCGAGCTTCGGGCATCAGCTGAAAGTCGCCATGGTCGACGACAACAGCAGGGAAAGTCTGGATGGAATACCCAACTCGTACTCCATTCAGGGGTAAGCTTAAACCTCCAAAATTTCAAAGATGTTTGGTTTCCTATTGTCCTTTCCCCCCTGTTTCCCGCAGTCTTGTAGAAGGGAAGCTGAATGTTTTAGAATGTGGTTTATCTGGAATGATAAGCAAAGTATTGACAGAAAGTTTGGAAGCAGTATACATGTAGATGCTTGAACAACTGTCCACCAATAATAGGGTGCAGAACTACTAAGACTCTCTGCGATAAAAAAATCCCTTGCTGATTCCAGTATATTAACGAAAATGATTGGACTGAGCCAACCAAAGAAAAATTTAACATTAGAAGATTGAGTCTGCAGAAGAATCTGCTCCTTAAATGTTCTTTTCAGCACAACATTCAAGTGTTTATTCATAAACGAGAAGGAGAACGATTGTTGGAAGGATGTTTGTTAATAATTTTTAAGTCAGCAAACAAATTGACGTAAACTCATCGCTATTTCACATAAACTACCACATATTACAGTTACATTAATGAGTTTCACTAATAACTCGCTTTTTCGAGATCTTCAGCATGTTATAAATTATTAATAATTTTGAAGTCACCAAAAGATGATGTAAACTCATCGCTACTTCACACAGACTGCAACATATTATAGTTGCATTAGCGAGGTTCACTAAAAATTGGCTTTTTCGAGATTTTAACATGCTAGAAATTGTTAATAATATTGAAGTCAACAAAAACATGACGTAAACTCATGGCTATTTCACACAGAGTGCAACATATTATAGGTTCATTAATAAGTTTCACTAAAAACTCGCTTTTTCGTGATTTTCAACATGTTACGATTTGTTAATAACTTTGAAGTCGTAAGTTAAATGTTTTATTTATACAACTCTCTTACAAGGTACTGTTCCAAAAAAGGGTTGAAAATTATTCGACACTGAGGCGTGTAGCTTGATCCATTATAGATCGAAGATCAGGTGCTTGCAACTGATTGTTATAAACCGATAACATTACGCAGCAGCTAATAGTCGAGGCTTAGTTAAGTGCAAATAAGTGTTGTTAACGAGACACTTAGACGGCTTTGAACGGTTCGCCTTGACATTTACTTAGAAAAACCGCGTTACTACAACCGTGGGGCTTCTGGTCAATGTGCAGACAGAAACACCCTGGGTCTGATGGAATCGTTAATTCCAAGAGTACAATCGCTTTAGCGGCGTCATTTTACCGTGCACAAGCAATTTTCTACGCGATTTACCCGTTTGGGAAAAATATCGGTGAAGTTCTACATTCGCGATCAAGTACGAGCTCGTCGCCGATTTCGTCAGACTTCGAAACGACAGAATCGCGGTATTCAGACAAGAATACAGATACATACTCGTGTGTTGATTAGGAGAAGCTTCAATTGCCTTTACGTAAGGCTTGAAGGAGAGACATCAGCCGAATTTCTTTAGGCAACACCTTCTTCGTTGCATACATGTATATTTCGAAGAAACCTTGAATGTGATTCTGCCTTAGTCATACATGTTGCAACCCTGCTTAATCCTTATAATTGACTGACGCTGTTAGTTACAATACTGTTTTGTGCGAAAGGTATCAAAGTGGTACAGACGTTTTATACTGAACGTATTATTTGTGCTCGAGTTTAAACAGCCTATTAACATCTGAGGAATATCTCCAAAATCAAGTTGTCAAGAATTGATTAAATAATAGGAATGAATTTATTTAACTATAACATATAATCAATTAAATTAATTCTAGTCTATAATAATATAATGAATTAATATAATTGAGGTATTTTGTGGAAAAAGGACACATTACGTCTAAATGCCATCTCGAGAAAATGAGCTTCAAGGTTTTCATTGTGGTACTATTTAATAAAAAGTTGTGCGATCAAATCGAATTGTTGTTTAAGGATGTAGAAACATGTACTTAATACATTATGATAATAGCAGTTATGATTTGAGGATGATATGCGTTTTTGATTGTAAATTTTAGGGGTTGGTTTATGTGCCCTTTTTCCATAAATGAGGTAAAATTGTAAAAAAAGCTTTTTCATATTATTTATTGAATACAATTTTGTGCACTTAATCTGTTATAAACTTTGATATATTATTTAGATAGAAAATATAGATTTAATAACGAAAAGAACAAAAAGTTTAATTTTCCAAGCAAGGAGAAGGTTACACAATTTTGTCCCTTGAAGCGTTTTAGTTTCTTGGATTCCTTGCACCAAGCTGATTTGAAAGTTAGTTTCATCTTTCCTAAATTTGTTTATTTCCTTGCAGATTCACCGTCGCTTTCCATATTTCTTTGCACAGAATAATATTACAAAACGCGGCCGCGCGATAGAGCGATTGCTAAGTAACAGTGAGCGTCGCGTAAACAACAGAACAAAACAGTATCTAGTTGCTATAAACAACAAAGATTGAATATCCCTGTGGTATATTACATACATCTGTATAGATGAATTGATTTAAACGATTTAAGGAAAAAGGGCACATAGGCTTATGTGCACTTTTTCCATCAAGCGCCTCAATCGACATATTTCAATGAGAACAGTATCTCAACTTTCCCTTAAAAAGAATTAGAAACTGTAATTTCGATTCTTTTTACACATTGAACACTGCAAGCGCTTCACCTTTTCCCTATCTCTCCACCCTCGCGCGACTGTATAGGTAAAGGGGGGAACCCGTTTCCTCGCGCATCTCGCGCGGCATCGACTCGATCGTTGGAAAACGGAGGGTGGGATAGTTCGGAGACGACAAAAAGTCTCATCCGAGTTGCACCGACCATCGAATGGGAAAAACGCGTCCGTGTCACAGAAACTGCTATCGAGCGGTATTTGTGCGCTCGCGCTGGCATAAAATACGCGCTCGACGAACACATGTGTCGCGGATTGTATATAAATATCCCCGATGCTCGCACGGAGAGGTCAGTAAAGCGTCGATATCGGATGATTACCTGGTCAATTTCACCCGGTGGTCCGCGACAAACCGAAGATATCCGATGACCACCCGGCTGCGCAAACACTGCGGCTTGCGCACCGGATTCGATTAGCCTCGTCCTATCAAATTCGATCTATAGCTTCGAGATTTCCGCACGACGGTCGATCCGATCGGCTTAGCATGCAAACGCGATTTAACCCTTTGTGCGGAAATCTTTGATCCCCTCTTCGCGGACAAAGGTAACTGTCTGGATATGGCCATTTTTGGCATCACTTAAAAATGGAAAACTCATGGAGTAGCTTCTTACCACTTTCTTGAGAAATTGTTAAAAGTGAATCCAAAAATGTAAATGCACTCCATCATAAAATTAAAGAAACACTAAACTTCGACCACTTGTCGAACTTTGAACTGGTGTAACTTCGTAAAAAGAAATCATACAATAGTCTGTCTGCGCTCATTTTTAAGCATGAAGCCTCTATTTAAACAGTTTTAAAGCTGATTTTTTTTCGAAAATCGTTTTTAGTGTACAGCAGAGAGAAAAACTAAAGTTGCCTTTTTTCCATTTGAAATTTTACAAATTCAAACGATTCTGCGGAGTTCACGAAATTTTTTGGGGTGTTCGCTTTAAGATGACTTTACAGGGAGAATTCTCTCCTTTGAAATGACTATAGGAACATTGACGTACGATTTTTGTCACTGTTTTATCGCACTTGCAATGAAAAGTGGGCCGTCGACATTAGAATTATCCGAGGTACAGCAGGCGGACGAGGTTTTACGATTTGAAATGAGCCCAAGCAGACTGTCATACAATTCCTTTTTGTGAAGTTATAGCTGTTAAAAGTTCGTCAATTTTTCCGTCGAAATTTAGAGTTCCTTTAGTTTTATCGGGGAGTTTATAATAGTGATCGAATTCACCTATGCATCATGTTCCACCTTCTAATTTTTGGGTATTGAACCGTTTCGAAAGTAGTTAATGAGAAAATCAGCAGGCAAATCAACTGAAGGTTTCAATCCAGCAAAATCAAAATAGCAAAATAACATTGCTACATGCGAACCCCAATCAACAACTCGAACTCCAACTTTGTATTCACCTGCATGTGGAAAAAAGTCACTCCAGATTCAATATTGCTTTTGTCCAGCGATACGTGTATAAACTACATATTGTAAACTATTGATGTGTCGAAAATGTAATTTCAATTCCGATAAAATGCTATTATTTGGCTCCACAACAATTTGATATTTTCGTTCATTGAATACGATATTGCAATATGGAATTCAGAATCTTTGCTTCCATTTATATGGGCCACGTAATATCTCGATGCTTGTTTTATTTGATATGTTGCGCATGCATGCAGGGTGCTTCCCTACCTCATGCAAATATTTTAAGGGATGATTTCTGAGGCGATCCTGAACAACTTTTTCCTTTGCCAAAATGTTGATTAAAGCTTCGTTTTTGAATTACTAACGAAAAACACTGACCAATCAGAGCGCGGGAGAAGATCGTGATACGCTCAACCGCGGTTTTGAACGCCCTCTCGACCGAGCGCTCAACGTGTACTCTGATTCGTCAATGGTTTTCGCTAATAATTCAAAACCGAAGCCCTAACCAACATTTTGGCAAAGGAAAAAGTTATTCAGAACTGCCTCAGCAATCATCCCTTAAAATATTTGCTTGAGGCAGCGAAACACCCTGTATGTACAAACTATAATACGAGTTATCATCCAGATATTATTGGAAGTAGATACTAATAACGTCACGAAAATTGCTCGGCGAATTTTCTCATTAACTATGCAGGACAATTTTCTGGAGCCACATTAAGTAATGAGCGAGTTCAAATAGTTTCCAGTGTTGGAAGTTTCACCGTTAATGTCGTTACTGAGCTTTCGAATTGATAAAAGCGAAAGCATTCGAACGCTCTCGTTGCAAAATCAGGTTGCATGAAATTCGCTTACTTAACTCGATCGATAAATCATTTCAATTCACCAACCAACATTAAAGGAAGATATTAAAAAATGGCTATTTTTGGCATCGCCTAAAAATGACAAATCTCATGCCGGGGCTTTAAGGAATAAAAAGCTCTCAAGGAACACAACATTATCTTTTAACATTTTCCCAAACATGATTGAAAATTGTTAAATATGAATTCAAAGATTTAAATATGATTTTACCAAAATAAGACTTTAACCACCATTTTGGCAAAGGAAACAGTTGTTCAGAATCGCCTCAGCAATCGTCCCATCAAATATTTGCATGAAATGACGAAACACCCAGTATAATCAACAAAAAATAACTTCAATCCCATGCACGATCCGGGACGATTTACAATATTCAAAAGTAAATTAATGAAAATAACAACTGGCAGTGTTTTCTCGCCAGCATTTTCTAACAGATATTTAAAAATTTCCCATCGACTATCGCTACGTAATGTATAGAATATCGATAAATCAGACCAGCTTCTGTGAAAGCGTAAACCCTTTGACACTCCCTTTCTCTCAAAGCACACAACAATACATACGCAAATAGAGCAAAATCGATCTCGTATTACACTCCATCTGTCTCATACTTATATCTATACTTAAATATTTTTACAACATTCATACAGTATGTCACAATGTCTGTAATACAATATATTAGGTTTATCGGAAAGTACTGTCCGTTTTTTTGAATAAAGGAAAATCATACATTTTCGATGCATTTATTAATATTTATTGAATAATATAATTTCCATTGTTACTAATGGAAAGTATAATGGAAATTATATTGTCCAGTAAATATTAATAAACGTATTGAAAATCTATGACTTTCTTTTAATTCTAAAACGAACAGAATTTTTCGGCAGACCTAATAATACCTCTAATATGTATAATGTTAGATATCTAATATGTATAATAATATCTCTAATATGTTTGCAAAAGTTGCAATCAAAATTGGCCTGCAAGTTGATCAATGTTCTTCTTGTAAACATTCTCTTGTTATACTAAAACACAATAGTATAACAAAAGTAGGAAACGCTGTTCTGAAGTCGAAACAGCGATCGTAATATCATAATGCTACCACGTTAAGAACGATTCAGTAGACCGGACACAAGGCAGGGTGGAAAGAGGGTAAATACGGACTGGCGACTCGCAGTCTGTCGCCGATCAGCTCGAATAGTATCAAGTGTCGTATAAGAAGTGTCCATTTATACAACGAGCGAGGAGACGCTTTGTGAATTATCCTTTATTGCTCATTCCCGTGATATCTACGAGCACCTTGAAATAGTACGACGGAATATATTTATAGCGTGTTCCACTTTTGAATACGTTGCTTTCTCTACAAGAAAGGAAATAAAAAATATTCAGTTTAAAAGATAGATAGTCAGAGTGAATTATACAAATTCGCGCAATCTTTTTATGTAATTATTAATTATACAGGGTGCTCCACCTAACGCGAGCATTCTTAATATCTCCCTTATATTTTGTGGTAGGGAACAAAATCAAAGGAAAAAAATATTTGGTTTGAAGGGGCGAACGTAATGATGGGCAAACAAATTTTCTCAAGATCATTTCTTTCGAGATTTCAAAACCATCGAAGTGCTTTTAAATGGTACTGTATATTTTTGATATGGCGCTATGTATCTAAGACCAAGGCGAGTCCAACGACCTATGATATTATAACCGTCACGTGACCTTGAGTACGAAAAATTCATAAAACTTAGATTATTGATGTAATGGTGAAGTAACCGTGATTAGGTGATTAACAAGGGAAAACTTATTTTAGAATACTGATGAAAGCGGTGCAACATGAAGATTCTGAGAGAATGAATTAATATCAAGCCTTCTTTGCTTAATGTTATTAAACACGTTTCCTGCAGCCTGTTTCAACACTACTCATCGAGCTAAACTATAAGCATTGATACATTGATTTCTCCACTCGTTTAGCTACAATCAGTTCAGAATTTAACTTTGATGCATTCATGTTTGCTAATATTAAGCAAGGAAATAAATATAAGGAATGCTTGATATTAGTTTATCCCTACAAAATCTTCATGTTGCACTGTTTTCATCAATGCTTTTAAATAAATTTTCCTTCATCAATCATCCAATCACAGTTATTTCACCGCTTACATCAATAATCCATGTTTTATGAATTTTTCGTACTCAAGGTCTCGTGAAGGTGATAATACCATAGGTCGTTGGTCTCGACAAGATTTTTATACCCTCTATAATTCAAAGCAAGCTTATGTGATTTAAGTGTGCATTTCCCATTTCCCTGCTTAACGCTCACCGCGGTCGAGTTTCTTTCGCATCGATTTGCAGTTTTCAAGTTGAAACGAGAGAACTAGGGACGATTCTTTGCCTGATCTTCACCGTGGCCGAGTAAATTATGAAAGTATAAAATTACGCGGGTCGCGTAAATAGCAGAAGTTGCAGCGGACGGGAAACTTTATTCACCAGACTGCCAGTCGCCAGACTTTTTCTCGTACCGTACAATAAATGAAAAGGCGTTCCAACACGTCTAAAAAATACACGAGAACACCGGGAGGAACGGAAATTATGCTTCGTCCTTCGCTGCTTTATCGAGAGAATTTATCGAAAATTCATCGAAGAGACATTGCAAATGATTTCTGTTCACACGGGCTGATCGAGCAACAAACTTGTTGTTCTTGAACGTTTAATAACTCACGCTACAGCAAGTGTACAGTAACGATTGCCATTTCGAAGGGAGAATAAAGAAAGTGAATATCCCTTTCAGGTTCGTTGTTAAAGCTTCAGTTTTATTGAGGAAAATGGAAGCTCGGTGAAAGAAGCCCGTCGAACAAAGCTGAAAAAGATAATAGCGTTGTCGGCTTGCCAAAAACTGATGCTGAAGCTTTCAAAGGGGTGTAGCCTTAAGGGTGTTTCACGGTTAAACGACTTGTCGCGATAAAACTGCGTGAACAATCGAATTGAAAACGAAAAAACGTTTTGCAGTTTTTCATCTTTTATCAGGTTTCGATGCTGCCGCCTGAAAGGGGTAAGAAAGGTGAAAAATACTAGGAACACCAAAAATGGTGTAAAATATTGTTTAAATATATAACATAAATACAATTCTGCTTTAAAGTTTCAAGTTTACTTTTACCAAAAATGGACCACTCTTAACAGTTTCACGACAAAATATCACTGACATTTGCATATGTTTTAATTCAACGGAATCAGTCACGAACAGATAAAATTAGCAGTACATTTAATGCAGTTAGCCAACTATCCAGAGTGGGGCATTTAAAACAGGTCCCGTGCATAACTCGCTTAGTTTTGGTGATAGAAAAAAATGCTTGAGATCAAACTTGCTTGGTTTCGAGGGGCGCATAATGTGGTGTAACTAATCTTTTTATAGTGGAAGGCGAAGGGGAAATATAAAAAACAAACCTGCGTTTTGTAATGAAATGATGTATTTATTTATTTACATTCTGAGAGAGCTTTTCAGGGCGAATACAACGACCTGTATGAAAGCTACTCCAAGTTAACTACAATGGGAAATAAATTGTCTCAAAGTGCTCTATAAATGCTTGTGTGTTTTTCTTGTTGCTGGTATATGCATAGCTCTTGTAACCGCCAATAAAGGTCATCCGAATAACACGCTTAGTTTTGACGACAGAAAAAAATGCTTCTTGTAAATGCGTGTTGTAACTAATTTTCCTATACAGGAAGGCAAAAAGAAAATGTAAACAACAAACCTGTATTTTGTAATGAAATGGCGTGGTTTTTTATTTAAATTCTGATACAGCTTATCAAGACGAATACAGCGATCTATATGAAAGTTACCCGAAATCAACTACAATGGAAAATAAATAGTCTTAAAGTGCTCTAGGAATACTTGTGTGCTTTTCTGGTTGTTGTTGTTATATTACTCTTGTAATCACTAATATAGGTCAGAACATAAACAACTAAATATTTGTGAACGCAATTTACAATGGAAACATGAATGTTTGATTATGTTCTATGACCTATATTAACGATAGCCAACAAACAGAAAAACACGCAAGTATTCCTAGAGAACTTTGAGACTATTTATCTTCCACTGTAGTAACTTCGAGTAACTTTCATCATCGTTGCACTCGTCTTGAAACGTTTTATCAGAATGTAAAATAAAAAAGTATATCAATTCATTCAAAAATACAGGTTGGTTTTTTATACTTCCTCTTCTGCTCCATTTATAAAAGAATTAGTTGCATCACATTATGTGCATCTCGAAACCATGCGAGTTTGATCTGAAGGATTTTTTTCTAACATCAAAACTCGAACCTAATCGAGATATTCAGGTGAACTGTTTTAAATGCCCCATCCTCTATTAGTAAAATTGGGGTTCGTTACTAAATGATGAATATGATACTATGGAAACAACAATAATAATTTTTAACATGAAGTACATTTATTTCAAGAAATTAAATGTTAATATAAATAATTGCAACACTAAAATAGAATATTAAACCAACTAGCGTAACTAATTCAAGCAGTAGATCTGACAACATTGACGCTAGAAGTAAAAGAAATTAAATTAAAGAGATAAAAATTAAAGAAATTTGTGTTTCAATGCACTGTCGTTCGCTATTCAAATATCTAAATATATATCTATTATTTGACGTTGCCAACATCAATTGTTTTGTGTAGCTTCTGAAAAATTTACACGGAAACCCATTTTTTCATTAACGTTTATGAAAAGTCTGTACGGACAATTTTACATAAATTAATAAATTCATTTCATCTCATTTCGATGTAACTTTGTGCCAATTTGGTACGGTTCTTGAACATAGTTTTCCTGTTTGATAACAAAAAGTAAATCTACAACTCTCTTTATCTAAATCCGCCCCTGTGTCACTATGTTAAAATGTATCAACTTTCATTAACAATTTCTCGATAACTATGCGGTAAATCGATTCGAGATTCTGCACAGTGTTTTTTTTTGTACTCCAAATTAGTTTTGCCCAAAAACTTGAAACCGGTCTTGAGTTTTGTTGTTTACTTAAGAACTACCTTTAGTGGTACACAGAGCCTGAATTTCTTCGAGTGAATCTTGTAGGGGTCAGTTGGCAACGTATGTACGTCCGACCTATCTACTCGTCAAAGATTCGAGTTGCTTTAATAGGGAATTCCCATCGGCTTTAGAGCATCCCACAACGATCAATTTATCTGCCCCGATTTCTCTTAGGAGCTACGTATCAGACTTCATTGCACAAACTGTAATTAGTAGTAGTCATGATCCAGAATTAATTCCCAAATGATTTCCTTTTGCACTGATCAAGTATAATTGAGCTCATCAGATATGTTTATGGAAGTATTGTCAATATAATGAAAAATAATTCTTACAAAACTTGTAACCTAAGTATCTTAATTCGAAGGCTCATTTAGATAAAATTATTAAATCGTACCCAGATAAAAATAATTATAGTTTGATATAATTTCATCGAACATTTCATTAGAATAATTACATATTTCCATTGCCATTACATTTTATTCTATAGTGGTATTTGAATATTATATTCCTGTAACTTTTTGCATAAACACCTACCCAATTCGCTATCTGAAGCATCACGTATTCGTACACGTTGCTTTGTTTAACATTTACGAGAATCAGCGATGGGATAGCGTACCATAAACGATGATACTGTCTCGTGTCTGTTCCAGGATGCACATTCTCGTGTTTGTTTAACATCCACTGGTAGCATAGATCTAGCGCCGGTGCAGTTGAATGATATATTGCAGCTAGCGTGACATCTCGCTGCAACGGGAACGGAAACTCAAACACTTCACAAATGTTAATAATATATAAAATACATAAAAAGGAATTTGAGATCGTTAAATTCAAACGTGCCGATTATATCCTTACATGTTTCTTTTATTAAGTTAAACGGAAGAAAAATTTGCAATATTTACTCCATGTTTTAGTAAGTTTAAACAATAATTGAATACCGTCGATTTTTCGTTAAACACGAATCGATCTCCACGTGGAATGCGTTAGTGAGGCCACTTGCGAGGCTAGGCAAGGACGGCGAGCATTGATTCTGACCTAACCAGCTCCACCCCAGCGCTGAGCCTAACTTCAACAACTCGCCCCGTTTCCACTTTCAACTTTCTCGCATCCCTTCTGTTCCATGCTGACGATGAACCCTGCAGCCTTCTTAGCTCGAACGAGCTGAGTATTCGCGGTCATCTATACTTCTTCATCTTAAAAAGAATTGTAGCATTCGTATTCTATTAATTATAGCATCTCCCTTTTGCATTAACAAGCTATTTTATTTAAAATGTATCTTTTTCGCACTTAATATTGATCTCCACTTTCTCGCGTCAGCAGGAAGCCCAAATTATGTATCGATAGCAATTTCGAATAGCCCGATGTAACAAAAAGTTGCAAGCTGTAATGCGATCAATAAAAATCGATGCCCTGTAGAATTTCGATGATTCTCAACGCGGAGTAGCGTGCACGTTTTGATCAATAATAGCAGCACCGCTTTCGCGTTGGACTGGTTTCGATACGAGGAGCGAGTAGAGCATGCGCTCGATAAACATTAAGGGATCCGCTTGTGTCCCTTCGAAACAACTTAATCGTTCCGCATTCGAGCAATAGTGTCGATCTCTGCTTTCTTCGTCCGCTCAAGTGATTCAATTGGATCACTTTCTTGATTTCATTTCTCATGGACGACCAATATAATTTACCACGGGGGTACGCAACGTTCCATACATGGAGATACAGAGTATTCAATTCCTAATTTACTTTTGGAATGCTTTCAACTGCTTTGGGGGAAAAAGGAAAATATTGTTTGATAGTAAGATAATTCTATTTCATAAAATTTTCTGGTTTTTGCGATCAGAATGCGAGAATATCCATTTGCTTAACAGTTTAAAGCTATCGGCGAACTTGGGATATATCTTGATCATCGGTGCGCCTCCTGGAGGCACTAAAGGTCTCCAGCGATCCTTAGGGACGTCGCGGAATTTGATGATAAAATTATTTTCTAGCATGCAAGCGATGCACTAAAACTGTACAAGACACATAAGCAGATTACATCAGCAACCAAGTACAAGATTCCCTCGGAAAATTACCTGTGCGTAAGACATCCGCTTATGCAGAAACCAGACATTTTTCAAATTGGTTTAGTACGAATACATTTATTGTACGAGTTTTGTACGAATACGTACATTTTTTAATCACTGAATATGGACCGTTTATTTTGAAGGTTGTGTAAGGCCACTTTTCAAAAAGAATTGAGAAAGGGACAAATTTGCACATATTTCTACGTGAACTTTTTATTTATATACAGCTTAGTATGTAAATCTAAATTTATTTACTTGTTTTAATCAATTTAAATTTCATCGATAAATCGAATTGCAGGGTCATTTATTTTGAAAGTGGTGTAAGTCCATCCATGATCCGGAAAAAAGGTATTGGTCTAATTAATTGTCAAAAGGACTATTTATAAAATAAATGTACATATGTATAAACATATACAGACGAGGAAAAAATAAATAGATCCTATCTGAATTTTTGAATTGATGCAAGCGCAGCATTTTAATATCTCAATATATAAGAAAATGGACTTACACCACTTTCAAGATAAACGGCCCAGATTATACAGGGTGAGCTATTTAAAACGGGTCAACAGAATATCTCGCTTAATTTGCACGTTAAAAAAACATGTTTTAGATTATTTTAACACAGAACATAAACAACTGAATATTTGTAAATGTATTGTACAATGTAGACATGAATGTTTGTTTATGTTCTGTGACCTGTGTTAGTAATTCCAAGAGCAATATAACAACAACCAGGCAAACACACATGTATTCATAGAACACTTTGAGACGATATATTTCCCATTGTAGTTAACTTCCAGTAACTTTCATATAGGTCGTTGTATTCGTCTTAAAACGCTCTATCAGAATATATATAAAAAAAAAACTATACCATTCCATTTGAAAATATGAGTTTGCTTTTTATATTTCCTCTTCGCCGTCACTTATGAAAAAATTAGTTACATCGAATTGTATGCCCCTCGATGCCAAGCAAGTTTGACTCAAGCATTTATCTCTGCGATCATAGGGCACTTTGGGATAATTTATTTCTCGCTGTAGTTAACTTCGAGTAGCTTTCATATGGGTCCTTGTATTCATCTTGAAACGATCTATCAGAATGTAAATAAAAAAACCATACCATTCCATTTAAAAATACAGGTTTACTTTTCGCATTTCCCCTTCGCTTTCACATATAAAAAAAATTAGTTGTATCACATTATGTGTCCCTCGAAACCAAGCAAAATCTGAAGCACATTTTTCTATCGTCAAAACTAAGTGAGTTATCCAGGTGAACTGTTCTAAATGTCCCACCCTGTATATGGACGTCAGTGGACAAATTAGATAAATTGGAGAGCTCGATGCAAAAAGCGGTCAGATATACTTTTTGGTAAAAATTGAGTTTTCATGTAACTTGTAATTCTAACTGTATTGCGCATTGCTAGTGGCAAGAATTAGGTACCAATCAGTATTTTTTGTATTCAAAATCAGTTCCGTAGTCCAAAACTATCCACAAACAGAAATATTTAAAAAAAAAACAGAACTAGAAGACATTCCTTCATTAGCATAAAAATTATTTTGGGACTACAGCATCGTAAGTAATGATGGAGGTCTAAATAATTTAAATTCAAAAACTGATGACTTTGTGTCCAAACATTATTCGTATGCTTATTGAACGATAAAACTGCATTTAGAGATTTTTGGTTGATTTTTTTCATTTTAGTTTTAATTTCAGTGAGAGAAACGGATAGCTTCATTGAAAAACAAGAATTCTTATTAAAACCAAATTATTTTTCGTGAAGAGTACATTACTAATATGTATAATTTTATTCAGATGTGAATAATTTGTATAAACAATTTACTTCAATTTACTTAACTAGACTGTTTGTCGTTGATGGTGTAAAGTTCCCAATAATGGGGCTGAGAATTTTCAATTCTTACTTTACATGACGCGAATACATTTACGTTTAAAGTGCCTGTTGGGTTTCGTGAAAATTTAATTATGTGTGCTTCTGACGAGTGAATGAAAGGATGTTATTTGCGAATAATGAATTATTGATCTATAATTTGGATTTTGCACCAACATCCCAGTCCATTTTTCTTATGTACTTTGCCACCTGGCATCTGCTGATAGGATATCGACAAACGCTTGATACCATTTATTTTGAAAAATCACAATATTAGTGACTGATTGACATCGGAACACCTGTTTCAGAAACTTGAGCAAGACGATGACGACGAGTATCTCGACTCCCCCTGGGCCGACGGTAGCAGTCTGAAGCGACACTTTCAGGGTCTGAACAACATCTCCTGGAAGCCGCACTAAGCGGGATATAAAAATCATAGAACGGGGAGAGAGAGAGAGAGAGAGAGAGAGAGAGAGAAGGCATTTCTCTTACGTAACTCGTTGAAGTATCCAACCGCGATTATAGCCAATATTCTCTCACCGACTATCAGAGGGACAGACAGTTCAGTAGAGGACCGCGCTGGCGTTGTACCTTCAAGCGTTTCCACGAAACTAACCAGAGACGCGTGATGCTCAAAAGGAGGAGTTTCGAAAGGAATGGGCGTCGATTTACGTCCAAATAGAAAAATAATAAACACGTATGCAAAAGGAAAATATAAAATAATGCTCGCGTGCGTTCTCTCCTCGAAGCGAAGGAACAAGCGATATCTAAATATAATAGGGGAACGGTGATCCAGAGCGCCGTTCACGACGAACAAGCGAGCGTTTTAATATACGCCGCAACGCTGTCGCATGAATACTGTCCCACGCTGTGTACGCGCTAATTATTATCCAATAGAGATATAACGATATTTTGTGACAGACTTTTTTCTACTCGATGACACAGCCGCCCGTGACACGCTAGCGCGTACGAGAGAGGGCGACCTCTCGAGTCGGCTAGTCGATTAAATCCATTTGCTGGCTCGCGTTTTTAGCCCGGTGGTCGCTCGTGGTCGGTACACTGTATCGGTACTCGCGAGCTCGATAGATGTCGGTAGCTTGGCGAGGATCCAACGGGGCGACATTACATTTAGATTAGTTGCCGATACTCTGGCGCCTCTGGGATCTCGTCGTGCAGGGTGTTTCCAAGGCATCGCGGTGGAAATCCCAGGATAAACTCCCCGCGCAAAGTCGATGCAAACGATCCGGCGACTTGGAAACCGTTCCGCTTCAGAATTATCACCTCTTCTCGAAGATTGAACGAGGTCTCTCGAGAAACGTTAAACAAACAAGGAAATTATATTATAAATATTTGAAATGGTCTCACGTATACTTCGAGCAGCACGATTCGTGGTTGGGACAACTATACAAAATAACACTTTCGATGCCCTTGAAATATGTTGCCAAGGTCATCGTTCCGAACAACATTTTTCTATAGATGCACATAATAAACGAACTCTTTAGTTTTCGAGATATTCACAAAAATATGTTTACCACTGTGTATTTTGGTTTACTTTGTTTAGTAATTTTGTTAGTAGGCTAGTAATGTACTATTCGCGTACAGAATTAAGTCTCCTGAGACGGCATCGGGGTAAGATGGGTACGCCACGCTCTCCACGTGCAACGCCAGGAGCTCGAGCCTGATAGGTTTGTATACACTTCCTTTGTTAATATAGGTGAGCGATACAGATATCTAATTGGTTCGAATTCGGGGCTATTGGAATCAGACCAATCAAACCCGCATTGATTGCAGGAGACTTCATTCTGGGCGCGAATAGTAATCTAACCAGCATTTGGTTAGGACGCTGAAAAGCTGTACTAAATAACGAAGGCAGTAATGTAGGTTAATAGCTTAGCCTAACCACATTACTATGTGTTTTGAATTGCTTTGGTTAGGTGACCGGAAGACAATACTAAAAGACAGAAGCAGTGATGTAGGTTACTAACCTAACCTAAGTTATTGATTAGTACCGAAATTAGTGGTCAGGTTAGGTTACTAACCTGCATTACTGCCTTTGCCTTTTAGTATAGCTTTTTAGTAACCTAACCAAATACTGAAACCTAACTGGTTAGGTTATTAAAAGGTTATACTAAAAGACAAAGTCAGTAATGTAGCTTAATAACCTAACCTAACCAGTAATTTGGGTACTAACTAGTATCTTAGTATTTAATCAGTATTTGGTTAGGTTACATTACTAACTTACTAACCAAATGACTAACAAGTAATAATGAACCAAAGTAACTCAAAATACACGCTAGTAAATATGTTTTTGCAAATCTCGAAAACTAAAAGGATAGGAGAAAGTTGCTCAGAATGATGACCTTGACAACATATCTGAAAGACAATGAGCTCCGCTCGGCTCTGTTATTCTGCATATTTACCGTAGTTAAATAGTGGAAAACTAAATAACTGATCGATTCTCGAGTCAATATTAAGGAAACACTTTCGTGCCCTGGAATTACTCGGAAACACCCTGTATGACGTCAACAGCCCAACACACTCCAGTGCAATTTGTGTAACTGTTCTCACCGAAGCCTGCCGCAGAATATTAAATAGGGGCAGGGGGTTGTTTCCTGCCGGTTAAACGTTCCAGTCGATTCGATCACGAGGGAAGAGTACGTGTAAAGTACGTGTAAAGACACACGATCCTCCTCGTGTTTATAGCGATAGAAATCGAGCAAAAGCATTCCTGCCCATTTTCCGACAGCACACGTCGAGGACGGATTTTTGGTCCTTTTTCGCACAACCGGATGACTCTGGTTCACTCTACCAAGGGAACGAAGCAGGACGATCGAGCAAGAACGAAAGAAAATCGTATCGACGGGACACGCTGAAGGGGAGAGAAAACGAACTCGCGCGAGTAACGTTACTCACATGGACTAATAAAAACGGGGAGTTTAACGAGTAAATTAAGAGTACCGTTTACAGATAATTACCAAGTATTACTAAGTTAATCTGCTTGCTGTGTGATCATGACGCGCATTCGAGAAACGCCACTCCACGTGCATCGTAGACGAATTGAGAATCACGCTGTATCGATACACCTTCTCACACATATGCACAGATAGACACACTCACGCGCGTATACAAAAGTCCGTTTCACGGTACTATACCTATACACACAAACTTCCGGTCGGGGAATAACCGATGAACTTAAAATTGCTGCTGCAGGGGTGTGCCACCCTTCCGCCATCCACTATTCGATTTCCGCTTTTTTTCGGTAAGCGTACGGGACGAACCGTCGGGATCGTTCTAATGTGGCAGAAACGACATTGCAGTTGAAACTTTAAGGATTGGCGCAAGTCTGTTGGGGCGAAGGTTGATTCATGTACGTGTTTGCCTGACTAGCATCTGCTTATACTACTGAATTTTCTTATATTTATGAATTATCTTATTATCTAATATAGTTACCTTATTATTTCACCTTTGCCTATACAGAAACAGAAGTTTTACAACAAATTCAATAATCTTATTTTTAATAAGTCGATGATTTTGAAATTAGTATTTGTACACCAAACTGCTTATCAAAATTCGTCAATGAACATTTATAAACGTCAGTACAAAGGGATACTTCTAAAGCAATAACACACAAAATTTGAGCATTCCTCTTGAATGATTCTAATATACTTTTATTGTGGAACATTGAAAAACACCGTCCGATACGGTATCGACGTTTCAATAAACGCCACTATAACAGCGCTAGTATCTCTTCTAAAATATATCCAATAGAATTTTCACAATGTAATATCGGTCCTTCATCAATAGGCGGGTATACAACACGAATCAGCCGTGTCTGAAGCATATTGTACAGCATCGCAATACATCTTCATATCGCGGGCAAATGCTATCGGTTCGGGTCAAGTTTGTCGGTAGAAGGTTACGTATATAAACGCACCACATTTTCCAAACACTGAATACGGAGGCTGTCTATCGCAACGGGACGAAAGAAAACTCACCCTTGTGATTACGTAAAGTGTAAAGCAACACAGGGCGCCACACGCGCAGAAGATAAAACAACAGCAGTTTTTTCGCGAGCAAAGGAGTCGCTTGAGCGAATCGATATGAGCGGCGCGCAGTGGGAATAACTGCTCGTCCCTTTTTTTAAAATCAGATAACTCTTAACAGAAATAAGATAGAGGGATCATGCTTTCTCGGGATTGCAGCTAACATGTCGCAGAATAGGAGGAAAGTATAGCGAAAGTATTATGAACGCGATTTTACATTGAAAATTTATATGGAAGTCGAGAATTGCGAAGAAAATGTCGATTTTGATTTTTGAATTTAGTTTTGAATTTTCTTATGACTTGTTATATGTCATTACCTATAGATTTTGACACGCCGAATTCAAATCTGTCTGTAGAATTTGAGTAGCCCTTAAAAATTGCAAGAAAAATGCGATTTAAATAAAATAATTACTGATTTTTCCACTAAGCCGCATTTTTCTTTAAATCCTGAGGGATTAGACTAATTCTGTGTCCAGATTTGAATTCAGCGCGCCAAAATCTATAGCAACTGATGTATAACAAGTTGTGAAAAAAATTAAACCACACATTATAATACAAAAATCACAATTTTCTTCGCGTGTGTCAACTTTGTCATAAATTTTCAACACTAAAACATGTTTAGAACACATTTTATATATCTTTCCCTTACTCTGTAACATCTAAGCTGTAACTTCGAAAAGGAATCATCCCTCTATGTTATTTCTATCAAGAGTTATTAGATTTCGGAAGAGTAATGTGCAGTTTGCTACCCTTCGCCCATAAGATCGATGGCAAAAAATTGATGCTGAAAGAATTTTATTAGAATCGGGGTTACATCAGTACGTACAAATAACGATATTTTAAATTGCCCAATTTTTCCGTTCAAACGAAGCCGTATAATTATTTCTGTGACAACGTTATTCTTTTATCATTGATATTTTTCCATCATTGATTATAAGTTTCAGGAGTGGCTACAACGGCTTTGGCATTCTGTAGGAAGAATCTAAGAATAAATGTTAGATTGAAATTGTTAAGACGGATTGTAAGGAAAATTGGATCGTGGATGTAGAGGATTACCAAATGTTAAACTTCGATGAAATTTTATCAGTAGCTGATTTAATCCAGGTTCATTATCTACGTATAATATAAATTATTGTATATCATGTTTCCGCGTGATATCATTGTTATGCGAATTATCGATCGAACGGGTGCACCTTGAGTTTTGTGCATAAGATTCGAAGGTTCATAACGACCAGAAATTAAGTTTAACCACTTGCCAACGATTTATTGGAAAAGGCTGGAAATACGAAAACAGGTTTCATATTCACAGGAACTTACTTTCCTTTTGCTGATGCGCACTTTAAGTAATTATAAACGGTGCTTGGCCCGAGAAGCGATTGAAATGGCTGTACCGGGACGCACTTTGTCGAATCGCGTGGCTCTCATCGTTTTAGAAATTTTGAAATCTGTTTCGCGTACGATCTACCACACACCAAATAAAGCGCACGTGTACCCACGGTTTGTTGCAAACTCTCACCTAACGTACACACGCGTGCACGATTACACGTACACCATGCACACAGAGATACACTATAATAATCTATGGAAAGAAATAATAATTGAATTGTTTTTATGGATTAAGAACAAGTTGTCTGTGATCTACAATAATTAAAAGAATATTTAATAAGTATTAACACGATAAATGCATAATCGACACGTCGATAATGTCGAACGAATCGGTTTAGGAAATAATACAATTAATAACGGAGAAACGTGGAGGAAGTAAAAGGGGGAGAAGCAGGATGATATATCGGAATGGTATTGCGATAATGGTTAGAGCAATATGACAAAACGAGATGGAGGAAACGATAACGAGGACGATTAATCGTATTAACGACGTCACCGCAAAGGAATTCTAGAAAAGAGGTATATTATATAAATACATATACATATAAACATTAAATAATAAAAATAGAGATTTAAAATGAAGCACACACCACGTCTAAATATGTAATCGCTGTTGTTAATCAGTAATAAATCGCGATACGAAGAAACAAGGGAGGAAAACCAATGTGCGTGCTGCGTTCGAAGTACCGATTAAAATACCCCCCGAAAAAATGATATAAATAAACAAACAAATATATAAATAAATAAATATATATATGGCACTTGACCGTCGCGGCTAAAAGAAGTACATAGGATAGATAGATTTATAGAAGCGCAAAAAAAAAACACCAAAAATCGTTCCTTCCACCCGCTCCGGCCGTGTATTTGATTATCAATTTTAAATATATCGCATCTCATGTGAAGCCAGGGGAAAGCTCTGCGCATTTGTAAGCGCGCCACAGAATGCAATTAATGTATCGTTTTACCGATGACAAGAAAAAAAAACAGAGAGAGGGAAGGACGATCGAGAGAACGAAGGAAAGAAAGGGAGGTGATACGAAGGAGAAGGGAACGAAGAGAAAAAGAAAATTATATAAAATGCCACAATCACCGAGTAATAAGTTGTTCAACGAGCGTTGCGAGAGATGTTCGAAATGATTTTTGTACAGTTTTGGCACACGCGAGAGTACGTGCAACATCGTCGTCTTTATATTTATGTACAACATTCAATTATTATAAATTTTCGATATTATTACAAACTATGGTCGATTTCGTGTGAAAGTGTATATGGCTTTTTCTGCGGTTAACAATAAAATGTTGTCAAAGCTTTTCCACGAGATATATATTATATACATACATATTTCACTCGAACGCTTTGAATTATCTGTTAATTGCTATCCTCCCATTGTTATAATAAAAAGATTCCAAAAATGCTAAAATTTCGTTACGGTTTTGTTATGGATCTGTTTAATCTGTGAATTATTATTTTATTACTTTTGTACTATCCCATAAACGTCCACGCTGGATGTTTCGGACGTTTCAAAAGATCCGAAATGTCCTTCATACGTCCTAATACACATCCATCCTAATGCACATCCATAAAACGTCCACGCTGGATATTTCGGACGTTTCAAAAGATCCGAAATGTCCTTAATACGTCCTAATCACATTCCCTCGACGTTCTGAAAAGGTTCTAGAAAGATAGTAAACATTTATAAACGTGCTGTGCAGAACATTTTTTGGACGTCCCAAAATAGTATTTTATAGACTTTTTCTGGACGTCCGGATCTTTTCAAAACTTTCTGCTGGTGTGCAGAAGAACATTTTTCAAATGTACCAAAGTCACATCTTTTTACAATCATTTATACACATTTCTAAAGTATACGTAAATTTGTTATTATTATTGTTATTATTAATTATAAGTTAATTTACTACCACATACAACTAGAAGACAGAATGTAGGAAAAGTTCAGACCGAAGGGGATTGGAAATCGAACTCGGTTGCCTCTGCTGGCAACAAAGCACTCTTACCTCGTCAAACCGTCCATAGGACATTCAATATGGATATTTCTAAAACGTCGAGAACTTAGGTTCTCAGAACTTCCATAGGGCGTTCAAAATGGACGTTTCTAAAACGTCCAGACTTTAGAGATGCGACGTCTATAACGGACGTCGGTCGTCCGGTGTTGTCTGGGATGATCATCTTTCTATATGCTATTCCTGATTCTTTTACATAAAAACACTTTTGACGTTTCTAATTATAGCAAGTGAATATTTATTATCGATTAGATTGATCTTTTAGCTGCAATTTGAATTAAGAGATATCTCCCAAAAGCACGGAATAGTAAAAACAGTTTAAACAATTTTTAGAAACGTAATCCGTGTTGCCATCTATACAGGAGTGTTGAAATTAGTTATATCCCTACTATATCGACTCACGAGTTGATATGGTAGGGGCACAAGTAGTTTCGAACACCTCTTTACAGATAGCAGTACTATACTACTATACTGCAAAGTTCAATTTGTTATAGCTTTAACTTACTAACTCATTTAAAAGTATATTATACAACAAACAATTTAAAATGTTCATTCCATCATATTTACAATCCTTCCATTGTAATAGACGCAGCACAAATGACTAACGATAAAGGGACAACAATATTACTTCTATATTTTACCTTTTAATTCTTTTCTGTACGAGTTTCATAAACAAAAATAGAAAGCAATAACAATTCTTGAAAAACAGGAAGCCAGAGACTGTATTGCTCTGCACCAGGACTCGGTTTGCAATTATAATTCGACACAGGGGTGGTACATTTTTTTATATATTTATTGCTTGCAAAAATGAGTTTAAGCACGCAATTATAAAACTGTTCACCAGTCTAATAAGCTTTATAAATCGATAGTAATACTTAAAATCTGCCCAAATAAAGTCGCGCTTAGTATTTTCCACCATTGTGAAAGCGATCCAATTCTGAAGAACAACTAAACTGTGATAAACCACCAACAAAGATCATCACTTGGAATTTGTGCTGACCTATATTCTTCCAGTCTCATCCTACACTCTTATCCACGAATTCACGAAACCCCCGTCGGTCTATGAAAAACAAATATCTCAGCGCCTCGAGATCGGAGCCAGAACAATTGACACTCCTACATCGCTTCAATAGCTCGATATCCCTATGGAGTGTCGATATCAAATACATATACAAATTATGACTAGACTGCGGATTTTTATACATTTCTAGGAAAGTTAACACTTTGACGTCAGAGAAGACGTCCTTTGTGTTTCAAGCGTTGCTTTCGAATTGGTCATATAAAAAAAACAATATTCGCATTATCTTTAAAATGTTAAAATAAACAAATGTGAATATAAGGCGAAGGTACCTAGCAAGGACCATGTTCCTAATATCGCCAACCGTCATATTTCGCAAAATAAGACTAAAATTTATAAATTAAGAGCTGAATTAGTACCTAAATTGTATGTATGCAACAAGACATACTGTAAGTGCAGCGTCATTTGGTTAACGATTATAAAAGGGGAAGTATTTTAGTGAATCTTAATACTGTAGATACTCAATAAGCGACGGTATTCCGATCTACACGTAAGTGACGGAAAGTTACCCCCACCTCACTTTGACCGCTGTCATCGAAACAATAACAAATGTCGAAACCTCATCCACGCCTCGTAGATTCTATCAATAAAATTTCCCTCCATCTACACGATAAGTGACGATCTCAGTGTCCCGATTTACCGTCATTTATAGAAAATCTACTGTAGTGTAAAAACTAAGGCTGCGGCAATTTTACATAACATTCGGAGAAATCAACTTATAAGTTCTATAAATGCAAGAATGTCTATTGTAAATTCCTAATTAATCATGCACTTAAATGGATTCTAATGTTTTTATTTTAAATGAAAACAACGTTTTTCTTGTATCAGTATGTACGTTCCCAAATAATTCCCAATACAACGGTTTCGGTGCATTATTTGCTACAGGTGGGACCACAAAATTAGGTTAGGAACCAAATTAACTTTGTTCGATCGATAATAAAAAGTGACATATCAGAAAAATCGAATATCTACAGTTTAGTATAATAAAAACACCTTTTACATCTAATTTTAATTTAAAAATTGATTAGAATCATTTATATAGCAAGATATAATAAAAGCACATGTGAAGATGACTGCAAAATCTTATGTATACATGAATCAATCAATATTTCTTGAGTATTACTAACATTAAGCAAGGGAGGAAGCATAAGGAACGCTTGATATTTGTTCATCCTTTCAGAATCTTCATGTTGCACAGTTTTCATCGATATTTTAAAATAAATTCTCCATCGTTAGTCGTCTAATCACGGTTATTTCACCATTTAAATCAATAATCCAAATTTTAGGAACTTATCCGTATTCAAAGTCGCGTGAAGGTCATAATATCGTAGGTCATTGGACTCGCCTTGAACTTAGCTATCATATCGCCATATCAAGAATATGTAGCCCCACTTAAAAAGACTTCGATAGTTATGAAATCTCGAAAAAAGTGACCTTGAGAAAATTTGTTTGTCCACCATTACGTTCACCCCTTCAAACCAAATGTCTTTTTCCTTTGACATTTTTCCTTATCACAAAAAACAAGCGAAATATTCGGAATGATCAAGTTCGGTGAAACGCCCCTATACAGGGAGATACAAAATGACTCCAAAATCTCGTGTATACATTAATTAATCAATATTTCATGAGTAGGCGCTATTAGGAACACATTTTTCTGATCCTAATTTTGGCATGTCTTACATTTTTTAAGACCCAATTAAAAATGTGTACGTTTCAACGAGTCTGACTTATGTTAACGTGAAACATAAGTAATCGTTCTTGAATCTGAAACAAAGCGCTTTCAAAAATATCAATTATCATTCGATCAATAGCGATTTAAATTTTGCTATGCGATATTAAGTACCTTTGCCCTACTTGCGCACCTTCTAACTACGTGTTTTGCAAAGTTGTTATCGAAGTGAGGCTGCTGCATGCGGCAAAATTGCACAGAGTGTAGGTAAGTGAAAAAATATACAAAATATCTAAATTATAGCACTTTTTGTAATACCTGGCGGGTGAAATAATTTTCTACCAAAGTTCTACTTTTTTTACCATATTCTTACTAATATAGATTTGCATAAAAATCCACAGTTACTGATAAGCTGTAACTATCAATTTACTTCAGACACCTAAAACGAAACAGGAATGCACAACCAATCAACAGCTCCTAAACACTAAGAACAAATAAAATTGGAATTGATAAAAACTACCCTTGAAACTCGTAAACAAAAGAAAAAGAAAACGGATGAGGAAGGCCTTCAGGGGTGTTTCCAGACCCCCCCGAAGAGAAGCCCAAGGAGAAACTGGCACGCTTCGGTATCGAGCCGCGCGAAAACGAACTCCCCCCGTTCACCTCGACCGGCGGCGTCAGCAACCCCGAGGCTCGTCCACGCGCATGCACCACCCCAACGAACGGGGGCGAGAACGAGGAAGGCATGAGAGGGAGGGAGAGATCGAACGCCGACACCGATTCTCGCAGTCTCTTCTCGTTGTCCGTGCGTGCATCGAAAGCCTCGTCAAATCTCCTCCGCTGCGCGGGCTTCAGTGATAAAAGGATCGGGAAAAGAGGAAACGATCGAGGATTCCCGTCTATCAGCTCCGAACGGACAGGAGAGAAACCGTAATCCCTGCGTTCGGTCTCTCTCCCTTCGTCGCCGTTTCGTGACTCGGTGGATTCCGGCGTAGGATGCGAGGACGGCGACGCGATCGCCGAGGATATCGCGAAAGCTGAGGATTCCGCTTGGTTCAATTCCAGAACGCGAGTAACAGCCGCTGATTCCGCGAGAGTTCAAGTAAGAGTATATTTATTTAAAAACGCGTGGGACGCATGCACACCTGTGGGCTTGATCATCATGGGGTGTACCGTGTAGAAACTTGGACGACAATATGGGGACGCAAAGACGCGTAGCGCGACGCAAGGACGCCGTATGACGCGTATTCGCGACACCTTTCAAAAGAGGAAACTTCGAATACTCGACTGCTGCTTTCTGTCTTTTCATTGTTTTTGGAAGGGAAAGATTTTTATCGGATAATTCTAGGGATCGAATACGATGTAACTGACCGACAGGCTGTTAATTGCATGGCAGAAGTTGAATAATACTGTTGAATATCTGATAGAAGCGATTGTTTATTGTGTTGGATTCGAATTTTTCAATGGAGGCGAGATTCTGATAGAATTATGATAGAGGGGTGTGATAAGGTAGGGGAAAAATGAAAAATCGATGGGTTACAAGAGATTAGATGTAATGTAGCGATAAGGATGACTGATTGTTATTATGACAGACATGGTGGTAATGGATATACTCTTTTTAGTTGACGTCTGTGACTTTTTTACTCATTGTTGAAATGCTGAGTTGCTGAAAAGAGAAATTCAATTTATAAGAGCAGTTCTCATCTTTGAAAATAAGAATTGTAATATTGGTCTGCATTATTACTTAGAATTAAGTACAGTTAACTTATAATTAGGGCATACGAGGAATGTTTATAATTTCATAACAAATTAGTCATTTATGTTATTAGTAATATAGAAATCAATTCAAATATTAAATTATACTCACCGTAGCCGCCTGTCTAGTATACTTGGAACAAATTTCAAATACAAGCCTCAATATCATGATACTTAACGCACGGATAAAATTTATTGCCTCTGATATCGGACACAGAGGAAAATGCATTGTGTGCTGCATGATTCGATGGCTCCGCGATGTCTAGTGACATGTCCTATGCAGTCTCGAGCGATTAAGATCAAAGTACCACATTCAAGTACTTGGCTTATGCCAAAAAAATGTTGCATCCCTGGAAAAAATTTCTTTAATCACAAGTTTAAGTATCGAAAGGTATTTTAATACATTTGCAATATTATAAAAATATAATATAATAAAACAAGAATTTTTTATTTACAGCACTAGAAAAATACAGAAAATTCTTTTTTTAATTCTAGTACATATGATATATAGTTTCCAATTATTTACACTACTAAGGCAGTAATACAAATAAATTATTTTCTCTAGATTCTGATGATTCAAAATTTTAAAGAAATTCGTCTGCCTGTTTCTTGAATAGGGTACAACATTACAAAAATACAGAGATTTCTTTTTTCAATTCTGGTACATACGATATTTAGTTTTCAATTACTTGCACTATTGAAGAAAATTTAAATGCATATAATTCACAATTCTGAAGAAATTTTTATGTCTGTTTGTTGACTAGTGTATAACACTAGAAAAATACAGAGAATTCTATTTTAAATTCTGGCACATATGATATATAGTTTTCAATTATTTGCTCTATTGGGGAAGTAATACAAATAAATAATTTTCTCTAACTTCTTATAATTCACAATTTTAAAGACATTTTTCTGCCTCTTTCCTGAATAGTAAAAGTATGTCCACGTTTTTCAATTTTGCATAATTAACAATACCAAGAAACATATACATAATATTTCTTATACTATATATTTATACTTCTCCGTTATTAGAGGGATGGATACAATCTCTTTTTCTTCGCATAAAATATTCATTATCTTCATGTTTGGTATTGAAATATACATAAATATATTCTTGTTACAAAGCTCCGCTCGTCAGTATTCTTCGAACAGCTTTCTATGGCTTTATTCATGCAACGGGTACCGTAACATTTATTCCGGCTTGCGATGAGAAGTACATTTTAATGAGGAAAGGTAACAGTCTGCCGAACGGAAACCTCTATGCCGAACTGATCGATGAACGATCAGCTGAACCAAAATCTAATTCAATGAGAATCCTTGATCAACGTCCTATTAGATTGAATTTCCTAGACATATTTTAGATCTGCTGACGATGAAGCAGGAAATTACTGTCGGGGTATAGGTCATAGCGAAACCATGGTATTAAATAACAAACACAGGAAATTGATCTGAAATATTTCATTCAGTGCCACTATTATTTTCTACTTACCACTAAAAATAGCTTTCAGTTCATATTTTTATTTTAATCCAGCAATAAGTCATTGGCTTAACTATTTGCAAGAGAATGCCGCGTTATCTTGAAACCTTGAATCCACCATCCTTTTCAAATTATTAACATTTTCATTCACCAATTTCTATTTTGTACATATTTACAATTATTAGTCTATTTAGCATTTTCAATCCAACTTCAATCAACTTTATCACATTATGTCTAAGACTAGATATACAATAATCAAGATCTAAGATATTCCATTCACAGCCACTATTATTTTCTACTTGGCACTAAAAATAGTTTAAGTATAGCATTTGCTTTTATTTTAATCTAACAATAAGTCGTTGAATTAACTGTTTAGTCCCTCAACTATCAGAAAGAAAAATCTACATTATCTTAAAGCCCTGAACCTACCATTCTTTTCGAATTAACAACATTTTCCCTTGGTAATTTTTCTTTAGTTAGTATTTAACTATTTTACAATTTCAATCAAAATAAATTTCCTCACATTATATCCAAATCAATTATATCATAGCATATCCAAATTAATTATATCGTCTTCCAAGTAGAATATGATTTAATCCAAAAACATTTTACTAGTCTTTACGATTGCATTTACCATCGTAGAATCAGCACCAACGAGAAAACTCTTCCTTAACATTTCAGAGATTCGCAATTCGCCTCCTGCAACATTTCTCGCGTGTCTATCAATAATTCCACAAGCTGCATCGATACTTGTCTAAGCTCGGAAGCACGATATGCATGCGACCTTAGCTAAGCTCGTCACCAGGAAGGGTAGAAAGGACTCGTCGGTCGATCGATGCGTGACTCTGTCTACGATGTACGACACGTTAGAGAAACAAAGGCTAAGAGGGCGGTGTCGTAGGGGTGGATGAGAGGAAATCGGGGCAGAAAAGAGAGAAAGCATGAATCTCCCCTTGCTTGGGAAAACAGTCGGGTGTCACGGCTATGCAACCCTCGTCCTCTTCCATTTTTCCCCCTCGTTTCATCGTCAACTGCAATTTTCCCCATTTTTACCGCTTCGAATAATAATGAAAGAATTTCGTTAATGAGCGACGATTATACACTCGCGCCTCCTTCAAAGAAACCGCTGGATAGGTTTAATACCCGTTTCTTTACGCTTTTGAAAATTTTTGAGTGCTCCCGGATAAATGTCTCAAAACAATTATTTCTTTTTTTTTAGTAAATTCGACATTTATTATTCTGGATATTGCATATAGGGAAATCTTGTTGGGTCGATAAGTAGCGATCAAGTAAATGGTTAATCGTAGAGGTAACCACGATAAGAGTTACGTTGTCAACCACCTTTGTCACCCTGCAGCAATCTTAATTTTCTTCAGGATTCGAGTTTAACTCTTCTGCCATTATTATCCTCCATAGTTTCTGAAGAGCCGAAAAAGGTCAGAATGATATATTCTTAATAGGTGATGGCAGTGTAATATATGATACAAAATCATATTGAAGTCATACTTCCAAAAAACGCAATAGTTATGAAATAATAACTAGCAAGCATTTTTCAACTACGTAGTTCTATTTAAATCAAGATAATTGTAGCTTGTAATAATTTTATCGGTTTTGGATAGAATGAGTATATTCTTAATAGGTGATCCAGTTTTAATACATGATGCAAAATTATATTAAAATAATACTACGAAAAAATGCAGTAATTACAAAATATCTGGCAAACGTTTTCCAATTACATAATTATATTAAAATTAACTTAATTTTAGCTGGTAATAATTGTACCTTTTTTTGGATAGAATTAATACATTTTTAATAGGTGATCATGGTTTAATACATCATATAAAATCATATTAAAATCGTACCAAAAAAATGCAATAATTATGAAATAACTAGCAACTATTTTCCAATTATTTTAATTTTATCTTTTTACATGACTATCACATGATCACTTAAATTTTCTAGTTTCAGCTCTCGCATAGCATTCCAAAGAAAAACGAGAACTGACGTTTGCATGTTTCTTTCGAGGCCAATCTCATCTCAGAGTTTCCGCTTCTTAACGTGTGCATAAATATTTGATAAGAAGGTCCGGAAAATCGAATTTCTCGTCCAAAGAGGATACGTCCCCTCTTGAATTCGCTCGAACAGTAGCTAGTAGATTAATAACACATTTCACTCGAAAAGATTAAACCATTCCATTTGGGCTGATACATTTTGCAAAGTATTAATCATTATGAGAAAATAATTAGATGCAATAATTAGATACAATCTATAGGTTCTCAAGAATGAATATATTAAATATAGAATAAATAAAAGAATAACAAAGATTCATCGAATACAATCCCAAAAATGAAACGGAATCTATTTGCCTTAACATTTAATTATATTAAACGATCAGCAATTAGCTTCGACCTCATTTTATTTATTAACAATCGATTAATTACTTTCTGCAATGGCTACTCGGACAGACTCCCTCATCCCCTTCCTTAATTAAATACAAGGACATCGTACAAACAGACGCTGAAACGATAAACGTCTTTTCAATTTTAAAATAGCCATGACAGAATTTAATTTGTGGAATAACTTTGTACGAAACTCGAATAAACGCGGGTCAAGGAACGTTCTCGCTGAACTATTGTGTTAAGCACTTCTTTGAAGCGCTTTGAAAATCGAGGTAAATGGATGAGAAAATAGAAGCCTTTGGAAAGAAGTAGGCGTCAAGTAACAGAGCCGATGTTTCTAGACGAGTAAAACGGATGATACACAAGGTAATCCACTGTTGGTTTCAATCTCGAGGGAGCAATCCGAGGGACGCGCGTTGTGTTTTACGCGTTTTCTCCATGGGTTGCCGGCTCATAAAATGTACAAAAGATGTAGCAGTCAATGCAGAAAGCAAAATTGTTTAAAATCGAGTCAATATTACATAAAAAAGAAAATTATGGTCGAGAAAATTAGCTCACCTACCAGGTATTATAAGAAAAAAACACTGTAAGTTATATGTTTCATAGATTTTTTTCATTTACGTACACTCTGTGCAATTTTGCACTCTTCAGTTGGGCAAAAGTACCTAATATCGCATAGCACAATTTAAATGGCTGTTAATTGAATGATAATTTATATCTTTGAATACGCTTTGCTTCAGATTAAAAAGCAATTATTTATGTTTCACGTTACCATAAGGTAGAATCGTTGAAACCTAAACATTTTTAACTAGGGCTCAAAGAACGTAAGATATGCAAAAATTGGGATCTGAAAAAGTGTTCCTAATATCGCCAACTCAAGAAGCGTTGATTAATTTATGTATGCATAAGATTTTCGTCATTTTCACATGTGTTTTTAAAATGTTGGTTAAAGCTTCGTTTTTGAATTACTAACGAGAAACACTGACCAATCAGAGCGCGCGCTCAACCGGGAGAAAATCGTGATACGCTCAATCGCGGTCTTGAACGCCCTCTCGACTGAACGCTCAACGCGTACTCCGATTGGTCAATGTTTTTCGTCAATAATTCAAAAACGAAGCCTTAACCAACATTTTGGCAAAGAAAAAAGTTGTTCAAAATTGCCTCAGCAATGACCCCTTAAAATACTTGCATGAGGTACGAAAACATCCTGTATTTTACAATATACATAGTGTTCCCCCTATCTTGAGTATGTAAAATATCTCGCTTATTTTTTGTGATAGTGAAAAATGTCAAAGGAAAAAGAATATTTGGTTTTAGGGGGTGAGCGTAATGGTGGGCAAACAAATCTTCTCAAGGTCATTTTTTCGAGATTTAAAAACCATCGAAGCTTTTTTAAATGAGACTAGATGTTTATTATATGGCGATATGATAGCTAAGATCAAGGTCAGTCCCATGACCTATGATATTCTAGATTAGAAGATTAATTTATTTTAAAATATTGATGAAAACAGTGTAACATGAAAATTCTGAAAATACGAACTAATACCAAGCCTTCTTATGTTTCCTTCCTTGATTAATATTACTAATACTCAAGAAATATTGATTGTTTCATGTATATATTGGATTTTATCTCGCTATATAAATGATTTTGATCAGTTGTTTAATTAAACTTAGATGTAAGAAGTGCTTTTATTACAAAAGTTTAGACAATCTTTTTTTTTAATATGTTACTTTTCATTAGTGGACGAACAAAGTTAATTTTCGTTGCTAAGCTAATTTCGTGATCCCATCCTTAGCAAATATTTCGTCGAAACCGTCGTATTGGGAATTATTTGAAAATGCTAAAGGCAGGCGATATTGGGAAACACACATTCCGATAAAGGAAAAGCAGCTATTTTCTTTAACAAAGCATTTAACTCCATTAAATTCTTTAAGTATATGATTAATTAGGTATTTTTAATAAATATTCTTGCATTTATAGAATTTTGAAGGTTGCCTTCTCCGAATGTCATGTAAAATTGCTGCAGCCCAACAAGTTTTTTCACAACCGTAGATTCTCTATAAATGACGGTAAATTGGGACTCTGTAACCGTCACTTATCATGTAGAAGGAGCGAAATTTTATTGATAGAATCTACGAGGCGTGGCTGAGGTTTCTACATTTGTTATTGCTTCAACGACAGCGGTCAAAATGTGATGGAGGTAACTTTCCGTCACTTACGTGTAGATCGGAACACCGTCACTTATTAAGAATCTACTGTATTAGGATTCACTGAAATGCTTCCCCTTCTGAAATCGTTAATCACATGACGCTGCACTTGCAATATATCTCGTTACATACATATATTTAAGTACTAATTCAGCTCTTGATCGATAAATTTTAGTTGTCTTGCAAGATATAACGGGTGGCGATATTAGGAACAGGAGCATTATTAGGTACTTTCACCCTACCACCACAATATATACAAAAAGATCTCCAAAAATTATCAAAATCAACATATAACGTCAGAAACCCCGCGAAAATACACCTCCTGAGTGAAACGCCGGTTTGGCAGCAATGCGCGACGATCGATCGACCATTTCTCTACTCTGGCACACAGATTCTTCCAATATTACTAAAAAAAGGTGGCACGGAAAAGAAAACAATCATCGGTGAACTAGCGTATACGTTACGAAACGTTTATTAATCCGTAGAAAAAATTTGGCAAGGCAAAAGAAGAGTAAAAACGAAAATACGAGGGGTTATCTCGAGCACACGTTGCGCAGAAAGAGAGTGTGGAGACCGGGGGGGAGAAAGATGCGAATAGTAGGGATAGACCGAGGGAAAGAGAGACTGTGATAGAATGTGGGAGAGCGAGGTAGGAGAGCGAAAGGAGAACGGGACGAGGGTGTTGGTTGCGAGTCGATAAACCACGGGAAACGCGAGCACCCCTGCGCACGGCTTCAACATGGCAGCCGGTGAGTGTCGTTCCCTTTTTCCTTGGACATCCTCGCGGCCAGGCAGAGAAGCGTCGGTGCTGACGCTTTCATGATCCATTCGACTGATCGCTATCTTTGTTTCTTTACTTCGATGCGGTCGTGTATTGCATAACAGGATAAATCGAATATGATTTCACGATATCGATAAGCTGCTACGGGGTCGCACGCGACTCGCGAAAATACGAGTGTGCGTGCGTGTGTGTATGTGTGTGTGTGTGTGTGTGTGTGTGTGTGTGTGTGTGTGTGTTACGAGTGCGTGCTTTATCCGAGGAAAGAACTTTTGAACCAGCCGACCAACCAGCATCTGTACGAACTGTGTTTTCAGACGAGGATCCAATATGCGGCTCAGGGAGGCTGTCTCGGCACCGCTGCATCCTGAGGGACTGAACAACAAGTAAGTCTATCGTTATTACACCACGATATCACGAAGACCCGATCGCTCGATGTCTGATTCGTTTTTGCTGTAGCGACTCGATTTCTTTCACCTTCGTCGTGGTCGCTTTCGTACATCCTTGGACTTTTTACGAGAACGACAAGAAGGGGGATGTTTCCGCGTTCAACCAGTGTTTCGTGTGAAAACGAATTTTCTACATTCCTTTCTTTAAAAAAACTCTTCATGCGAATGACATCGCTTCCTCGTGACCTTTCTCCCCCACTGGCTACAATTTGAGAATTGCTTTTTTTAATTTTCTCTTCCCCTTTGATCGATTATGCTTTGACTTATAGGATAAAGTCGCCTGATATGAGATATTTTAAAAATATCATAACTCCCGTCTGAGGACACTTTTAATAAAACTCGATGCACGTTTTAAAAGTGAGATATGTATTCTTCTGCAGTCTATTGGATATTACAGTGAGAGAGATTCGGTCCCTTCGTAATAAAATAGAAAGGAAAACTGTGCGGATACACAGATTAAAAAGTAGGTTTCTAATATGAAGCCTAGTTTAATTGTTCCAAAAACTTATTTTCTTTGTCTTCTTCCACGCATTGGGCGTATAGAATCTATTTCTTCAGCACCCCTTTACATCTTTTGTGCAGCACTACCTACAGTAATTCTCGTTTCATCAATGTTATACAACTTGTGTGCTTCAAAATTAATTTGCTGCAACCCTTTTTTGTATGATCCAAAACAGACTTGAGTAAATCCTCTCACTCGTGGTGCTCTAATAGAAAGTTCAGGGTTTTTTGTAATGGGAACTTCCAAGGGTCTGATATTTGGAAACAATAATATTATAACTGTTAAGTAAGTTCGATGTTAAATCTTTATTATTTGATAATATACAACGAGTAATCCTTAAACTCCATCGCATGCACTATACAAGAGTGTTATTTATGAAAATGATTATACACTTACCAGTTTGGAGATATTTGTAATTTAATTCCATCAGTTCAAGAACCCTCTGTTTTCGCATCGCATTTCACAAATTTCACGAAAAAAATCTCAAGATGCTTAATTGATTTCGACGCTAATTTACAGCCAAAACAAGTAACATAGAGTGAAAGTACTTAATAATGCTGATGTTCCTAATATCGCCACCCGTTATATCTCGCAAAACGAGACTAAAATTTATCGATCAAGAGCTGAATTAGTACTTAAATATATGTATGTAACGAGACATATCGCAAGTGCAGCGTCATGTGATTAACGATTTCAGAAGGGGAAGCATTTCAGTGAATCCTAATACAGTAGATTCTCAATAAGTGACGGTGTTCCGATCTACACGTAAGTGACGGAAAGTTACCTCCATCACATTTTGACCGCTGTCGTTGAAGCAATAACAAATGTAGAAACCTCAGTCACGCCTCGTAGATTCTATCAATAAAATTTCGCTCCTTCTGCACCATAAGTGACGGTCTCAGTGTCCCGTCATTTGCCGTCATTTATAGAGAATCTAGTAGTGTTAAAACTTGTTGGCTATGGAAATTTTATATCACATTCGGAGAAGGCAAACTTATAAATTCTATAAATTCAAGAATATCTATTAAAAATACCTAATTAATCATGTACTTAAATAATTTAATGGATTCAAATGTTTTTGTTAATGAAAACAACGTTTTTCTTGTATCAGAATTTGTGTTCCCAATAAAGCCTGCCTTTAGTATTACCAAATAAATCCCAATACAACGGTTTCGATGTATTATTTCCTACAGGTGGGACCACAAAATTAGCTTAGCAACCAAATTAACTTTGTTCGATGAATAATAAAAAGTAACATATCAGAAAGATCGAATTTTTACTGTATTATAATAAAAGCACTTTTTACGTGTAATTTTAATTAAAAACATGATCAGAATCATTTATATAGTAAGATATAATAAAAATGAACACGTGAAAATGACTATAAAATCTCATGTATACATGAATCAATCAATATTTCTGAAGTAGGCGATATAAGAAACTCTTTTTTCAGATCCCAATTTTTGCATACCTTGCGATTTTTAAATCCTAATTAAAGATGTATAGATTTCAATGGTTCTGGCCTATGCTACGTGAGACATAAATAATTTATCTTTAATTTGAAACAGAACGCATTGAAAAATATCAATTATTCAATTAACAGCGATTTAAATTTTGCTAAGAAGCATTTCTACGATAAGCTGGGGTTTCATATTAGGAAAGGTCTCATATTAGGCAACTGTATCATAGGTAGGACACTTTTGTTTATGGGGAATTCAATATTGCCGTTTGATTGACACTATAAAATTTCAGTGGGATGCATTATTCTATTCTATTAATAGAAACGGTTACAACGATTGATTAATGATAATAATGAATAAATAACTGTTTAGTTAAACCATTGCAAAGCTTAGTGTAATAGTATACTCTTCACACTGTTCGATCACATTTTCTGTAGGCTAGTGTGTCCATCATCAAGATTCATTAAAGTACCTGATAAATCTCTGTAGTTTAGTTAATTAATAATTAGTTAAACCACAATTCTTTTGCGTAGTATACACTGAAAGGTATAGCTACTCGTAGCGTTAAATGTTACTTATTTAGTGTAAATTGTAGAATATTTATTCCGTCCCTTATTATTAGCAATGCCAAGGCATTTAACTGAAAAGGAAAAAGCATAAGGTTAGTGTTGACTCTAAACGGTCTCCCCTTTTGATACAGTTTTTACCGTATTATATATTCGTTTCTTATTGTTTCTTATCTCTTTCTTTCGATTTGATTCACGCATTCAAGATATATATGTATCTTATTCGTGCTTCTTATGGTGTTGGTCGAAAATACAAAGAAAACAATGTTCAAACATTTGTCCTGTCTAGATTTTTGATTGATCGATGTTTCCCGTTTGTAAATATCTGTCCCTTTGTAAAACACATGGAAGAATACACACAGATGATACACACACGTGCATACATACATGCATACAACCGCAACAAGTGATTGTCGCATGAATAATTGCCACGTACCACTGCTCCACAAGAAACAAGTTTTTTGTTTTTCAAACAAAATTCTCCCACTTGTGTCTTGTTAGCGAGTACAACAGTTTCCCTTTCCTCTCTGCGAATTTATAATCTCACGCCCTCATTAGCAAACGATTAGACCAATTATCGTAAGTCATTAGCAATTTATTCTATAGTATATGGTGTGTTACTTTCAATTAGATAAAGGCCGCTTAGCGTAGATCTACACTGTTCCTCTCGAATTTACAAGCGATATCGCCGCATGCACAAGATCATGCGAATTTTTCATTCTTTTGTTACAACACGAGCGAAGCGTGTTTTACTTTCTGACAACGAATGTTCGATCCATTCCACAGAGTATCAGTGTTTTGGCAATCCCATTCGTAACGAAGCTGCACATTGACGCACCAACGATTTTTCTTGGGCAACGTTAATCCCGAAGGAAACGAGCTTGAACAATTTTCACATTGCTTGAAATCCAATTTTAGCCACGCCTGCTGTTTTATCTCCTCTTTGCACTAATCGTATAGATACATGCGTATCTTTCTTCGAGCAAGTAGATTGCTCTCTGTAATAAAGTTTGTTGAAATAGTTCTTACATATATACAGGATGTCCCGCCTAACTTAAGCACCCCAAATATATGTAGGATTGATGGGATTGAAGGCGGAAGAAAAATAACAATTCTTACAAATTCAGAAAGTTTAATAACAAATGGTGAATGGTTACACCGTCGTTGGCAGCCACGGCGCACATTATGGCAGCTCGCGAGGCACTCTGAAGAAAAAAACCAAACGTGGTTCGGCAACAAAAGAATAGACGACGATTGCCCGACGCACTAATCCTTTAGGCTCTCTCTACCAGGTGGAAGCGACCCGCCAGCTACCGCAATATCACTCCCCACATACACACTTATTTTTTATGATAGGGAATAATGTCAAAGGAAAGAAATGTTTGGTTTGAGCAATATGCAATATTTGCGACAGATGGGATCACGAAATTAGCTTAGCAATGAATATTAATTTTGTTCGTCCTCTAATCAAAAGTAACATGTTAAAGAAATCGAATTTCTACAGTCTTATAATAAAAACAGTCTTTACATCTAATTTTAATTAAAAAATTGATCGAAATCGTTTATGTAGCAAGATATAATAAAAACACATGTGAAAATAGCTATAAAATCTCATGTATACATGAATCAATTAATATTTCTTGAATATTACTAACATTAAGCAAGGAAGGAAGCATAAGGAAGGCTTGATATTAGTTCATCCATTTAGAATTTTCATATTACACTGTTTTTATCAATATTTGAAAATAAATTCTCCCTCGTTAGTCGTCTAATCACGGTTATTTCACCATTTACATCAATAATCAAGGTCACGTGAAGGCCATACTATCAGAGGCCGTTGTACTCACCTTGACCTTACCCATTATATCTCTATATAAAAAATATGTAGTTCCATTAAAAAAAAAAAACTTAAATGGTTTTGAAATCTCGAAAAAAATGACCTTGAGAAACTGTTTGCCCACCATTACGTTCGCCCCTTCAAACCAAATATTTTTTTCCTTTTACATGTTTCCCTATCATAAAAAACAAGCGAGATATTTGGGATGCTCAAGTTAGATGGAACACCCTGCATAATACTATTGGTATTCAAAGAAACTAAATTTTTAAAAAATCGGTTAACTGATTTATATTCAATTTTTTTATTGATTGATATTTGACGATGACGTTCTCCGAACGTTCTTCTCTATCCAATTGAAAAGAAAAGAAGCAAATAGCATAAAAGAACTGGAACAAGAGATATTTAACCCAACGGCCTAAATGACAAGTAGAACTTCAAAGAGCATCCAGCTCGAAGATCCAAGGGATCAATAAATTAGTCCCTCGCGATCGCGAATTTAAGCCGCCGCGCCGCAACCGTACAAAAGGGTACCCTCTGGTCGTATGGGTGAACAGCAACGGCAGAGAGTAGCTCGTGCCTTCTCGCAGACGTCTTACGTGTAGGTGTGCTGCCTATATTTGCATCGTCATAGATCGTGTACACACGGGCCGCGGCTAACGGAACGTATCGATCCACTTGGACTCATTTCTCTGTCCTGCTCGCAGTCAGCCACGTAGAGGCGACCAGAACCAGTCGTCTATCACCGAGGAGATCGGGAATCGCAACGACAACACGTCGCCGACGACGAATACCGGTCGTCAGATCAACAGGAACGAGATCACCGACAATTTCGCCAACGACGAGGCGGAGGAGTTCCGCGTCGCCGAAGACACCACCACGTGGTCCTCTCTGGCCATCACCCGGGAAAATGTGCAGCTCGACAGCTCGAACAACGAGGCCGGGAACTTGAACAACAACCTGACGGTACCGAGAATCCGAAGAAACAGTTCCGTGGAGAGTTTGGCTGATTACGAAGGTAATTTTTGTGTTCTTTGCCGAAGAATATTGCACCATCCGGGCTTGAGGGGGTTTCATTGAAGCTAATTGTGCCTCTTGTTGCTGTTAAAGTCGCGAACTTCGATATTTCAGATTGATCCCAAAGCTTTTCTAAATATGACTTCAACCTTGGCATTAAACGTCATTTTTATGGTATTCTGAACCAGAATATGTTGATGAACAGTAATGTATAACTTAGTGCACTTGTGAAGGATATAATTCTTTATATAACAAGAAAGAAAAGAAAACCATACTGTTGTTTTATTTGCAACATTATAATATGATTTACAAATTACACTTTAAAATAAAATTGAAATACTTCAAAAGACACGAATATTTTTTTTTGAAGGTGGTACCAGTTGAATTAATCAGACAGGTTCAAATTGGACTTCAACCTTGACATTAAACATCATTTTTATGGTTCCATGAACTACAAGATGTTGGTGAACAGTAATTTATAACTTAGTACGCTTGGAAAGGAAATACTTCTTTACATAAAAAGAAAGAAAAGAGTGATATACAATTTCTTTATTTAAAAAATGATTGACAGTTTACTCTTTAAAACAAAATTAAACAAACTTCAGAAAATTAGGACTTTAAAAGACGTAAATATCCTTTGTTGAGGATGGCAGCAGTTGAATTAATCAGACAGGTTGAAGTGCGACTTCAACCTTGGCATTAAACATCATTTCTATGATTCAATGAACCAGAAGATGTTGATGATTAGTAGTTTATAACTTAATACGCTTAGAAGGGAAATATTTCTTTATATAAAAAAGAAGAAAAGGATACCATACCGTTTCGTTTATTATTATTATTATTATTATTATTATTATTATTATTATTATTATTATTATTATTATTATTATTATCGTTATTCATTAATTTATGAAAAGAAATCCCTTGGCATATACAATATAAAAACGCGGGAGAGGGTGGAATGAATCACAAATTACTTGCAAAATAAAATTGCAAAAGAAAACTAAAATGAAGATTTTAAAAGACACAGACATACATATATTTCTTTGATGATGGCAGCAGTTAAGTTAATCGGACAGTTCAATGAAATTCCCAGTGGCAGCCATGTGTCTGGGCAGGCACGATGAGTCAGTGGCTACTCTACGATTATTCAGTATTCCGACAATGCGCAACGAGCATGAAATTCCACAGGGCGTAACTCCTCTCACGAAGACTCGTCCCACGAGCTGACGCCGTCTGAGTGGTCCGACTGGTCCGAGGAAGGAAATCTGCCGGCAGGTTGCCGCGGTATCGTCAACCCTAACTATCCGGGTTTTCAACACCTTGCGCCGTCGCTTCTCTCGGACACGGATCTGACGGAAGACGAACACGAGAGCTGTTCCGATTACACCGCCAGACTGAACGACCTCGACGCCAGGCCCGCCGAGAACGACAACGAGTACAACAACAACATCGAGGATAGTATCAATCAGCTGTGCAAGCAGAAGAGCGGCAGAAAAATCTTCTACGAGAATCTGAAGTTCAATATACAGGTGAGAAGTTGTGTATTCTGGTATTTACACTGACCAACGTGCTTGTTTGAAAATTGACCGGATATCTCTAATAAATCAACAGAGCTCGTAAAACGAGTGCATTCCCAGTTGGATAGTAATGATTAACCTATTGCGCGCGGTCTAAATTTAGCAGCATCTTTCATTCAAGCGAAACTTCTTTTGTCTCGGCTGGTCGAAAGTGCATTCCAACGGAGAAATGCTTAATTATGTTCCGATTCCATCCATGTCAAGCTCGCGCTCTATTTATAAGATCTCTGTGCCTCGAATTTCTCAAGTGCTTTGAATTTTTGTTACCCACGCCCCAGTGAGCGTAGTCTCGGTCCACAGTGGGCTGAAGATCGATCAATGACGCCAATTTTATGATCCGTTTCACGTTTCATTCAACACGAGTATAAAGGCTCTCCGGCAACAATGTGCTGATATCGTGAATCAACTCTGTCCCCAGACTGTAACGTCTCTGTACGAGTCGGTGGTGCCGCCGTCCGAGAAATGCATAAACTACGTGAAAAGTGTTGAAGACTCGAGAACGGAGGAGAAGGTCTTCACGCAGAAATCGGATGTTGTGAACGACGTGGTCGTGGCGGAAACGCATCTGACGGTACTGGAACCGGAAGAGGCGCTGGCGGACACGATCGCGGACACTACGGAACTATCCAAGGCAACTTTGCAGAAGAAACAAGAACGGGAGATCCCGGTCGAGGTAGAGATCGTCGAACTGACGACCAGTGTAAAAGAGACTCTCCAGTTTCCGGAGATCGAGGAGATACCGGACTCTGGGAAGACCAGCGAGATTGGCGAGGTAGGTGCTGACATTTACCAAACATTTATTACAGTTCACTGTAATACCCATGAGTGATCAAATTGTTATGAGCAAATGGAAAAATGCTATGTTTTCTATGTTTTCTATGTTTCCCATGTCTTCATTTTTTGGATAAAACTCCGAATAAGTGGCAATTCCTATTAATTTGTATCACCCACTGTAGCCGCGGATAGTATTCTGGACGCGTCTTTAAATTGTTCACTAACAGGGAAGAAAACATTGGACCAAGCATGCATAAAAAAGTTGCTAGTTTAGAATGTGCAAATTTGAATCAGCACGTGTTACATACTGTAAAAAGCTGCTGAAATTACGCGGACGATATAAAATATAGTGGGTGTTTCGTTTAACTGGAAACGGTAGAATAACTCACGAGACTTTGAAGTTATGAAAAAAATGTACTTACGAAAGTTGTTTGGTATCGGGGGAGGGGGGGGGCATTATGTGATATAAACAATTCTACTGTAGGTGTAGTTGTGGGGGAGATCCCAAACAAGTTAGTTTCTTTAAATGGAATTCTTTATTCTTTTTTGTTCATGATATAATAGGGCTTCTTGAGAGAAATACAATGATATGCAACATGTCATTTTCATGCAATAGAATCGTCATAACTTAGATCCAAAATAGTCAGAGAACCTATTAAAATAAACAATATAAACAATGCTCGTGCTTCGTATCTTCCTTTGTGTCTCTTAAGCTTAAAAGTACTTCTAGTTTCTACGTAACTGTGCTATCCAACCATATGAAATCAATGCTTCTATTATTTATCAAACGTTCCTCCTATAGAAATAATGTTATACAGTGTTTCGCTACCTGGTACAAATATTTTAATGGCTGATCGTTGAGGCGATTCTGAACAACTTTTTCCTTTACCAAAGTGGTCGTTACAGCTTCGTTTTTTAATTATTATCGAAAAACACTGACCAATCAGGACGCGTGTAGAGTGCGCTCTCAGCCTCGAGAGTGTTCAAGGCCGCGGTGGAGCGTATCACGATCTTCCCTTAGCTGAGCGCGTACTCTATGCGCGCCGTGATTGGTCAGTGTTTTTCGTTAATAATTCTAAAACGAAGCCTTGACCAACATTTTGGCAAAGAAAGAAGTTGTTCGAAATTGCCTCAGCAATGGTTCCTTGAAACATTTGCATCGTTCGCCTCCCACTTTAAAAAATTCGCTTTCGTTTGTCCAACCGTAAGGTTGAAGCCTTGTCAAAATTAGGGGGGGGGGGGGCGAACGAATATTCGTTCAGTCTAGATGCACCCTAAGCTTAACAGATCCAAGGGAAGGCAAAAAAACTTGAGCATTATATTATTTACTCAAATGGGTTACTCTGACAACTTCGGACCTGATTAATGACGATTCTACCGCATAGAATGACATCATGTTACATATCATTTTATTTGTCTCCAGAAGCGTTGTCACATTAGAAAGAAAAAATACAGGGTTCCGTTTAAAGAAATTACTTTGCTTTTGGTATCTCTCCCACCACTCCATAAACAGCAAAATTATTTCAACCACTAAATGCTCTCCTTGATACCAAATAACTTTGGTAAAAACATCTTTTTCATAATTTCAAAATCTCGTGAGATATTTCTCCGTCTTGAGTTAAACGAAACACCCTGTAGATTACGTTTCCGTTGGACGCGGGAGATTGAAAAAAGCGCTTAATTGCTGCAATTTTTCAACGGTCAAGGATTGAAAAACGGTACAAATGGTTTCTCTTGCGGTGGAGTACAGGCAATCGAGATTAACGAGAATTCGCTGTATATCGTAAATGTCACACATCTGGCGGTGCGTGTGTAAGACTAATGACTGCACACCATGCGGAACACATTAATGTATTCAGCAAAGCTCACACCGCGTTTCTCCTTTTAAAACAGTATTACTCGGTCATTTGGATACGTGCTGGTAGGCAATAGCATTAATCATACACTTTTGAAAACTTTTGGAAAAACTTTTGAAAACTAATGGAATAAATAATGATACCAATTAAAAAAATTACTAACAATAAATTCTGAATAAACTATCCCTTCGTTTTTGCAGAAATTCTATTCGAACTTATACATCTTTCGTCCGACATAATATCTGTTCCTGTGTAATTTTTATGGAAACAAATTGTTACCCTTGTGAACCACTGTACATAGTATTCTTGTGAGACAGATATTTTAGTGCCTGTACAATAAAAGTTCATGGAAATCAGTTATTATAGAATATTTAACAAAGGAGTTTTTATAAGATAACTAAAGGACCAAATTATTAAATACTGGTTTTATTTAACGATGTAATATCATATTATTCATATGTTTGTTTAATAAATGAAATACAAATTATAGCATAAAATATTTATAATAGTTTCATAAAAAGTATTGGATAGAAAAGAGGATTTGTCAAGAAATATACCTGAGTAATGGACAATTTAATTTAACTGTCGTAATTATTTAATATTGTTGCAAACAATTATTGTTTATTGTTGCGAAACAAAATATCTGTTCCGGTCAAAGGACAATTTTTATTTTTATATTTTATAAGTACTATTGAAACTAAAACTTTTATTTTCAAGAACTTTTATTTATGTTCCCATCGGAACTTATAATATGAGAACGTTTTTTTTTTTAAGTTTCACGGTACATGTTTTAAGCAGAATCTATTAAAAAATTCAAAGAACTCTGTCGATACGTCTTTCCTGTTTTTTTTACCATCACCCTATAAACTGATACATTCATCGTTATAATTTAAGAAACAAATGGAAGCAAAGCGAAACCTCTTCAAAAAAAAAATGCTGAAAATGCAACTGACATTCTGTTGTAGCATCCCACAAGTAGTAAAACAAATTGACTGACGAGTATTATTTTTTTTTTCCCAGACGGAGGATATCGTGGTGGAGCACATCGACCTGATACGCGAGGCAAAGGAATTGCCTCACCAGGGCCGTTCCAAAATAGGCAACCATCAGACGAGCGCGTCGAACGGCGCCGCCGAGGAGGAGGACTCAGAGAGCAACACCGATACCGACAGCTACCCGGACGAGCGGCCAAGCTACACGAAGCTCGAGGAGATCGATCTGCTGTCGAGCATCAGCCGCGATATCGGCGTCGATCTCGACAAGTGCGTGCAACCGGTGCCCGACGTTGTCGCTATGGAGGCGTTGGATCCCGTCCACGCGTCCTCGCGGTCCTCCATCGTGAACAACAGTATCATGAAGGACGCTATGGAGGACACGAACAAGTTGCTGGATCGCGAACTACCGGAAGCCTCCAGTGCGGAGGCCAGGAAGAAGGAGAAGATGGCTAGGAATCAGGCGAAACGCAGACAACAACAGCAACAGCAACAACATATTAGGGCACCGAACAGCCATAGGCGTCCGGACAAGAGAAGGGCTGACGCTGACAATGGACCAGGTATACATCTGTTTGAGAATTAAGCGATGGGTTACTAATTATATGACTATCCTTGTTTTATTGTGAGAAACGGAAATGTTAAAAAATGGCCGCTTTGGGCATCGCCTGAAAATTAAATGAAAAACTCGCGCAGGACATTTAAGTGTGCCGCTCAAGGAACAGAAAGTGTCTTTATCACTTTCAAGGAAAATGATGGGAAAGGTATTAAAAATGAATGCAGGCATGTGAATTATATAATGATCGAACTCAACCAAACGTTACATTTCATTTTTTTTATTTGCTTCGAGCCATTTTCAAATTAATGAAAGAATCAGGTGGTATATCAACTGAAGTTTGGACTCAGGCGAAACTGATATAGGGTAAACGATACAGTTGTTGACCACTTAAGAGTTTTAGTTTAGATAAACATTATGGAAGAAGTGATTTTTGAATTTACAAATCAATGGTTTTACGCCAGGTGGAAAAAAGTATCGGCCATAATTAAAACGCCAAAGAATGGTCACCACTAACGTATTCCACTACCAGAAATATTAAATTGATACGGAACCAGATACAGTAATGTTCCGTAAGAAGCAACTCGCTCGGGACCGGCCAATTGTTTATTACGGAACAGGTATACTATACAGTAGCGGCACGCCATGTAATTGTGTTCATCCGAGGAGCAATGTTATTCTTTAGAGGAGTGAATATGACATGTCCTCTCATTCTATGAATGAAGCACGCTCTTATTCGGCGACTTCAAACAAAGAAGTGGGGATAGCGGCTTGCTCATTTCGAGGCAGGAGCTAATTTCTTATTACGGATCAGTCCTCTAATAATATTTTATTTAAAACGAAATTACTTCTCCACGCCCTAATAGTTTAAAATACTTTGTACGATAGATTCTCTATAAGTGACGATAAATCCGAACCTCGAGACCGTCACTTACCGTGTAGAAGAAGCAAAATTTGGTTGATAGAACCTACCAGCCGGGGCCAAGGTTGCGACATTTGTCATTCTTTCAGCGGCCAAAGACAAAGCGAGTGGCGGGGATAACTTTGCATCACTTACGGGTAGATCGGAACATCATCACTTACCGAATTTGGAGCCATTTTTCCACATACAGACGAATGCAGAGTTGGAATCCGCGTTGTTGATTGCGGTTCGCATATAGCAATGGTATTGATACTATTTTAGTTTTACTGGATTAAGAGTTTTAATATTGATTGACGTGCTGATTTCCTCACTAACTACTTTCAAAACAGTTCAACATCCGAAGAACCAGAAGATATAAGATATAATGAAACATGATGCTTAGGCGAGTTCGATCACTATCATATTCACATTTTTGAATTCATCTTGAACAACTTTTCCATGATTTTTCAAGAAAGTGATAAGGACATGTTTTGTTCCTTGGAAGGCACACTTAAAGCTTCTGTGTGAGTTTTAATTTTCAGACGATGCCGAAAATGGCCATTCTTTGGCACCCTCTTTTTAAAAAGGATGAAAAGGATAACAGTGGCGATGCAAAGTTATGTTCATTGAGCAGTTGTTTTAAATGTTCTTCAGATAGCTTATAGATGTCCGAGGAACCAGAAAATGAAATATGACGTTTATATGAGCCTGTTCACTATCACATTCACATTTTTTATTTCATTCTCAACAACTTTTCCATGATTTTTCAGGAAAGTGATAAGAACATTTTTTGTTTCTTGGATAACTTAATTAAAGGTCCCGCATGAGTTTTCCACTCGCAATGCCTTTTCCACCAAGCGTGATTGCAAATGTGATTGCGCTTCATTCACGATTGCTTAAGAGCAGTGAAATTTTACAGTGCAAGGGTGCATAGAAGTCAATGAAAGCTCTTTATGCGAACGGGATTAAATGCTCGCGCAACTAAAGGAAAAACGTAATCAAAGTCGAATTTGCTGCTCGTTTTCCCAAGTGTATCGCGCAGGATGCATGCACGATTAGCGTAATCGCTAGGACAACAAAAGCACCTCGGCATATCTATTATACGTGACACCTTCCTTCCACGATGCCCCCTCATTTACGCTTCTTCTTTACGAGTATTCCCTCGCGCGCACTTGTCGTTGCTCTCCAGATTTTACGGTGCATACTGGCGCAGGAAATTTCTATCATAAAAACTTGTTTTATCAAGTTTACAATAATTGTGATGAGTGGCAAGGGGAACTCCCAAATAGAAATTCAACTGTTTTCTTTCTTAGTTCGTGTTTACTTGTATATTAGCTGAAGTTTGAGAAGTTATAGTTCTGTAATAATATTTCATGTGATTTTTCTGTGCAAGGTGGTTTCGACGTTTACAATATCGAAACAGCGATGCCGAAGATCGATCTGGATGCCATTGAATCTCATTTGAGGGCTGCTCGCGAAGAGGAGCGACGAGTAAGTGAACATTTCTTCTTTTGACCTTATTGCACGATATCATGCTGAGTAATATCTTTACTGTGCGAATTCATCAAAGATTTTTGTCAAGAAATTAAACACTTTTTTGCCGAGGACCTGAGAATTTTTTAAAATTAAGATATATGTAAACAAAGTTAATTATTATTAGTCTCTGGAAGTATTGCAATATTAAAATTAACCCAAATTGTTCGCCTCCACTGTAAATACTGTCCTCTGAGCAACAAATAGCAAACTGACGAAACATTTGCATTGCTGTACACCTTTCACTTCGATGTGTAAATGTTCATAGGAATTGTTATTTACATAACGATGTGCAATGTTTGCGTGGACACGCATCGTGGGTGTACGATGTGAAAACAGCATCCACCAACGGCAACAGCCATTAACGCAAATCAAACATAAATTTTCACATTTTGTTAACGGCTAAATGTAGCTGAAACAATTTCTAAATTTACATTAAGGTTCAATTATTTTTTCATCTGGACATTCTAGAAGAAATTCAAAAAATAAAATCTTTATGGTCTAACGTAAATTATTTGACCGCGTTACTTTTATAAATACTACTAAACAAATAACTGGTGGACTCATGTGCGCAGTGTTACAAGTCGGGAAACCGTAAATGCAGTATACAAAAGGGGGAAAATAATTAGCGAATTCACTCTAAAGATGGAAAAGTGGTAATTTCACGTTCAGCTGGCCGATGTTCTCACGGATAAAAGCGTGCGATAAAACTGAATGAACACTCACGCGACGGGACACAATTGTTTCCGTCGAAGGCCGAGGTATACTCGTAATCATAAATATTGCATGCCCGATAAACTCTGACTCGATCTCTTTAAACAAAACGGCAAAGCATGCGGTGGGCGTATGCGAAGATAGAAGTGATATCGATCCTTTGCAATTCAAGAGAATAAATCGGTATTATTAATATTATTAGAGGAAAAGGTGCTATTGTGGCGCCCCCGTTTCATATTTTATTCTAAAATCCGATCCACCGCCTAAACTCTTTTAAATTTTTACCTAAAATGGACCTAAACTATCAATGTTATGAACGTAAGTGATTATCGGCATTTTTCCAAGCGGGGGGAGGGTAATATGCCCTACAACGCAAATAAAAAGAAACTAACTTTTTGGTTGCATCAATGATGAAAAATGAATGACTAAAGTAAAGTATGTTGCTCATAAACAAACGTCGCATAAATATTCTTCCTCTTCGCACGTTGCGTATTCGCTATGTGCCAATAAAGTGGAGTGGCATAATATTCTCAGAAAGAAGAAAATTACTATCTAAGAGTGTAGCAAGGTACATTTAGAGAGCTGTCAAGCAAATCTGTACAAAAGGTCGTTAAAGAAGAAGATGAAGTTAACTTGCAGGTGATATTACAGATATCGAGGGGGCCATGTTAGCCTCCATTAGGGGGGGGGGGCATTTATCAACAAGTATAGGTTCGGAAACACTAACCGTATTTTTGAAAATGTCAAACAATAAGTGAACCTATTTAACCATATCGATTCTACGTACCTTTTATCACACACAATTAACATACAATAGTTCGACCCCCTCAGCTTTCAAGAAGTACTGTTTATTTTGAAAGACGAAAAGTTTTTGTTTTGTAACTTGTGTTATGAATGGTTATTATTAGCGACAGCTGTTCGACATTTGGTGCAAAAATGTTTTTTGGTAGCAGGTGGTACAAACGATACCAGTGTTACCTGGACATCTTCGTTATAAATATGAGTCACGAGGGGGCCATAATAGTGGGCCCCTCCTCTGCCTACGATAATTTTTCCACGTCATTCGATTTCATCAATTTTTCTCTCTCGTCCAAAGTTATTAGTAACATTACAGATATCAAGAGGCGCCCATATTACCCTTCATTATGGGTGGCCGATTTATCAACAGGTATAAGTTCGGAAACATTAACTTTATGCTTGAAAATGTCAAGGATTAATAGGTGCTACAAATGGTGCTAGTGGTAGCTGGATATGTTTGCTATAAATATCAAAAACCCCGGGGGGTGGGGGGCACAGTATCAGCAGGGGGCCATAATAACACCCCTTCCTCTAACAAATATTGGTATTGAAGTAATTGGTGATACAAAAACAATCCATAACTGACTACGAAAAAGTACGGACCTTCCCCGAATTTCAATTAACCCTATTTAGACTCGAAAATGGAAAGGAAAAAAGGATTTAACAGTTTTCTCTTCCTTGGAAAACGCCGAGATTGCTCGCGCAGATTGCAATTACGCCAACTTTAAATACCGGCTCGGCAATCTCGTTTAATCCACTTTGGCAGCGCGAGAAGCAACGAACCGTCCCTTAAAATCCGCGAAAGGGAATTTCTCATCCGCGCATCGAGGGCAGATATCCGGCCATGCAATTTTTCAACGAAATGCTTTACACGAATATTTTCTGGATTATTGACGCGAGAAATAAGGTCGACGAGGTCCACGACCCCCTTTCGGTGGATCCCGATAACGGGGGTCTCATTAAATGCACAGACGATCTATATATTTGTCGGCGCTGTGTTCATTGTATGGAAATAGGGGAGCAGGAAACGGATGTTGCTGCAGAGATGATCAATGCAACTGTCAGATAGAGCGTGACACATTTCGACACGTAGGATTTGAAAATAACTTTTAATGACGTGCGACGACAGAGAGGGATAATTAACGAATCGGATGAAAGACGTTTCATGGTTCGATGAACATTTGTGCATAATTCTGAGAGGAGTGTAAGAAACTTGATTCTGTTCCTCGTGAATTCCAATTAAATTAATTCCAATTACTATTTGCGTAGATTTAAATAATAATTAAAACGTTGTTCGATAATTACTCTTGGATAAGAATTAAATAAACTGTCTCACAATTAAATATTCTGCATTAAATAAACAATCCCAGAATGAAATATTCTACGTTTCACAGTAATCGCAAAACTTTAAATGCTTAACTTATGCCACTTTATATAATATTATCTACAAAGTAATAAGACTTTCATTATTGTAATCTAAACGTGCAGAAGAGTTCTTGTTTATTCACGAACCAGTTTTGAAAGAGCCTAGCCTACTGTGTAGCATCCCGAGATAACATATCGCTCCACCTTAAAACCTGAAGCCGGCCTAGGTCAAACGTCACGCATGGCCAGTCAAGTGTAACACTGCTTACAACCTACAAGATGCGCCGTCTGCAATAGTAATAATTGCAGGTTGCGTTTCAACCAAATATTCGACGAGCAATTCTAGCAGAGCGAACTACGCGACTCCAAACTTAAAGCAAATAGGAGAGTCTTTCGGAACTTTGCGGAAACTAAAGAAGAATTGAAACGAAGTTTCTGTTCAGGGTGTTTCGTTTAACTGGAAACGGTATAATATATCACGATACGTTTAAGTTATAAATAAAATGTTCTTACAAAAGTTTTTTTTATGTCGAGTGGCACGATACGTGAAATAAATAATTTTTCTGTAGGTGTGGTGGTGGGGGAGACATGAAAACCAAAGTAATTTCTTTTAGCGGAACCCTGTATTTCTTTCTTCATGACATGATAGCGCTTGTTGAAACAAATATAATGACGTGCAACATGATATCATTCCATGCAGTATAATTGTCACAAAACAGGTTCGAAGTAGTCAGGGCAACCCTGATAGCCAAGTCAACACGTCGGCCCGGCCAAAATCGAGACGAGTTTCGCCGTCGACATGCAGCGCCACATTAAAAGCCCAATGGCGATCAACTTTTCATAGCGTGCGTTGTATCAAATTGGCGGCTCGCGAATTTGGGGTTCGTACAAAGAGAAATTTGTCTAAGTAAAGTGGGTATGAAAGAAGACGTTCCCCTATGTTTTCTTACGGCTTTGACAAAGAGCCGCCAGTTCGATAGCATGATTCAAATAGTAAAAGTTGGTTGCGCTTTGGCAACCAATGAAACGCTGCGAAAAGTTGATCGTTATTAGGCTTTTAATGTGGTGCTGCATGTCGACGGCGAAACTCGGCTCGATTTTGGCCGGTATAGCAGCTATTAGTCTCGCGAATGGTAATCTAGCGGCTATTAGGGAACGCATTAAAATAAACAATATAAACAATGCTCGTGCTTTTTATCTTCCTTTGTGTCTCTTAGTATTAGAAGTACTTCTAGTTTCTAGGTAACTGTGCTATCCACCCAAATGAAGTGAACGCTTCCATTTTTTATTAAACGTTCCACCCAGGGAAATGTCACTGTTATAATAAGTTGTACACAAATGGACTTTAATAAAAAATCAACCGGAAAAGACGGTGACAGTACTTGCCTTTTTTATATTGTTTTAAAAAAATGTCGAATCAAGGTTCGTTTGGAAGTTATAATACAGATGGCCGGCTCATGCCGCCGCTAAAACAACTATCCTCCGCCCAAGTTAGGAATATGCCTGCCGACAGGGGTCGGACGGACGAGTTTTCGTCCGTTCTGCGCAGCTCCCCTACGATAGACAAAGCTGACAAGAGAGTAAGTAAAGCGGTGAGACGTAGAAAAACGTGGGCGCTATTCGCGAAACAAGACTATTCTTATTTTGGACAGAGAATACCGCCAAACCTAACTTTAATTGTAAGATATAGGTTAGGTTTGGTAGTATCTGTTTTTGACGTTCCAATAAACCTTAATCGGACACTTTTAGAACAAAAAACACCAGAAACTTTGCGAACAGATATGGTTATCAGAGCGGTTAATTCTGCTAGGAATCGAAACTGCAGTATAAGCCTCCTTTGTAAATGAATATGAAAACTCGCGACGCATGAAAAGCACATTTAATAGCGTATTACTGAAGCAATAATTGTATTCGCGTAAACGGCAATCTCATACAGAAGACATAAGTCTTCAAATATTTATTTAATATCGCCTGAATATTCATTTCACATTTTTTAAATATCAATATCACATTTCCAGAATATCTACTTGACATGCTTTTAATGCCTCCTTTACACGCTATGAACATTCAGCTTATATTTTCTGAACATTTATTTTACATATTCTTTATGTGTACGCAATATTTGGATCTAATATTTTTCCCGTATTAAAAAATGTGTTTGACAAACATTTTGTCGATATTCGAAAAACAATACTCACCCAATATTTTTCTGCTACTAGGGATTGCTGTTTGTTTTAGCAGTTTTAATCTTTACCAAAGTATCGCAACACTTCCTTGTAAAGATTCGATGGGGTCTCATATTAAGCACGCATCTCATATTCGGTACCGTTACCCTTTGTACATAACTGCGGACGTTGATACAAACGTCAAAGGCGGCAAGCACTTTCACCGAAGTCTGTGAAAAGCCTAGCTGAGCCAGCCTCCATAGACAGCTAATAGCACCGGCTTCGCCACCACCTTCGAGCAAAACCTTACCGGAAGATCGGTTCGCCGCTCACTTGACTCGCTTTACGCCAGTCTCGTGTTGTTCTCCTATCGGGCAAGTCCCGTGGCAAAAACTACAGTGTCTCGTTGTTTCAGTTGCATTCCAATTGGAAGCAAGGAACACCTAGACATCTAAATAGTAACCGGTCTGTGATTCAGAGAAAAAATGGCCGACTTGATTGCAGGGCTCTCGGGCAGTTTGTTAATTAACTAAAGAAATGTGTGCGATTTATTGAAAATGAACAATTTCTAGCAATTAATTGACGAAACGTTTGATATTTATTGAAAAAGAACAACTTGTGGCAATTAATTAAAGAAACGTTTGAAATTTATTGAAAAAGAAGAATTTATGACAATTAATTGAAGAAACGTTTGAAATTTATGGAAAAACAAGAATGTATGGCAATTAATGGAAGAAACGTGTTAGATTTAATGAAACAAAAATTTGTGATAATTGAAGAAAGGTTTGAGATTTATTGAGAAAGAATAATTTGTGATAATTAATTGAAGAAACGTTTCAGATTTATTGAAAAAGAACAATTTGTGGCAATTAATTGAAGAAACGCGTGAGGATTATTGAAAAAGAACAATTTGTGATAAACGATTGAGGAAATGCTTCAGATTTAATGAGAAAGAACAATTTGTAACAATTGATTGAAGAAACGTGTGAGATTTATTGAATAAAAAACAATTTGTGGTGTCCAGTGAAAAACGAATGAAAATTCAAATTCTTCGACAGTTGGATCCTCTTTCATATACAAAGTACATTCATTATTCTCGAACCGATGTTTCATCGGCGCTGCGGCTTGCACTATCGGGGTCAGAAGAGATATTGATATCATCCCCGAAGTGATACGACAAAATTCCAACAACAAGCTTTTAATCTTCTTAGACCATTCGGTGTCATCTGCAGCAGTGCTGTGATTGCAACGAGCTTTACATCTTTCTGAAACTCCTTTTGAAAGAAGTGCTCTGGTATTGTATTGATTGCCCGCCTTTTTACGGTAAAGTGTAATATCCAATTTGCGAAGAAGCTGCAGCTAATACTTGAACATCATTCCGAGACGCGTCCGATTTCAGTGGCACGCGTAATTAAATCGAGCTTCCGTTTCGTTTGAAGCGTGTCGTCCGAGGACATCTGCTTGTCTTTGATTAATTAAAGTAGAAATTCCTGGCCGGGGTGAACGATCGGATCATTAACTAATTGGCAACAGTGGAATTAAAGAAGACACAACGGAATACTTATATTACAATTAAGATGGCTTCTTAAATTACATGTCCCTCCAATGTAATAAAAGAAGAAAATGACTGGAGAGAGATCTCAGAGTGAATCACGGGTGGCTGGTAAAAGTCGTCTCGAACATTTTTGTGCAATATACGGCAAATTGGAGGAAAGTGCACAGCCATATATGAAAACTGGACTTTTATTCTAGTTCCCTGTACCGTGGAAAAGAAACGAAAATGAAACCGTGTATCTCTCCATCTGTAATTGCTCGAACAATTTTTTCCTAGTGCAAGTTGAAAAAAGGGAAACCCATTGAGCGATTTAAAACTCATTAAAGCATCCCATGACGCATGGAGAAACATCCAGTGATCTTACTTTTGCGTTACTCTCGAATGGATTGATTTCTCCGTACATTTTCATCTCTCGAAACAGTTGAAGAGTTCCATTCGATGAAAAGGAGATTGTGTAAATGAAGTGAAGAGAAAGCGTCGTGTATTATCTCCGTGGGTAGAAAGAATCGAAGAGGGAAACCGAGGAGGAGCGTGAAACGTGGATCAACTAGAGCGGATCCTGGAAACATGGGCAGCAGCAACAAGACGAAAAGGCACTACAAAAAGGATTCCCGATTTGTCAAAGATCTGTACACGTTCACATACGATGACTTCGATCTCGTAAGACCTCATTGCTGGCTGAAAGAATGGCGACAGGGTTACAGTACCGATCCGTAATAAGAAACTAGCTTCTGGCTCGCAATAAGCAACCAGCTATCCCCAGTACTTTGTTTGAAGTCACCGAATAAGAGCGTGCTTCATTCATAGAATGAGAGGGCATGTCATATTCCATCCTCAAAACAATAACCGTAGTAAACAACTGGCTGGTCCCGTGCGAGTTGCTTATTTCGGATCAAGACACAGTTTCTGCACCTTTAATAAACATTGGAAACCGATAAGCTTAATTTTAAAAATTGTTTTCAATTTACGATCCCTCTTTTTACTCTGCGAAAATTAATGTTTAATCAACCTGGCCGCAACGCCATTAATAGTCTTGACAAAATGGAAACAGAAACAGAAAATGTGCTTCGCTCATAGAATAACAACAATAAAAGTTTTGCTGACACTACGCGATAAATGCTTTCCTGCACCATAGCTGCAGGGAAGGTTACTGACCCAAACTGTTCGATTCAGAAGAGGGAAAGTGGGTCGTGAACGTTCAAGTGCTAAAAAAACTCTGACATTCGTGTTGCAGGTAATTAAAATCAGACATAAAAAAGGCATTTCGCCAATGTATGCGACTCGATGGAAAGCAAGGTTACCGTGGATCATTTCGAAACGTTTTCTCTTCCAATCCAGGCTTTTATAGATTTATTTCTTCTTCGCGAAAGAATCCTTTAATAAAATCTTCAAAGGTGCTTTTTCATATTCTAAAGTACATGTTGACGATACAGTACACCCTTTCCAGTCGATTGCCTGTGTTAATACGAATTTATTGGAAATAACATATGGCGTAGAATGTACAGAATTCTTTAAAGTTCGTTGAATCGAACTTTGGAAATGTAATATTTGAGATTGAAAAAGAAAATTCTGAATATTTCGAAAAATATTAAAGATTCGAAAAAAATGGTTTAGATGAAAGTTGTAGTATATCAGAGGGTACATGTCGTACTGGTACTTGTTTGACCTTGCGATGATCCTGAAATACCCTATAAACACTACTTTGAATTTTTCAAATAATACCTTACATTTTTTATTATATGTTCTCATAACTGACATTAAATCATTTTGCAATCGTTACCTACATGTCTATTTTTCTCAAGTCAGTTTCGAGATATGAGAGTTCAAAGTTGTGTCGTGCCGCCCATAAATATTCCCACCGCGTCGCCACGGTGAAACATCAACTTTGAGCTCACATCTCTCGAAATCGATTTAAGCAAAGTAATGTTTTGAAAATGGTTTGACGTCAGCTACAAAAATATATGCATAATAAAAGATATACTGTCTCATTTAAAAAAATTGATCGCGTAGTTAACTGGCCGTTTCGGGATCATCTCGCGGTCAAACAAACACCAGCATAATATGTGTCTCCTGATATACAACAACTTTTGTACAAATCATTTTTTTCATATCTTTTACATCTTCCAAGATATTTAGCTGTTCCCGCTTTAATTGGACGCACTGTATAATAGAATGAAAAAGGATAATGCACAAAATAACTTTATCATTTACTACTTATTCCTCACGTGTACGAGATTACAGAGTATTCCAAGTAAAATGTGAGGAAAGTTGACTATAATCCGAATGTTGCGAAAATAACTTTATCTTTCGCGTTCTGCTTCGCACGCGAATCTCTGTCGCCATTCGCGCAGCCAAAAACGACTTTTATCAATGGCCTGTAATCGGGCGGATCGATTACTAAGCTGGCTTTTCATTTCTGGGGCATCAGGACGATGATAAAGAGACGAGCGAGGAACGGCCGAAGTCTGATGGAACGATTCCATCGCTCCAGAAATCCAAGGAGACGAAGGAGTCTGAAAGGGAAGATCTCATCACACGATTCGATAGAGTGGTACGGGGGGATCCATATGAGTCTCTGCAGGTGTGGTTTCTGGCTACCATACAGGGTCCTAAAAAATATTTCAAAATCTTTTTCAAAAGGGACAGGCTACTGTAAAGGGCGAAATAATTTTTCGTTTTTTCAAATCACATGTTTCTTGGGCGGATCTGAAAATATAAAACATTTTTTATAGGGAATACAAAAAATTGAATTAAGAGTTTCCAAGGCTAGCCAAGATGATAATCTCGGTTTCAAGCTTCATCCAAGGTGAATGCTTGCTATTCGCCTTGATCTCCTGCCAAAATAAAAAGCTGGGGCTGTTTTTACTTTTAAACTCGTGAATATACCTCATGTACACAACACAATCTATTTTTATTGCAGTCAAAACTATACAGGCTGTTTAAAAAGGGAACCCATGACTTAAGGAACTTATAGTACTTACCAAGGGGAGTGGAAAATGTCTAATCAACATAGGTTCTGAAATTAACCCTTTCGTTATAAAATCAAACTGAAAATTTTAAAAATAATAGAAATTGATTTTACAACGAAACGGCTGATTTTAGGACCTATATTGATTAGACATTTTTTACTCCTTTTGGTGTATATTATAAGTTCCTTATGTCACGAACCGTTTTTTCAACACCTTATATAATTCAATAATGTGACCTCGATTTAAATAGAAGAAAAAAAAACGAAAGAACATCGAGGCTAAGGAATAACTTCTCGCGTCATTAACTTAACGCGAGGTCTATGAAAACTACCCCTTTTTCTAGTTCGCGACACATTATGCAGTCACAGCAACAAGACGATGTTGCCAATCTCATTAATGCTTTCACTCCCACGCGACATCGCGATTCCGATACAGTTTCGAGAGGAGAGACGCGGAAGTTGGGGGATTAAAGCACCGAGGGGGTTTCCTCCAACGGAGGTGTATGTATGCGCGTAACGAGTGTAATCACACGTCGGATTTCGTTGTCTGTTCACAGCGACGAAACGACCGCGAAGAGATACGGAGGAGACTGGCGATGGGTCCGGACGCTGAGGACTTGCGCGCTGAACGCGGAAGAAAACCGAGCCTCCAGTCGCGGCTTCAAAGCGGTTCGTATCACTCGCAACGTCGCGTAACTTACCGTCGAAAATACAAGATATTCTTCTTTGTCGTACTTCATTGTGAGAATGTAAATTCATTAATGATGGCCATTTAACGACAGATTATTGACATAATACGAATGCAGTGATATCGAAGTGAAGTTTTACTTTGAAGTTTTTGAGAGATCTTATTGCCAAACATACTTTATTAAATAATAATGGAAATAGATATATGTGGAAATAATGTAATGGAAGTAATAATATATTATATTATAATGGAACAATAACAGAGAAGGCCAGTAAACATTTTTGTATTACAAAAGTACATTGGGGTGTAATAATTATTTACCTGGACTCAGTAATACGGGTTAAATAAATGGTAATTGAGAATTATTATGCAATTGTATGAAGTTTAAAATAGAAGTTTCATTCGTTAAAGTATATACTCTGCTTCCCTTTGTTTTTCGCTAGTGATGAGAAGTGCAAAATGACTAAATACATAACGAGCTCACTTTATCGTTTAGGAATAATTGAAATTAAGCGCATAGCATTCGTACTCGTTGTGAATATAAATAACTCAAACTCATGCTTTTCATATTGTTGTAAATTTTATTATTGGTACACCAATACATACGAAATCTGCTTATTATAATTAAACTGCGATTTCTTATGCATTTAGGGGAAGAGTGGGTAGCCCAAAACACTAAAATGAAATAGTAAAAACATATACAGACAAATCAAACTTTTGAGAAATAGACTTTAAGCATTTCATTTTTCATATGCATATTCGTTTATCATATTTCATATTCGTTTTCAACTTTAATTGGACAATTGCCTTTAGTTTCAAGGATTCAAAAAGTGATGGGTAGCTCCGGACAATCACTTTGTTCAGTTTTTTTATAAATATTGTTACAATTGTTAAATACAAATAGCATTTTCATCGGAAAATTATCTGGTATCTTAATTACTTGTTTTAATGTATAAGATCATACATGTGACATGTTTTCTTTCGATTTTACTATTCATAATTTTAGTTCTTCTAATAAGGTCCTTCTTATATTCAGAAGATGTTAAAATTTCACTTTTCTGTGTCTTTCGTGATCGAGTTGTAATACACTATTTAGAAGCGTCTGGTAATGGAGCCATTTCATTTATTAGATTTGCTCAAATCCACCTAATTTTGGCATATGAATTATTTATTGATCGATTTTTAATGGTTTAATTCGATCGTGCAGAGAACTAGATGACACATTATATCTTTTAGCTACGCGTCATACACAAAATATTCAAATCCTAATGCTTATTGTAATGTTTGGTAGGTGAAACAGTTTTCTACCAAAGTTCTACAACTTTTCCTATATTCTCAAGAAATTGCATAAAAATTCGGTCTTATTGGGGTAAATTATAATAATACAGAAGCCTCGTAAAATTCTATTATCTTCATAGAAACGTGTATTTTTTTCAGGAATGAATCTCCAGATCTGCTTCATGAATGAAACGCCATCCGACACGGAGTCTCCGTGTTCGGAGAATGACTCTTCTCCAGACTCCACACCGACATCTCTGGGTTCGAAGCCACTGCAACAGAAACAGCACATTCCCGTCAGACCCCAGGTGCTGAGTCTTCCACCATTGAGGCTGGATACCGGGCCGAATTCGGGTCCGATCGACGAGGCCGATTTCTTCGCCAGACAAGCCAGACTGCAGACCGAGGCGAGAATGGCTCTAGCGCAGGCCAAGGAAATGGCACACATGCAGATGGAAGTGGAGAGACAAAGGCTGAAACAGAGTCCTATCACGGAGATGGTGCGGTCCAGCCTGGAAAAAGTGGGTTTCTCCCAAAATGTATACTTCGATTGCACGAGCAATACACAGTGGTGCACGTTGGCATATAGTGCGTACGTCTGCCATCGGCAATGACAGGCAGCTTATGAGTCAGCGAAATATGGAAATTCAAAGTCATATGTTTTACACTTTATAATTATGAGATTGTCATAATCGAATTACTGGGATACGCGCAATGAAAATGATATCAAACACCATTATATTAAAACAATTTTGAATTGAACGTGGAAAATATTAAATATACGAAGTTGTCTCACATCGGTGGGAGAATGCTAATGTAGATATTCTAAACTATATCGTGCTTGATCTCATTTTAATCAGAAAAACCTTACAAATCCGTTGATAAACATTTCATTTAAAAAAAGTAAAAAATAAAAAAGTTTCATCGTTGCATTACTATTGTCACACCGATATTATCGCTAGACTCACGAACTTTTTTCTCTGTGATTGCTGTTGTTCTTTCTTAATCCGAACCTCGGCCCCGACGCGGCGCACATGCATAGGGTAAAATAATTCATATACCTGCACGAATGTAAGGCGCGCTTATGTGCCAAATACGCGCCTTACATCCGTGCATTACTGTATTTAAAAAAAAGAAAACCAAGATGTGTAATAAATAATTCCCGCATGAAAATACAAAATGCTAAACAATTCCATTATTTTTGTCAGGTTGGCGTTCAGTTGGGCGAGGACAGGCGCAGATTGTCCCGTGTACTTTTAACGGAGCTAAATGTCGCACAGCTTCAAGTGGTCGCGAACGATTTGCACGCGAGAATCGCGGCGCTAAATGAGGCGCTCGTCGAGGGTCTGTTGAGAAGGGACGATTTACACATGGAGCAAGACTCGATGCTCGTCGACGTCGAGGATCTCACTCGATATCTGTAAGTTTACCACCCACGCGACGCTGAATCATTCCTTTTCTCAGCTGCGCTCTACCAGCTTGTCGGAGCGACACAATCTCCTCGACGCAATTAAAGTTACTCGGAGAAAAAAGCAGAACCGTGAAAGAACGCTTGGCCCATTTTTCTAAATACAAAATAGAACGAGAACACTTCGAAAAAAACGAGAGATCGTCGCGTTTACCTACTTGAGTGACCACATTTTCTTTTTTTCTTACCTATAGCACGGTTTTATTTGTGCAATTACGTGGCTCGCTAGCGAGAATTTAGAGTACGATTCAAATCATGAGATTTACTTTTCGCTTTAAAAAAAATGACGGTGAAATTTATAAGGGAGAATATAAAAAAACAATGTTTTGAAGATCTTTTTGTAGGCAGTTTTCTTTATTTTATTCGTAATAAATTAGCTTGCTACGCGAATTTTCACTCATATACTTTAATACGTATCTTAACATTTTTATTTATTTAGAAACATAGTTGATGCTCAATCTCATGTTTTTATTTCTCACATATCATTCACGCCTCGAAATACTTTCGCTTTTCTCCACATTTTATTTCTATTCCGCAGTTCTCTTCTTAACAGCGCTCAAACAGAGAGCTAGTTTTCAATCTCTTCCAATTTTCATCGCTTCTCCACGCTAGTGTATAGGGTGTTCATCAAAACAGTGTACACGATTTTGAAAGTACTCCTGATAATGTAATTGAAAAATATTTCGAACAAAATTTGATCAGTTTCAAACCAGTTACAATTTTCAGTATTTAAAATTAACAAAAAATGCCACTCGATAAAAAGTCAATGTTACTTTGATTTTTTTAAATGGTACAATGTACTTTCCATTCCATAGAGTTGTAGCTGATTTCAAGACGAGTTCGCCGATGTATAACAGTTTGACCTTCAGATAACCACGAGCCTAGAAATCTGGATTGAATTCATAGGAATCTGAAGGGCATTTGAAGGACAAAGTATTAAAACACAGTATTAAGTCAAAGTATAATACATCGTTGAACACGTCCTGAAATCAGCTACAACGCTATAATATCGAAATACGTTTCGTCATTTTAAAAAGTCAAGATGACTGTTTTTTTATTTAACATAGTATTTTACTTACATTTTAAATATTGCAACTTGTGGCTGATTTAAAATTGACCAAGTTTTGCCGAAAACTTTTTTCGTTCGGATTATCCGAAGTGCTTAAAAAATCGTGTACACCATTTCCAAAAAGCCAAATATGTCTCCCGGATAAATTGTGACAAACGTTGTTATATTTTCTGGCCTGTCGCGCTAATAAACAGCTTCTCCTGCGTTCGCATACACAGAGGTGCCAAGCAGGAATCATTGAAGAAGAAGCAGAACGCGAGGGAACAGCAGGCGACGAGCAGAAGTCATCAGCAAGCGAGCTCCGGCGCGAACAAGACGTCGATGAAGCCGAAGCTGACGCACCGGGGTCTCGTCTCATTGGTAAGGAAATAATGCCTTGCTGCGAGACTGCGCGGTCTCGTCGGACGTTAAACGAGCAAAGAGCACGGCGCCGAAGGAAGAAAACGTAGCCTAGACATGTTCGATGCCAATCGCGCGAAGACCCTAAAAAGCTGAACGGTTCGCGTTAGATTCTTCGAAGAACGACGTTAATACTCGAACTGCCTTTTCCTTTCGGGGAAAAAAATAAGGGAAGATTTTGAGAAAAATGCAGATTCTGCAAATATTTACAAGGCAGCAAGTAGAAAGGAAACGTAGTCTTATCACGCGGAGAAAGATGAAGCAAATACAATCGTTTTCCGCCCTTTGACCGATGGTTTAAAGATATACGTACCGCAATAAAGAATCCTCCTTCTTCCTGTCGCGAAACCGTTCGACAAGGAGGAAGGAAGGCTTTTCCAGAGTTTCCAAAGTTTTTACAGCTTCACCGTTACGAAAATGAGAAGTAAAATAATGCATAAGTGCATACACCATAGCCGGACAAGAAAAGAGTAGCGATGAGTAACTTAGCCCGTAATCGAGGCGGACCGGATCGGTTCGTCTTCTTGTCTACTGTATAGTAGTTGGTCTACCCCTTTCGCTCTGGTTAAACAGCCATGAATGCATGTGTTTCCCGAGTGTAACGTCTCTACATGATAAATCATTGTTATAAAGCAGAACGGTCCAAGTGCTGCTCACCACAAAATTTCCCCTCCTGATGGTACTCCCATCATGTAGGACTCAAACGCCGTCCCGCTACATCGCGCGTCACGCGCGCCTTACAACCGAGTCAAACGTGGTCACCTCAGTCCTATAGTGCGGGTACTGCCAAGAGGGGAAATTTGCTTGGGAGCAGCTGTTGGACCACTCTGTTATAAATGGTAGATAGATCTCTTCTCTATGTTATAAATAAGCGACCGGCAAATCGAGTCTGCCGAACGCGTCCCACCAGATCCGATTCTTTGTTCTCCGCAGTCGAGAACTGAGTTTCTCTTCCTTTCGACGTCTTTCGACCGCGACCGTTCGCCCCGACAGATTGCAAGATGTATTGCGATGGAACGACGTCATTGGAAAGCCGATTTTTTCGCTGCAGATTCACCCGAATTGGTGCCATGAAAATTGATTTGTACTGGCACTTGCAGTTTTTGTGAAACCCTTGCAACCTTTCTTCCCCACTGCACGAGATTAAACACAGTAATGCAGAAAAGAAGAAAGGTATGAATAGTAACCATAAACAATTTTCACACAACTGATTGATGTATCGTGTTCAATTACGATTCATCTGAATAAGAAAGGGTTGAAAGAAACATATGTCATTGACTTGCTTCATCGGAAAAGGAACGCGTGACGTTTACCGAGCGTTACTCGTTACCACGCACAGGCATGCAAGCGCATAAATGCAGATGCAAAGTCGAGAAATCTAAGGTCAACGATGCAATATGCATCGGAGGAAGACAATTATGAATACGTACCGCGAACGAGGCTCTTTTGCATGGCATATGGTATACGATCTGCGTCATTGTGTGAAACGTTCAGAATTATTACACGCTTCTCAGTCTATCTGTTCGAAACATGCAGGGTGTCTCACCTCTAATTTCCACCTTAATTTTTGGCATGTATGGAACTTGAATGGTTTTAAGGGGCACTTATTTTGAAGTTACTGTTTTTTTATGACTGAACGCGTCAAGGATTTATGAAGGTCGACCTTGATTACTTAAATGGAATCATATATTTGTTAATGCAATCGATGCGGCTCGTTAGTCTCTACATAAAAGTACTAAGCCACTTGTGGCGAAAAATCATTAGTTACAGAGATATTTTAATTTGAACATTGCGAAAAACAAGAAACCATCACTATCTTATTAATGACAGCTTTATTTAAAGAAAGAGTTCAATGTAACAACCATTTACATTTCAACATTTTTGGAACCAATGAAATAGTGATTGTCTCACATTGTGTAGCACATTGAAGGATACTTTACACCATTCAGTTGTGACTCGTTCCTTCATATCAAGCTCTTTTCTAAATCATTCTTCTAAATCAGGTGATCGCGCTGGAAATGTTATAGGACCGCCTCGTCCTATTTAGCGATAAGGAAAAAGTTGATTTAATACATTCCTTGTTACGATTGTCACGATAATATTGGTATACAAAGCTGTCATTAGTAAGAGAGCGATGATATCTCAGGAATATTCAAATTAACGTATCTTCTTAACTAATGATTTTTCGACATAAGTAGCTTAGTACTTTTTTGTAGATATTAACGACCTGTATCGTTTAGTCCATTAAAAAAATACATACCATTAAAAAAAATCAAAGTTAACCTTCACACGTCCTTGACGCTCCAACCATAAAAAGAACTTAACCTTGCAATCTTTAAATTAAAATATCTCCTAAACTAATGACTGTCCGCCAAAAGTGGCTTAGTACTTTTTCACAAAGAATAACGAGCAGCATCGATTGGTGCCAATAAAAAATACATGCTACCATTTAAAAATCAAAGTCGACCTTCATAAGTCCTTGACGCGCCCACCCCACAAAGAAACCAATAATATCAGAGTATGCACCCCTCCGAACAATTCAAGTTCTACCCAAATGTTTCTCGTTGCGATTAATATAATAAAAACAAAAATCAGGATAGCATAATTTCAGGCGAGACACATCGTGCAAATCCTATCTCGTTCCCGCTCGTTATTTATTATCCGTGTTCGAAGCGTCGATATCAATTTTAATCAAAAGCATTGCACAAATAATGGCTCTGTACTCGATATTACCGGAAGCCAACTATACGTGTCGCTTCACCCTTCCCTCTGATTCGCGTGCGGGACGCGGGCTTTCTATAGAAAGTACATCGCGCGGAAGGGTATAATTACAATCATTTGTACATACGTATTACGTAGCGGTAATTTTGTAAAACGCGACGAAGCAATATTTTAGGCGCACTTAAATGTAAATCTTCGAACACCTGTTGGGAGGATCTAACGCGAGGCCAATTATACTAGAAAAAAAGAATTCGCACTCGATTTATTCCATTGTCGTGAGTTTTATTTTATACAAAAATACACAGGAGGATCGAGAAAATAATTTATACAAAATTGTACTTCAAATGAAACGCAACGGCTTCAGCAGAACGTTTAACGTTTCGAAAATAAACTGTCCACTGCACGAATTTTGTCGTTGAAAATGTTTGGCAGTGCATACATCCATTTGTTCAGTGTCACCAAAGAGGCGAGTATATGTTCCTTTTGTGTAGTAATGCAATACCAACGATTACGTACCGTTATAATACTTCATTTATATTTTTATTAAACGTTAATAGAACGCGTGACTGTAGTAATTTAATATTTTATTCATTTTCGAATAGTTTATAGCCAAACTATTTAATTGGATGCGAAAAGAATGAAACAGTTCTTACTCTGCCCTTTGTAAATTTGTTAATATCGCGCCACGCACGACGAAAGAGAACGAAGAACGCGTCACATATCTCTTAAGTACTGGAAATCATGATCGAACGGTTGAAAAAGTGATTTGTTGAAAGATTAGCCATAGAAGTGTCGAACAGGAACCAAGGACTGACTATGCAATGTTTAAGGAGAAATACATTTGAAATGATTCTAGATTTAGCGAAAACGTAATCAAAAATATGTTAATCGTGTATTACTTGAAATGGATTAACCGAGTTTTGCATAAAACTATTCACGTACTGATTTTGATGCATTCGTACGTTAAGGATCTACCAGACACAGTGAGTTCAATAAAGATAACACAGAATGTGTATCGTCTATCGAATTTTGAGATCCCTTGATTACGTATTCGCGCTATATTTGCGTGATTCCCTTAAAAGCGATACGAAGAATTATTATAAGCGAACAAGTAAGCGACAAATAAACGACAGAACGTTTTATCTCCGAGAAGCGAAGTGACATTATTTACCCCTTTTCGAATTAACGAAGAAAGAAAAATTTATTATGAAATTGCTTCTTTTTTAATTTACGTAAGAATAATCTATTTTTGTCCTTTCATTTTTAATAAACACTGAAATATGGTAAGTGCAAGAAAGCAAAGTTTCTTAAATATCTAATCGAATTGCAAGTGGAAATATTACACATTGAAAAATTGCAGTCAAACTCGAAATACCTATACATAGAGTGATCATTGATTGTAAAGTTCAATAAATTAATAGGCAGACTTATGTATGTACAATTATATTGAAGCCAAATGTGAAAGTATTTTTTCCTCTTACGTCATAATCATTTGCGAAGAAAAAGGCAAAATAATTACATTGTCGTACTTGGAAAATAATTAGAAGGACGTTGACACGTATTTCCCGCGCATAGAAAGCCCTTTCATTAATTCGAGGCACGGTTACAGCTCGTCAACGCATTGTACGAAAGTAAAGGCCACTAATTAACTATCGATCACGTACTAATTAAGGACGAAGCATCTTTGGATATTCAAGGCACGAGCAGTGAGATATAAATGATCTTAAAAGAACAAATAAGAACAGAAATAATGGGCAAGTTTCCGTACATTAATTTGTTGGTCAAATATTGACAATAAGGAACCCAGCTTCAATCACTTTGATTTTGAAATGTGTTGTCAAAAACATCATTTTGAATAACTTTCTTTTATACATGTTAATGTCGCTCAGTTTTAGTTTTCGAGATATTTGCAAAAAGCTTTGGTAGTTATGCAATTTAACAGCTTTCCACAATTTTGATTATTTAGGAATAGCTTCGTTTTATAAGTAAAGCAACAAATCAACCGGGGGAGACGATAAAAGTACTCAATCAAGATATTTAAGCATCGGTTCCATCAAAAGCTCGATGCTTAAGAATCGATTATTTTCAAAAAGTTTCGAAGAATCGCTCTACGCTCTACGGGCACGAACCTATATTAAATTCTTTATCAAGTTTTTTGTAACAAGAAAAACGACACAAGAATAATCAAGGGATAGTTTCTTAACTATTCGATTCACAATTGTTTCAATACTTAAACAAGCAATAATACTTCCTAGCTGAAACGTTTAAAGACAAAACTGATGTATACATATGTTACAGTTTTACAGTTTGTCGGCCTAATTTAGCGCGTCGATACTATCGATAGGTTTCCGTAGTTGGAGTATCGGCCATCGATAGTGATGAAAGTAAATCAGGCTGACAAACTGTAAAACTTGCTGTATACAATAATTGACATTAAATAATAAATTATAAATACTTGCATAAGTGTATTTTCATCACTATTCATAGCCGGTGGTACAACTAGGGGAAACTATTGATAATGTCGACTATCAATAGTATCGAAGCGTCAATCAGACTGACAAACTGTAAAACTGTAAACAATAAATCATTTTTGCCTTTATACGCTTCAACTCGGAAGTATTATTGCTTGTTTAAGTATTGAAACTATGGACCTAAAAGTAGGTGCCTAACTTGAGTTTTCGACAAGGGGAATGAAACAACTGAAGAGTGAAAGAAATGCTTGTCAGCCATCTTGTACCGCCTATCTAGTGCTGCTATCTATCTAGCAATCATACAGACAATCTACAGGGTAATTCGCCCGCCAGGAGACTTGAAAGAAGTGCCGCCGCCTAAACGTCTGAAACTCTAAATCCCATGCAGTCCCATGTAAAAATTTCGGGCGACGTGTTGTGTCCTTTTCTGTTTCTCGCTTTCATTTGGAAAGAACACTTAGTCATCCGCTCTGCAGTAATCTAAACAACCGGCGATCGACAAAGTCACTGTGTCAAGTGATAGCGAGGAACAGAAAAGGACAAAATATGTGGCCCGACATTTTTCCATGGGATTGCATGGGGTAAGAGTTTCAGACGTTTAGGCGGCGGCATTTCTTTTAAGTCTCCTGGCGAGCGAATCACCCTGTACATACATATGCATAAGCCTATGTAGCAGCTGCGGTAAACTTTAGGAATACACATTTGAATTCTTTCAGTCGCCATATGCCGAATGACATATTTACATTTAATTTCCAGAAAACAGTATGATTTTATTTAAAAAATGTCTTTTGCTTGTTGCCCTGTAAGTGTATAATGCAATCTACAATGTATATATGATTGCATAATCGTTTTAATTAAGTGTATTCTGTGGCTTTCCGACAAACTTTGATAATACTTAAACTCGACTATAGAGTGCACTATTAAATTGGCGGCTCAAGATGACTAACAACGTTTTCCTCTTCCGCCACCAGTTCAAGTTAGAGAAACTATGTACCGTCCTTCAGGAACATGATTGAAACAAATTTTAATCGATTTTAATAGTTAAGTAATTATCCCTAGGCTCAATAGGTGGAGGCTCTACCCCTCCGGCGCTGTTATCCACATGGGAAGGCGACTCTGCCCGACACTGTACGTTATTTTCATCGATTTGTACACAATAATCTTGTAAGAAGATATAATTCGTACTTGGAATAAATAAATAATATTGCGTATCGTGTATAATATATTACGAATATATTTCGCAATGTAATGATACAATAAAAATTCACTGCATCAAATTTAAATCTCTCTTGATCATTTTATCAATCATAGTCTTGATTATTCTTGCTTCGTTTTCCTTGTTACAAAAACCTTTACAAGGAATTTAATATAGGTTCATACCCGTAGAGCATAGAGCGATTTTTTTATACTTTTTGAAAATAATTAGTTTTTCAGTATCGATGCCTTTGATGGCACTGATGCTTAAGTATTGATACTTTTGAGCAGAATCGCCCATCCCTAAAGTAGACGCACATTTATAACTAGAATTCATTATAGTGATAACGATAGTATTTTGCAAATATTTTGAAAATTAAGGCCGGCAGACGGTTATATGTATAGGAAAAAATTCTTCAAAATGTTGATTTCTGTAACATAGGCAACCGCTTACGCTAGATGAAATGTAGTTACGATTTAAGTTCAACAAAAGTTTTTTGCAAACATCTCGGAAACTAAAGCCTAGCGACGGCACATGTATAGGAAAATGTTGTTCAGGACGATGTCCTTGATCGGAGCTGGATCCCTTATTGTCAATATTTACCATTTGTTGTACATTATCAATGATAATGATAATATTCTGTATCTGTAGAAAAGGAAGAGAAAAGTAACTTCGATTGCAGTGTTTTATCTCAGGATTTCGAATACAGGCGAAAATTAAGTAGAAAATCGTACGAAACAACGTTTTGTACAACATAAAATAATTATTTACACAGAAGAAGAACAAATAAATGGAAGAAAGAAAATACAGAAAAAGATTTTATATAAATCTCAGTATCTGCTACCTGTATATAGGTCATGGACTTACAATTTGAACAATAAAATAAAATTCAAATAAATGTATGGCTCAGATACTTTTGTACTTCCGCGATAATTTGACACAAGGTATGTTCATTGCTACGAAAAAAAAAAACAAAGAGAAAATGCATATGGCTTTCGCTCCGTATTGTCTGTCAATACACATTACCAAAATCTGATAAAATCGTCAGTCAATGTTCTTCTAATGAAGATCACATAATCGGAGAAAAGAGATCGAGTTCATTTCGTAAATCGTAGTATTGATCGTTCGGCGATGGTGGAGAACGTCTGCATATTAACTCGCGTGTTATCTACAAAATACTTTAATCGTAATATTAATTAATAATATACAGGTTGTAAATAACTAAACAATAATAAAATATGCTGTAACAAGTTCTTCCGCTTCTTCGTGCTCTCTCTTTTTGTGTATCTCGCGTTGACGAAATTTCTCTCCAGCTCGCCAGAGAAAAAAGTCTGCTGGCGACCAGAACAGGGAAGAAGGCACGGGGCAGTTAGTCAAAAAATGTGGCGTTCCTACTTCGATTAAATCGGATCTCTTTCACACACGCAAGCACACACTCATACGTACGCACAACTTATTAATAAATCCATGAATGACGCCATACGCGTACCGAGCTTCCTTCAGCTTCCGGAAATATCACTTCGTCGAAAAGCAAAAGAAAACGGAGTGCAGGAAGGAGGATGGAACCGTAGATGGTTGACAAGAAAGGGGGGAATATCTCGAGGAAGGAGCACCATTTGAAAAGACGTCTCACCTAGGAACACGTAACAATCTACGAAGAGCTAGAACGAGTTAGCGACTCGTATAAAACAGTGTGAACCGAATGAGTTTTGTTCTCCGCCCTACCGGGGAATAACGTGGCGAACGCACGCGCGTCGCTATCTGATGCGCGGCGAGTAGAACACAAGCGGCGACAACGCTTTAAGAATAATACAAAGTTATTAACATCAGCACGTTAAATGTTTTCTTTTTATCTCGAAGCCTCTATTTCGCTTCTCGCGCGAATCTTCTCTCCTATAATTTTTCCTAAGCCTCTCTCTAGATTATTGTACACGCGACTCTGCGTTTCGTTTTTCAAGTGTTTCGCCTCGCCCATTCTTCCAGCGATTTCTATCTCGCGTCGTATTAAAAAATTGTCTGTATAATTACAACTGTAAATATCTCTATACAATGAAGCTCGTTCGCGGCCCCAGTGTTTAAGATACGCCATCGTTGTGCTCGTTCTAGAGTTTGCATCTCTATTTCTCTCCGCTGCCTGCTCGCGATCCTCGTTTACACTTTAAATAATACATGGCAAAAATGAACAGATTGCTCGCCTGAATTTTTGAACGTCCTGAAAGTCCTCGAACGCTCGAATCAGAGGCATGGCGAAGGAATTTAATTAGAATAAAAGAAACTTTAAAAAAAAACGAAGGAAATATTTCTCAGAACAAAAGGCTTCGGGACTTTCACGAGTTTCAAAGTTTACACTATAATATGCATCTCCTATTATACTCGCGATAAAATACTTTCCACACTCCACGTTTTCGTCGATCGACGCATGTTCCGGCAGTTATATGAGAATTGATTAACGCATCTCTCATACTAGAAAAGAAGAAAGAGAGAATCTTTAATAGCCAGCTGAATAGCACACGTCTTTTCGCGCCCGGATCGATCCTCCTCTTCCTCCCGTTCTTACCGCGATTATTAAATATCGACATACTTTAATCTTGAAACGTATAAAAATAATAATACTATCGATCTGGCGTGGTAGATACATACAATATTAACGAGTTCACAAAAAAGCGCGCGTTTAAATAACTGTCAAGGAACGGAGCAAACTACAATAGCTATCGCACAAGCGACGACCTTTCAGGCCGCACAGGTCGCCTGATCAACTTGAAAGAAAAAGAAACGTTTCCCACAAATTTAATATATATATATGTGTGTGTGTGTAAAAAGAAATCGTTTCGAAGTGTAAGCGTCTATGAAAGAAATAAATCATCGTAAAGACTCGATTTGTTTTGTTGAAAAACAATGATAAAACAACGTGTGATGATGATACTATCCGGATGTTTTTCTTCCTCCGTTACGATATTATCAAATATCCTTGCAACGTGGCAATTCCGAGGGACCCCGCCCGTGAACTTCATTTCTTCTCTACGCTTGTTCCTCTAAAGATTATTTACCACGATCTAGCGTTGCTAATAACAACTGCACGCTTCTACTCTTTACCGTTTCCTTTCCCCGACGATTTGCATCACGAGTTATTCAGCTTCCTTTTCACCATGCGAGTACCATCGTCGCGTAAATATGTTTTCATAAGTCTATATATCCCAGTGTCGCAGTTGTTATCGCTTAACAAAGGCGTATATACGCGTGCTAGCGATCGTTACAAAGTGGCATTTTGCAACAAACGACTTCGTGGAGTTTTCTCGGACTCGCGTAAAGGATGGTAACAATGTGTGTTTTGTACATTCAGATCGGATCGCGCGTTTAAGACACATGAACTCCGGATTCACCGGTGATCAGGCGGCACGGAGTCTTTTCGTACGATCTAGCACAACCGAATCCCACCGTGAACGATTCGACCGAGCGACTGATCCAATTCGTCCGCTTCAATCGATTGATTAGCAAAAAATTCCAACGGAGTATCGTCGATACTAGCTAAGGTCACTTGCCCATGCTGGCATTCGCTGGTAGGGTCGCTGATCGCTGTTGCACCGATAAATATGGCTTCAAGGTGGATCTCGTCGACTCCCTGAAACGTGGAAATCGTTGATCAATGAAATTCTATTTCAAATGGGCCGCTAACATTGTGTTGACCGATAAAAGTGTGGACAAATACAAAAAGGAAAGAAGCTCCAGAAGCACAGTAGCGATTTTTATCCATAAAAGACGACACGAGTAAATAAGCCCCATTGCAATAAAACAAAGCGTTGTAATCTATGATTTAGTTGAATCGTATCGAGAAGTACGGGACTTGCTTTTGCCATGGCAGAAAAAGTTGCATAGCAATACGGAATTTTCACATCGAACAGTTTGCCAATCGCAAGACGTAATCCTTGGAAGTCCGCGAGACTTTCAATACTATAAAATCTAATGTTTCCCGTGCAAAATATATTTTAGTATATCGTGTTTTCGTATTGTTAACGTGCAATCATTGTAAAAACGAACACAACCACAAAGAAAGACATATAATACTGAATTCTTTTATTAAGTAGCGTAAACTCGGCTAAAAAAATAAACAGAATCGTATCAAATATAAAAATCGGATATTGTATTCTGCAAAATAACCAAACAGGAATTAATAAATACCAACGCATCATTAAGCTTGCTGACCGCGATCCAATTTTAGCTACTGTCAGAGACAAATTGACAATAAAACGATACCAATATACTTGCGGGAAAACGATAAGTATCGCTCAAAAATTGCCGCGAAATCATTCGGAATTAAATAAAAAGATAATTCGTGAAAGAGTATGCCAATATTTAAGCGCATGCAAAAAACAATTATGTGGTATCAACTAAAAACACGTTTGGTCCAAGCCTTAAATGAAATCAAACAGAAATCGGCATCCCAAAAATCTTATGTATACAGGGTGTCCTATCTAACTTAAGCATTCCAAATATCTGGCTTATTTTTTATGATAGGAAGAAATGTCAAAGGAAAAAAGATGTTTGGTTCGAAGGAGCGAACGCAATGGTGGACAAATTTTCTCAATGTCATGTTTTTTCATAAAACTTAGATTATTCATGTAAATGGTGAAATAACCGTGATTAGATGATCAATGAGGGAAAATTTGTTTGAATAGGTGCTCAAAATAATGCCCATCATCAACATCAATACATTTCTGCAAACGATTTATAAAATATTCTGTAGTATTGTTTTTCTTTGGCATGTTTCCATATCATAAAAAATTCCCGAGATATTTGGCATGCTCAAGTTAGATGGGACACCCTGTATAATACAAATTTATATACGAATTACATTGATTCGATCTATCGACCAATATTTTACACACAATCTCACGATACATCGAACAAACCCTACACATCTGTTTTCTTTCATATCTCCCATGTTTGACTCTGAAGACTACTGCACAATATTCCCTTGCAAGACTTACCTGGAATTATTTTCGCGATATATTCCAGTTAAAGAGAAAAAAAAGGAAGAGATACGAGTAACAAATGTTCTGAAATGAAATCGAACAACGATCTTACACGTCCGAGCGCCTGTCCCGCTGTGAGCGGCGAACGTGGAGAACATTGCAGAACGCTACCATCTACCATCGGTGTGTCGTGTTTAGGTTTCGTGTTCGGGAAACCGAGCGACAATTGTTCGTGTTTCAATGATACGGGAGTGCAAGAAAAATCAAACGGCTCTAACCTCGCTACACCCAATCATGCGATGCCACAATACAAGAGAGCTACTTAGTCTCCGGTTACGTTGTGCCGCACGGCTACGCTACCTTGGCGAGACACGCTGCCCCGTGCCGTCGACGTGCGAGTTCGCCTTGTAACCGCATTTCTGTACACGCCTGGACAGCCTTGTAACCCAATACTTCTGCTCGTCGGGACTACCAGCCAGAATTAATAATTCCCGAGCGCTGTTCGGATCGTAATGCAATTTGCACGGCGCTATGGCATCCTCCTTTTTGTCCAAATGCTCCTTATGCACTTTTATACGACATCCTGTACAGAAAGCGTATCTTGCATTAGTTCCATTTCCAAGCAATGACCAACCATGGAGATCAATATTTCATCAAGTGCCACCTTGGCGTCTTAAGGAAATTTAGACTGCCAAGAATAATAAACAATAAGCTGTTTTCAAAAGATCGTAATTCTATCAATGCTATAACGATTGACGCAAGGTCCTGCGTAGCGTGAATTAGAGCGCGTGACCACATTTTATTAGACTCTATCGTATTCATCAAATAATGAAGCAACAATAGCTCCATTTAAAAAATAAGCCATTTTAGTCTAATGACCTTGTAACGATAACATGATTTTTTACACTGCCATGGTGCCGTAAACTCCTAAGTGAAATGAAAATCAGCCTTTAAAAGAAAACAGTTGTAGAAATATCCTCAGAACGTTGTGGAAACATATTGAAAACGTATGCAATGCTACGCGAGGTTTAACGAAGATGGACCTAAGTCATTTCCTACTTACTTCGGCACTCGAGCGCTGGCGGTGGTCGGAACATGTGCCACAGTTGCTTCGAGCATACCTCGCAAGTAGTCGGCATGTGATAGGATATCGATACGAATTCGTGGCCCTTCAACGATTGCGTGCCCGGTTTGTCCGCGAGTTGCGGCAACTCCACACCGGGCAGCGTGTTCCCCTCATCACCTGGGCGTCTTGCTTCGCCTTCACCAGCATATAACAACTGCGAGCAGGAAACAAAAAAGTGTTGTAACCATTTGGTGAGTAACAAATTGACCGTTTCCGATATTATTCACCTGGAAAATTCGCGGAATATCTTTGGCATCGGCTCGGATAACATCACCCTGAGTAACAGATCGAACGTGGAAGACTTTGTTCAGGTCCAATATCAAAACTGGATCGGCATTTAGCTTGTCGTTCTCGCTATTGTAAAATATTATCTTCTTTGACGAGACGACGACGTACTGCTTCTTCCACCCGTGCCTCTTGATGTTCTGCTTGTTCGGCACATTTAACCAACCCTCCAGACGCATAGTCCCGTGTTCCGATAATACGGAATCCTCCCCGTCGTTCTCCACGGACGAGACGCTGGCGGTTTCCGAGTTCAGGGACGCGATTTTCATCTGCAACGTTTCGATCTCGGAGTCCTTCGAGTCGAGCTCCATCTGTAGCCTCAACTTCGCCTGATTTTCCTCCACCAATTGCGCCTGTGAAAATGTAACAGTGCTAAACAGCTGGTACACCGAAGCTTTGGGCAAATAACAATTATATTTAGCCTTTTTCATTTACCTGCAGATCTTGCAAATCCTTTTGCCATTTAGCTGCCAATTGCCCGTACTTTTCTCTCTCCTGCGTGAGCTCCTGTTGCAAACGTCTGCAATCTTTCTCCTTCTTCCTCAAATCTGCCGCGGATGCTTTGTTTTTCGACTTGCCACTCGAGGACAGGTCCTTCCTGTTCATGATCTCTGCCAATTTATTAACCGCCTGTTGCTTTAGTAGCTGCTCGGTCTTCAGTTTACTGCCAAGCTTCTCTATTTCCTCCGCGTTAGATTGCGCCTTGGACAATTGATCCTGCAACTCTTTCAGCCGCTTGCCAAAATCATCCTTCTCCTTCAGATACTGATCGACGTTCTTCTTAAGCTCACTTTCGCTGTCCTTCAACCGATTTATAATCTGTTCCTTCGAATTCAATTCTTGGTGATGCTTGGCTACTCCGTCCTTGTACTCCAATTCCTTCATCGTTCGTTCCTTCTCAAGATCTGCCACAGTCTCCTCGGCTATAGACCTTGCCAAAGCTTCGCTGTCTCCTCTCGCCAGGGACAACTGTAACTGATGCACCAAGGAACTACGCTCCTCTTCTAACTCTTGCTGTAATCGTATCTTTTCATCCAGCTCTTCCCGCAGTTCTTGCGTTTGCGTTTTGTAAAGAGTCTGAAAGCGGCGAATTCAGGTTTAGAAGAACGCAAACAACAAGAAATCATTATTTTTCAAATGTTAAATTTACCGAAAAGTAAGCTTCTGCCTCCAATTGCTCTTGCAACTCTTTAGTTTGCAATTGATCCACGTTTCTCTGAGTTTTCAAGTGATGTAACTCCTCCTCAATTTGCCGTTTCGCTTCTCTCAGTTGAGCAACTTCGCCAACTAATTGTTGCTCCCTGGCACGTAATCGGCCCGCTTCGGACGACTGCTGTGCCAGATCGCTCTGCAGAACGTTTCTTTTCTGCTGTTCTTGTTCAACTTGCCCCTGCAGCACCTTTACCTTCTCCACCTCTTGCCTATGCTCGCCCTCCAATTTCTGTAACCGCTGCTGTATCTGCCGATAATCCACGGAGAGCATAGAGGTCTGCCGTTCCTTTTCCTGCGCGAGCAATTCGGCGCGTTGTCGTCCACTTTTTTCTTCGTTTAGTTTTGCTTGCAACGCTGTTAACATCGTGTTCATACGTGAGCTCCATTGGCGTCGAATTAAAAGCTTCGTTACAATGATTTACATACGTAAACAGAAATACCATTACACACGAGCAGCCGGAAATTTGAAATATTGTTATTAATACGTAATTGTAGCATGCATAATCTACTATTCATTCGTAATACATCTTTTCTACAAAAATAATTAATACGTTTGGCGCTATAAAACATCGATTTGTAAATACCATTGTACATTACCTTCAAACTGTTTACTTTTTCGGCCTGATATGCGTATCGAAGTAAGAATACGTTAAGTAAATTTGTCTTTCAGACAAATAGTACAATCATCGTATAAAAGAGTAAATGAAAATACCTTTAACAACTTCCAAATTGGCCTCCTCTTTGGACAATATCCGCGAGCGTTCGGTTTCCTGGTGGGCCACGACCTCTTGATTATACCTAGCTTGCGCTGCCTTTAATTCGAGAGTCAAGCTCGCGGCTTCCTTCTCCAATGCTGAAATTCTCTCGGTCAATTGCCTATTGTCCATAAGCGCCTTCTCCTCTTTCTCCCGACTGTGTTCGAGGTCGAGGTGAAGAGCAGAGAGGCGGCTCTCTAATTCAGCGGTCAAGGATGACGCTTGCGATCGAGAACTACGTTCTTTCGACAATTGTCCCTGCAAAATTGTGCACGATAAATAAATTTCATCATTGAATTGAATCATTTTACTTTTTCCAACGTTAAGAACTTACTTGTAGCGTAGCTACTTCCTGCTGTAAATTATCCCGTTGCGCCTGCAATTGTGCTCTCGCCACCTGCAACTCGTTCGCCATTTGTTCCGCGGCTTGACGGGCAACGGTGATCTCCGTGGCTTGTTTTCGCAGCCTCGTCACGGCTTCTGTTTCCCTTTCCAACTTGGACTGCATTTCTTTCAGCTGCTTCTCCAAAGTAGTAACGCGTTCGGAAGTTTGCTGCGAATTGCTCGCGTCACGTGCCCTCCTCGTTTGTTCTTCATCGAACTTCTTCTTAAGCTCCACGAACAGCGACTCCGCTTTCCTACGCGATTCCGTTTCATGCTCTACCCTACGCTGCGCTTCCTTGTAATTATGCCTCAACAAAGTCAACTCCTTGTCCGCCCTGCCAATCTCTTCGCGTAGCTCGGTTTCCCGACGCGTCATAGCTTCCAACTGCGTCGCCAATGCCTTCTGCCTACACTCTAAAGACTCCACTTGCCTCTTCTCTTTATCCAGCAAATTTTCTAATTGGGAAATCTTAATATCATCGCTTGTACCGTTATTGATATGATTCTCTAACCCGTCTACCGACTCTTTGCCACTGGAAGCCATTAACTGGTAATCTCCGGAATACGTGAAACCGATAAAAGGTAAATGATTTCCGGAAAACGCTTTCGGCACAGGAAAGCTCTCCTCCGGCCCATCCTCCTTATCGACATCATCGAAATTGCTAGTGTCATCGTCGCCGGAAAGCTCTGGCACCACAGGCGGCACGCACTCTCGCAGATTATCAAACGTCCATTGGTCGTTCTTGAAGAAAGGATGATTCTTTATTTCCTCCACACCGTTCCTACCAAGACGTTTAGTTCTATCCGTGAGGAAGCCGCATATCAGGTTCTTCGCGGAATGAGAGATATCGAGTTCTTGTGGAAAGTGTAATGAATTCCTGTGATCCATGATCTTCGAATATGTTCCGACCAACGAGTCCGCGTAAAACGGGGTATCGCCGACGAGCATTTCGTACAGGAACACACCGACCGACCACCAATCGCATTCTCTTCCGTACACACCTTCTCCACCCTGAGACTGAAGCACCTCGGGTGATATGTAATCGGGCGTGCCTACCGCGGTATCAGACCGAACAAGGCCATCCTAAAAAACATAGAATAATTAGACACTTTCGCATACTCTCGTATAATTCAAGGTAAAGATAAACATACAACATCCATCCGCATACACGTGCCGAAATCGGCAAGCTTCAAGTGCCCATGCTTGTCGAGCAACATATTATCCGGTTTAACATCCCTGTGAACGAATCCCATAAGATGTATCGCATCTAATGCGAGCACCACTTCCGCGCAATAAAATTTCGCCCATTTCTCTGGCACATCGTAATTTGACATCAGATTCACCAAGTCGCCACCCGGCATGTAATCCATCACCATGTAAAGATATTTTTGATCTTGAAACGCGAAATGCAGCTGCACGATCCACTGAGAATTCGCGTGCGCCATTATGTCGCGTTCCTCCCAAAAGAAGGCCGAATCTGATCGCTTGATCTGTGAAACATAGAAGAATGAAGCACGTGGCATATACAGCTGTTCTCTGTTCGCGTTAAGATCGAACCCATGTTTCGACCGATCTGTGGAGCTCTCACAACAACAAATAAAGTTGATAGAGAGTATAGTAGACGGTAAGGCGGATCCATGCGCCTAGCGGGTCCGATCTTTCCATGAACAAAGAACAATTTAATCACTCGCCGTACGACTTACCATTTCGAATTTACTGAGCAGTTTCATAGCGTACACTTTCTGCGTAGATTTGTGTCTTACCAACTGTACCTCCCCAAATGCCCCACGACCTATCACTTTTATCAGAGTGAAGTCATCCGTGCGCATTCGCATTTTACAAATATCTTGCGCCACCGAGTCATCTGGAAACGTAATTAATCTTTTGTAATATATTTTCGAACTTGTTCCCGTAGCAATTTAATATGCATTTGCTTGGAATTACGATGCACTACACCATTTAATAATAAAATCTATGTTAATACAAAAATTGAATACTTACATCTATTCATATACGCTTCTATATTTTTCATACGTTTCACACTGGGATGATCGCAATCCGCCACCAGGGCTTGAACTGTATCCAACAGGCAATCGATATTCGTAACGCTTCTTGGATCTTTTATGCGCTCCTCGAGCACCCGCAGGCGCCTGCGCCTGTCCTCGTCCCTTATCGCATCCATTTCTTCTATTAGAAGTTAGGAATAATTCTCATCCAAAATGTAGCGCTTTCTTGGTGCATCAAAAACAATGCAGAATGGAAGGCTACGCGCAATATGAGCACAATTTATGCATTGTTGTAATACTGGATGGGCAGTCCATATTTTCTACATCTGCTAAATTATTTAAAACGATTCCTTGTAAATATCGATACGTGAATGAGAACGATACGTGACATAAAATAGATGAATTACATTTGTAACGAAAAATTGTTTTAAGAAAATGGCACGGTTTTCGCACATGTAATTTCTAATAATACAAAGAAACTATTTTCCGACAAGTATAAAATACTTTTCGAGATAATTTAACTATAAACTCATGTACTACAAAAATAAACAAACAAACGCTGCATTAAGAAAGCACAAAGTGAAAGTTTGGTAGGATTATCGCTTTCACGAGCAGCTTTTATCGAAAAAAAGAGAAATACAGAAACTAGATTAAGCCCGATTGTTCTTAATAAAAATCGATTGAAAAATATAATAGAGCACGATGTATGATGACTCAACATGATTTACGTGTAACCGAAGATCAAGCAGAAACAATAACAATGGAACGGTTCAACGGAGTCTCAAGAAAAGTAGATTTTCGAGAAACAACATTTAACCACTTGAAACTGAGCAGTAAGACACGAATGAGATTTTACTGATCGCTTTGCCATTTTCGTGGAGAAAAAATCGTACAGTAACGATATAAACTGTGAAGCTAATAAAGCGAACGTGAATGTAATCGTTGTGTTTGATCGATGAGAAATGGAAAATGTACAATGTGACAAGTCGAAGAAGGATGTCAAGAAGCTTGGCTCAAAAAGCTAAGGTGGATACCGTGTGCAGGTGCTTCCGCACCCGTAGCAAAAGATTTTCTAGATAAGGCGCACGGGTTTCGTCGTCGCTTTATCAGTGTCAAGAAGAAAATACACTCGAACGTACCTTAATATCACGAATACCGTGTCCAGTACTCCGTCTAATTGAGTAAAAATACTATAAAATACATTATTCCCCTACGTAGATTGGTCGCAATCGCACACAGCTGAGCCGTGCATGCGCCATTGGGGAGAAATCACAACGGTCATCAAAAGCCACTGGAAAAACTTGCGGAAAGCTTGTGAAACGTTTCAATTCATCCCTCGATCGGTGAACGATGATCAAGGGAGGATCAACGGTCCGCGTTATAAAAAACTGACACACATTGTTCCGTACGCGAACTCTGACATCGTTCAATTCGAAAATGTAAAGAGCATCTTTTGAAGGAAATTATCTATGGTTACTCGCACTGTACCCGACAACCGTTCAAATGCTTGTTCCCTCGAAATTGACAACATGAAGATCGCCCCTTCCGCGTGACATGTATATTTAGTTGAGTCAAATAAAACCGAAGAAAGTCCGCGTAGTACCGAAAACTACGTTAAAGTCGTTGAGATGGAGCATCGACTTCGGAAAAACGATACAATGAAGTACGGAATAGTGGAGATGTATCGATAATCGGTCCTATCTATGGATTATAGTTTCCTATAGTTGGACCATCGGAAGTCGATAGTTATCGATAGGGATGTGTATTGTTACGATTCTCGATGGCAACTCTCGATTCTGAAATACGAAGTGGAACTTTAAATCCCCTTTTACAAATGTATAAAATATTAATAATATAAAGAACGATAGAGGGCTGTACTTCACTTTGGGGGACCAAAAATTATTGTTTTTTCTTTCTATCGTTCAGTAGATTTGGATAAATAGAATCTAAAAATATAAGTTTTAAGTTTAGGAACCATCAATTCAAAGGTATGCCTTTATAAAGTTGAGCATTCTACGTACTTTGCAGTTAGTGTGACGCCATATTACTTTCTATCTTTAATCTGATTGGTCTGTATCTGTCACGTGCGAATATTCCTTAATATTATCAATCTACTTTATCGACGCACCACTTATTTAAAATATCCAAAAATGAAAATGTACACATTTGTGTAAGAGTTTGGTTAGGCTATATTTTGCGGCGGGTTAGGGGGGCGATGCACCCCAAGTAACACATGCGATACCTTATTTAATAAAAATATTCACGCGTTTGAGTCAGAATTAGCTCTCCAGCAATGCATGCGAATGCGTAAGTTTTAAATGTGCATCGATAAGGTAGATCGACAATATAATTATCTAGTGCTCACACGTGCGACAAAAATGCTCAACTTTACATAAGCATAACTTTTGATTTACTGAATTCCTAAACCTGAAACTTGCATTTTTGGATTCTACTCATCGAAATCTACCGAATGATAGAAAAAACAGTCGATAATTTTGAATCCCACAAACCAAAGCGAACCCCAATAAAGACTTAATATTATTTACGCCGCAAATGATGGGTCGTGTTTAATACACGGCTATATAATATACTTTTGTGTGGACAATTTCCTTATTGGTCAAGGAACTTTCGAATAGACACTAGACCCTACCAGTGAGGAAATTTCCTCTCTGATAAAGATATGCCGCGAAAATGTATGTGGCGCCATCCTGTATCGGTGGAGCAGTCACGAAACGTGATATAACTTTTACCGGCATCCAACGTTTCATAGCCATTCTTTTACTGTTAATGCTACTGTCGGTGATGCTACTGTTAAACAAGTAAGTTACATAATTATTTATGTTCTTTCATTATGATTGACTACGTACTTTGAAGTTATATTGCAAAGTTAACCTTTAACCCGTGTAAATTCTTCATCTTGCGAAGCTTTCACCACCATCGTCAGGTCTCATTGTAAACATAAGCCAAGAATCTCGCAATATCTGCTTTGTTCAAGTTTTTTATTTCCATTTTTGTAATTTTTTTCCTTACAAATTAATATCACCCACTTTTCGTCGTAATGCAACATATGTACATATATACATATAGCTTTATTCGAGATTTCTCATTTGTACATTCAGTTCTGTTGTTATAAAGTGAGTTATATCTTATCTTCTACTTTTACATAAAAAGCGATAGCATTTCTTTTATTAGTATAAATCGTAAAAATGAGAATATACTAGTAAACTGCGATTACAAAACGTATTTGTAACATATGAGATAATTTTTATAAGATTTTTATATGAATCAATGAGTAACATCTATAAAAATCAGGATTTTTACGAAATGAAACCCGGGTTTTTACGAAATCCTGATTTTTATAGATGTTACTCATTGATTCATATAAAAATCTTATAAAAATTATCTCTAAAATTATCTATACAAATCAGGATTTCGTAAAATTGTTACACATACCTTTTGTAATTGCAGTTTGCTATCGCAGTATATTCTCAAAGAAAAAAGAATAAAAGTTTGTAAAGTTTGGACGGATATCTCCTTAAACCAACTATCAGTCTTGCGTTGAAATGTGAAAGTTCTAAACTTTTGAGGCAACGAACTAACTGTACATTAATGACACTTAAGTATGGTACTTACGTGTTTGCAATACTTATATCATTACATATGCTGAAATAAATAAGTCAGAATCAAGTTGAACACATGACGCATGAGCCTGGTAGCCATGTTGTTCAGACAAGATCTTACCAAAACCTGATACAAATTTTTGTTGACGAAATGGCTACAAATTCGGAACAGTATTTGGTATATTCGATGATGCTAATAAATCGACAGCAAAAATTTGGCAGGTTTTGTTGAAATAACTTGCGAGCAAATCGGCGGTTAGGTTACATTACAACTGTTGCTGCCAATTGGCTCGCAACTATTTTGACCTGGCTATTCAGGCCTACTGATCTTGCTTGATCGATATTTTTTTGAATAATATCGTTCATCTGAATAAACTTTCGAGGACAGATAGAAAGTAGAAAATTATATAGATCTATCTTTAGAAACATTGTATCTTACTTTGGTGTCAATCAATGTACTCTTGTATATACATATAGAAATGTGCAATTACCCAAGATTACGGGTTCGCGGGGATTGGGTCGTGAAAAGTCGGACGGGTTCGGGCGGGCACCCGGAACGTTTCGAAGCGGGCGTGCACGTCGGATAATATGAAGCGTTCGTATCGTATGAATACAGAAGAATTCGTACATATTCATCTGCTTCGAAACATTCCTATATTTTGGCCGGCCGCCCGAAACTACCCGCACCTTCACTGGCTCGACGAGCGGGCGAGCACTGGGCACATGACGCTGCTCGCACACTTCTAACTCTATACTTTAGAATTAAGTGTTATATAGCTACTTAAGGCCACAGAAGTTCTATGTTCGGAGATTGCATTTCCTCGAAGATTTTGTACATCGACAGGACCACTAGCCAACAGTATATCTGCATAAAAATGTTGAAGAATTCAGCAATAAACTGTATCCACAGTACATACTTCGAAGGAGAATAACAATGTACTTACGTTATATACCATCCAGAACCAATTGCACATGGCGGCAAATGTTGCATTGAGCTATAAACATGATATTGAAACATGAGAATATGAGGCCTCTATGGAAAACACTGATAAGACAATTGGAATACTTACATAAATGTAATAGCCCCCTACTAGCCAAAGCCCGAAGACTAACTGGAATAAGCACGCAATGAACCATAGTATAAGCCAAGGGAGCAACCATCCTCGTATTCCTTCTTTTATCCCAAAAACCATCAAACCACCCGACGTGATCAAGAGGATGAAGTAGAAGATAAGGACCCCTCCAACAACTTGCATAGCTGAAAGCTTATGAATGCGTGAATATAATAACGTTACATTATAATTATTGTGCACTTTGAAAACTTACACCCTCGAACATCAGCTTCAAACAGAGGATTGTACAATTGTGATGAATCTCCCTCATTTAATTGATAGGTGATTAGTATAATGCATATTATACTAATGGCCTGGAACAGTAAATAATTGCATTAAAATCCTGAGGAAAGGAATAGGAATTAAATAAGATAAAAAGAATGAAAAATACGTACAATTGTGTAAAATGCAATGGCTTTGCATCCTGTCTTGATGTTATTAGTCCAGACGAATGGTGACCAACAGGACTCCAACTTGACCATGTTTCTATCGGAACAAAAACTGACGTGCGATAACTATTTATTATAGCCAGAGCAAAGCATTAGCCACCACAGAACGAGGATGGTCCAACTGATAAATACCACCCACTTGTTCTCATTAGCAGAGAGGAAATGAGAGTGCTCACGCCATAGGAATTGGTTGGCTCGGGCGAGGTGCTGCCCTCAGCTTGTAAATTGCAGAGATCTGCTCTGTTTGGTTCCACGCTAGCATGTACAAAAACCCATGTCGTTCCATCATAAGAGGAATCTGCCCTGTTTGGTTCCACGCTAGCACAAACAAGAATCCATTCGAATCCGTCCGAGTAGGAATCTGCCCGGTTTGGTTCCACGCTAGCCATTTCACAATTCCTCAGACGTTGCGGTCGTAATTGTCGACTTATTTTGAACTCAGCAATTATTAATATTCTCGCCAAACTAAACTATGTAAAATTTTTGAGCGATGATTTTTTCCAATGGCTTTTTAGGTATTTAAACTATTGAAACATCCGACGAAACGAGCTCATCCGTTAATATTGATTTAACTGTAATATTTTGACTGCGTTTAGTTTGATCTTGTGAGCACAAAGCTAAAGATAATTTTATTTACTACCAATAAATATAACAATAATTGATTTTAAAACATCAAATGCAGGTTTCACGCTATTCCCATCTCTAGACTTTGAAAAAAATATTATTTGGCTTATAGATAATAAACTGATTTCAGGAAATTACAGACTTAAATATTTGAAAAATATGTTTAAGTATTTATGAACAAATATTGATCATTTTCCATATAGTTATGAAAAAAATAAATGTAATTTATGTAAAGGAAAAGAAATTAACCTCAGGCGGTCGTGTTGGTAGTATTGCGGTAAAAATGTAATTGGGCTTATTAGGGTAAAAAAGTGTAAATCTGGCTTCTAAGGGGCCCTGACCGCAGAAATTCTATCTTCCCTCGCCTTCTTCGGTCACTTAAGGTTTCCCATCTGAGAGTTTATGGTATGTAGAAACTTGGAGGACTCTTGACAAATTTTGAAACCCGTTGCTGTTTCTTTAAGCCCTCCAACTGACTAAGTGTCCTGTCTGCACCATAAACTCATCTTCTTTGTTCGGATCTTTCACCCTGCATCGGCTCTTCGACCCGAAAAATTGCCTACAATGCATTCTTTTTCCTTACTGAAGAAATAAGGTTCCACTGACAGTACATAATGTCATTTTCCGATATGTGCGAGACGTGGAATTATGACAGAACGATGAATTCGTCAAGATTATTGCCGCATATCACGGAAGTTCATTCATATCTGAATGCGTTCCAATCTATGCATGTGAAACGAGCATTTCAAGTTTTCGGAAGACGGTTTACTGTGGCCTTACAAGTCGCGGGGCAGGATCCGAAAGGGTTAATGATGAGAAGTGCATCGTGGGAAAACACAGTGGAATTTATTTAAAAAATAGACAAAGCAATAGATTACTGTAATTGTTACTATCTCAGTAATAGTTCGAAGAAGAAGCCATTATGTGCAGAAAATGGAAATGTATATGATACATTAAGTGATTTTATGAAATGGACACAAAAATGGAGTTTAAAACCAAATGAATTAGAAGAAAGTAGGCATTTAAAAGAAAAGAATGTTACGCGAGTATCTTGTTTTAAAGGCCTAACAATGACGCTTCGCGCATTTTTGAATGTGTATGATTCAATTGTTAAAGAAGAATCCACGCACGATTTTCAGTACGCAGTTGGCTTGAGAAACCAAGATTCGGTGGAATAGCGGTTTTCAAAATTACGACGACGAGGAGGATTTAATTTTAATTCAATGTCGCGCATGGCGCGGTTGAATTTACGGCATATTCTGTGCTCAAAATTAATTAAACCTGGGAATAGGACCAACACACAGGAAGAAGATACAGACACACGTTCCTTAATAAGAGAAGAAAGTTGCATACCGATACAATTAAAAGGGATAGCCACTCACAATGAAGAGGCTGAACAGGACGACGGTGCTCTAGATTGTGCAATACATTTAAATAATAATATTGAAGATACGAATATTAGTGCCGAGATGGACAAAGATACATCATTTTATGAAAGGACTGTTCCGTCCGATGCGGAACAATACGCTGGGAATTTTTGGCAAGGTTTATGGCACGCATTTCGGGAACAGATTATTTTTGAGGAAAATTACTTGGTAAAATTGCTTGTCGTCTGCAAGCAATTCATTTCACGTGCGGGCAAAACTTTGCTACTTAGATTATTTTCGTCATCCTCAATAGTCGACGACATGCCATAAACCTGGAGTTCCGAAGGGTCCCGACCAAGCGCGTGTTCAAATGCTAAAACAAAGACGTCGGGCGTTCAAAGGACAAATCACCATGTTAACTAACTACACGAACAGCTACCAAGATTCCGCGGACGGTCGAGTCAAACTCCGCAATCGTATCGACCGTCTTCAGAGACATTTCGAGGACTTCGAGAACATACAAAATGAACTAGCGATTATCGAAGACGCCGAAGAAACAGAACGGGAGCGCGAAGCGACCACCGAAGCCTTTGACGACGCGATAGCAGCCGCGACCGTGCTATTAAATCGCATAGAACGCATCACGCAGCACACCGGTACGGTGAACGGAACCGCGCACGGTACCGCTTCACCAACACCAACGACATCATCTTTCGCGCTACCGATTCATCTGCCGAAAATAGATTTGCCGAAATTCTACGGGCGCATCGAAAGATGGATTACATTTAAAGATGCGTTTCAAACGATGATCCACGCGCAACCAGGACTGAACAACGTCCAAAAACTACAATATCTTCGCTTATCGCTAACCGGTAGCGCAGAAACGGCCATCGACGCGTTTACCATAAGCGAGGATAATTACGAAGCCGCATGGACAAAACTGAAAGACATTCACGATAACAAACGCGTAGTCGTCCTTCGCCACGCCGCGTTACTACGCAATACCCCATCGATGAAGGATGATGCCCCGGAATCCATCCGCAAATTCGTAAATCATGTGCAACTACACATCCGTTCCCTCCAAGCACTCGGCCGGACTTGGGAGGATATGGCAAGCGATCTCATCACGAGCATGATGATTTCCAAAATGTCGACGGAAACGCGTAAGGCGTGGGAGCGAACGCTGACCGACACCGAGGTCCCGAAAGCGACGGAAATCTTGAAACATTTGCGCATCGCATCCCATCAATCAAAGGATGCTGATGTACCGTCAACGATTCAACGGGCGAAAGATACACGTGACCCTCCGCGATACCACTCACCTCAATCCCCGGTTCCGAGACGAAACCTACCAACACCAGCCAGAGAGCACACACCAAAGGCTCGCTGGTCGCCGCCACCATCGCGTAGGTTTAAGCAAGCGTACGTGACAACCGCAGCGCCTAAATGCAAAATATGCAATAATGGCTCACACGCCGCCTATCAATGCTCCACGTTCAACGAAATATCGATCGGACAGCGGGTTCAAGCCGTAAAACGGGCAAAACTTTGTGTAAATTGCCTTCGACCGGACCACACGACTGGAGACTGTCAAGCCGGAGGATGCCGCGTTTGCAACAACCGGCACAATACGAAGCTCCACCAGAATGCTGCATCACCAGGCGAAACCAGGGACGGATGACTACATCATTCGCGTGTAGGATGGCCAAAACCACGACAACAAGGCACTTCATTCGGATCAGACGGACAAACGAACGGATTACTCGCAACCGCTATCATTCAGGTGCTAGACAATGACCGGCGACCCGTGCACTGCCGGACGCTAATGGACACTTGTTCAAATGTAAACTTCATCAGCGAAAGGTTTGCAGGAAAACTAAGACTACCATCGACACCGACATCCATAGGAATTCAGGGGCTAAACCAATCAAACACCATCGCGAACAAAATCGTTTCCACGACAATCAAATCCAGAGTATCAAATTATCAACGGACGCTAACATTTTACATAATTCCTGAAATTTCGGGATTGATACCGGACACCCAAATAAACAGATTTAAACTAGGAATACCCAAGAACATTAAATTAGCAGACCCGCACTTCCATCAACCGGGCGAAATCGGCATGCTCATAGGCGCTGGTCCAACTCTATCTTGCTTCAGCATCGGGCAGCACGATCTCTCCGATAGAAACGGCCGAGACCTGGTGCTACAAAAACACAGCTCGGATGGATCATCGGAGGAAACGTACCAACCATCGCCACAAACACCTCCCGCAAGGCCTTCGTCAACAACCTGGAAGTCAACATGCAGAAGTTCTGGGAAGTGGAAGAAGGACCCCTCGTGCAGCATCACTCAGCAGAAGAACGCGAGTGCGAGAATCATTTCGCAAAACACGTTCACCGTGACAACTCCGGACGATACGTAGTAGCTCTCCCGTTCAACGACAAGCGAGATCAACTAGGGGAATCACGATCGCGGGCACTAACTCGTTTCTTTTCACTCGAACGGAAATTAGATCGCGATCCGGAATTGAAGAGTCAGTACTCCGCGGTAATAAACGAATATCTCGCACTCGGGCACATGACACAGGTAGAAACCTTCGATACACCAGGCTTCTACCTGCCACATCACGCCGTCATAAAACCCTCCAGTACGACCACGAAGGTCCGCGTGGTTTTCGACGGTTCTGCGAAAACGAGTAGCGGCTTATCATTGAACGACACGCTAATGACTGGTCCTACGATACAAGACGACCTATTCTCATTACTCATCCGTTTTCGAATGTACGCGTTCCTAATAACCGGTGATATCGAAAAAATGTACCGGCAATTCTTAATCCAACCAAAAGATCGCGCATATCAACGCATCTTATGGCGGGACAGTCGCGGCGTATTGAAAACGTTTCAACTGAACACGGTCACGTTCGGACTGTCATCAGCTCCCTATCTCGCGATAAGATGCATCCAGCAACTTGCGAAAGACGAACAGCATCAATTCCCGGAAGCAGCAGCGATAATCAAACGCGATTTATATGTCGACGACCTTCTTACCGGCGCCGACACCTTGGAGGAAGCAGGTTGGATACAAAACCAAGTCAGCGAATTGCTCTCCAGAGGAGGTCTCAACATTCGACAGTGGGCCTCCAATGAGCCATCTCTTCTCACCGGGCTCAACGAGGATCAAATTCACCCGAAAATCTTGGGCGGTACAGCCGTGATGAAAACGCTCGGAATATCCTGGGACGCGCGGAATGAGACCATCCGATACACCGTTGAACTTCCCGTCACTGGCAAGATCAGCAAACGGAATATTCTATCAACGATTGCCAAAATCTTCGATCCATTAGGGATACTAGGACCGGTTACAATCATAGCTTAGGTTTTAATGCAGCGTCTCTGGCAATTGAAAATCGATTGGGACGAATCGCTTCCCGGCAACATCCACACGCCGGACTGGACCACACGGAATGGACCACATACGCAGCGCAATTACAGGATCTTAACAACATTGAATTCAGTCGTCATGCAACAGCACGGTCATACAAACTTATCGAACTACGTGGATTCTGCGACGCCAGTGAACGAGCATACGGCGCCTGTTTATACATACGAACCACCGATCAATCCGGACAAGTTAAAACGCACCTCCTCTGTGCCAAATCTCGGGTTGCGCCCTTAAAAAGCATCACTCTTACCCGGCTAGAATTGTGCGGCGCTGTACTCCTATCTTCACTATACAGGGTGTTCTGCTACTGCAAGTCAATATTTTAAGGGGTGGTTCTATGGATCAATATAAATCGAAAATCAAGAATAGCGATTTTGCGGTTAAGGCTTTGTTTGCGAGATATCGATGTTTAAAAAAACGCCTGTGGACAGGCAATCTGACGCTCGCTGGAGCGAGTCAGCAGGCTCCGCTCAGTGGCACTCATTTACTACATGCAACGGCTACTTACCGACGTCGTGACACCGTGACCTACTTTACCCTATGACCCGACAATGTGTTCTTGTGAGAAAGGTATGCACCTCATGTTGTATGGCGTTCAACCTGCTTACTTGTCAAAATCCACATGGGCATATCGAAATCCGCCCGATGGGATTCTCAAGTAAAGAGGGTGGACGCTCCTCTGTACGCACAATTTTTTCACCAAACCCTCGCATACACGCACTTCGATTGTCCAGTCCACGAATGTTCACAGGAGTCACACACGCACGCACCGCGATTGTCCCGTCCGCGATTGTCCACAAAAATTACACACGCACGCACCGCGATTGTCCCGTCCGCGAGTGTCCACAGTTAGCACTTCAGGAGGTGTTCGATGTATCCACCACTTTCCTGAATGCAAAGTTCAATTCTCTGATGAAGATTTCTTCCTACCAGTACGAAGTTCCCCATTATGCTTTGAACCAACGCAGATGAGTGTTGAATTCGCTCCCACAATTGATCCACCGTATTCACCGGTGTTGCATACACCAACTGCTTGAGGTGACCCCAGAAATAAAAATCCATTGGAGTTAAATCCGGGGATCGAGCAGGCCAAGGTACGGGTCCTCCTCGTCCGATCCATCTTCGGTGGAAATACGCGTCCAGGTGCGCTCCTACGTCACGGGTAGAATGTGGTGGTGCACCGTCCTGCATGTACCACATATTCCTTCGCACCTCGAGAGGAACGTCTTCTAACAGGGAGGGTAGCTCCGTTCGCAGAAAATTGAGGTATTCCGAGCCTGTAAGTCGATGCGGTAGACGAACAGGACCGATAATCCGATTGCCCACAATTCCAGCCCAAATATTCAGGGAGAATTCGCGTTGAGTGTTTGCGTGCCACCGCGCGTGTGGGTTTTCTTCTGCCCAGACGTGACTGTTGTGGAAGTTGACAACACCACGTCTGTTAAACGACGCCTCGTCGGTGAACAATATCCTCCCTGTAAAGTCATCGTCTTCGCGTAGCTTCTCCAACATCCATGCGCAGAAAGTAGCACGTCTATCGAAGTCACCGTCTTCTAATTCATGCATCCGCTGATAACGGTACGGGTGCATTTGCTGCTGTTTGAGTATCTTCCAAACGACGCTGTTGCTGATTCCCTCTTGCGCGGCGATCTTCCTTGTGCTGCTCGTCGGATCCTCTTCGATGTGGCGCAGTATCCTATCCTCCAGGTCTGAATCGCGTACGTCGCGTCCTCCGGATCTGACTACCGTCAAGCACCCTGTATCGCGCGCGCGCTGGCACACTCGTGTAAAAGCTCTTCTGTCCGGTGCACGTCTCCGCGGAAATCTTTCGCAGTAGATACGACGCGCTTCGCAGGCTTTACCCCTCGCTTCGCCGTAACACAGCAGCATGTCTGTGTACTCAATAAATGTAAATTGTCCATCGCTCATCGTTCCGCACCACACACGCGTACAAAATTTAAATAATTTAAATAAAAACTAAGTGAAAAAAAATTAAATTAGCACTAATGTTATACTAAAAATAACACTAAATTTAAAAATAAAATTAACATGCAAACTAAAAAAGACTAGAGCTATGAATAATAGTAAAAATTAAAGAATAATTTGAATTAAAAAAAAAAGTTGAAATTTAATGCAAAGTAAGCTGCAGAAATATTTTCCGCGACTACAATCCGTGTTCGTTAGCGACTGCAAGCGAACTGAGTCTCCTGTGGAAACCCTTGCGAGAAAATGCCGAAAATGACGCAGTTTTCGGCACTTACGTTCCCACCGTTTCCCTCTAGCTCTATTCATTAGCGAACACGTGTTTTGAAATAGTTAAAAAGCCAGACAGCTCGACGCTAGTTCGCTCTCGAAGGGTTCGTGGCCGGCTCGGGCCCAGAAAGGAGCCCTGACATAAGCCATGCACCCTCGCGGGCGGTCATCCGGCGATGGTCTACGACTTTACCTCAGCGACATTTATTCTGCGGAACAAATGCTTATTGCTCGACGTGAATGGTCTTAAATGCATAAATTTCTTTATCTACAAACTCCACTTTATAATTTCTAGTTTACGCGTGTTTGGAAATGTAATAACAATTTTCGTTTTATTGAAGTCGCACAATGTGGAATTAATATTCGCGGACGCGCAAGTCCACATCGGATCGCATAGGAATCACGGTGATAATTGTCGGTTGCTTTCAAGCTCGGTGTATCTATTGAAATAATCGAGAAATTCTCTGCGCTCGGGTCTCCTGCAGCCAAGCGAATCTGGCTGCCACATGTGTCTCTCAAGCTAGGCAAAAAGAACAGAATAGGTCTTGAAAGTGAAAAGGCAAAAGAATAAACAAGTGTCCATGGCTATAAAATTTATTTGGAAAAGGCCGAGAAGGCCGGAGAAAACTATTCCGCCGTGGATATCAAATGACCTATTGGCAAGAAGTGCTGCGACGCGCTTAAGGAGATTCAAGCGCCGCGACGCGCCGCAGGTGGTTTCCGTTTATCCTGCGTCTGGTACAACTCTTCGCCCTTTACACAATCTTACCCGTAACATTCCACATTTTTGAAAGTCAATTCTTCGTGCGAAATAACTCAGGAACACAGTGGTATATTTTAATTTTTTTACATGATCGGGAACAAAAATGTGGAATGTTACGGGTAAGATTGTGTAAAGGGCGAAGAGTTGTACCAGACGCAGGATAAACGGAAACCACCTGCGGCGCGTCGCGGCGCTTGAATCTCCTTAAGCGCGTCGCAGCACTTCTTGCCAATAGGTCATTTGATATCCACGGCGGAATAGTTTTCTCCGGCCTTCTCGGCCTTTTCCAAATAAATTTTATAGCCATGGACACTTGTTTATTCTTTTGCCTTTTCACTTTCAAGACCTATTCTGTTCTTTTTGCCTAGCTTGAGAGACACATGTGGCAGCCAGATTCGCTTGGCTGCAGGAGACCCGAGCGCAGAGAATTTCTCGATTATTTCAATAGATACACCGAGCTTGAAAGCAACCGACAATTATCACCGTGATTCCTATGCGATCCGATGTGGACTTGCGCGTCCGCGAATATTAATTCCACATTGTGCGACTTCAATAAAACGAAAATTGTTATTACATTTCCAAACACGCGTAAACTAGAAATTATAAAGTGGAGTTTGTAGATAAAGAAATTTATGCATTTAAGACCATTCACGTCGAGCAATAAGCATTTGTTCCGCAGAATAAATGTCGCTGAGGTAAAGTCGTAGACCATCGCCGGATGACCGCCCGCGAGGGTGCATGGCTTATGTCAGGGCTCCTTTCTGGGCCCGAGCCGGCCACGAACCCTTCGAGAGCGAACTAGCGTCGAGCTGTCTGGCTTTTTAACTATTTCAAAACACGTGTTCGCTAATGAATAGAGCTAGAGGGAAACGGTGGGAACGTAAGTGCCGAAAACTGCGTCATTTTCGGCATTTTCTCGCAAGGGTTTCCACAGGAGACTCAGTTCGCTTGCAGTCGCTAACGAACACGGATTGTAGTCGCGGAAAATATTTCTGCAGCTTACTTTGCATTAAATTTCAACTTTTTTTTTTAATTCAAATTATTCTTTAATTTTTACTATTATTCATAGCTCTAGTCTTTTTTAGTTTGCATGTTAATTTTATTTTTAAATTTAGTGTTATTTTTAGTATAACATTAGTGCTAATTTAATTTTTTTTCACTTAGTTTTTATTTAAATTATTTAAATTTTGTACGCGTGTGTGGTGCGGAACGATGAGCGATGGACAATTTACATTTATTGAGTACACAGACATGCTGCTGTGTTACGGCGAAGCGAGGGGTAAAGCCTGCGAAGCGCGTCGTATCTACTGCGAAAGATTTCCGCGGAGACGTGCACCGGACAGAAGAGCTTTTACACGAGTGTGCCAGCGCGCGCGCGATACAGGGTGCTTGACGGTAGTCAGATCCGGAGGACGCGACGTACGCGATTCAGACCTGGAGGATAGGATACTGCGCCACATCGAAGAGGATCCGACGAGCAGCACAAGGAAGATCGCCGCGCAAGAGGGAATCAGCAACAGCGTCGTTTGGAAGATACTCAAACAGCAGCAAATGCACCCGTACCGTTATCAGCGGATGCATGAATTAGAAGACGGTGACTTCGATAGACGTGCTACTTTCTGCGCATGGATGTTGGAGAAGCTACGCGAAGACGATGACTTTACAGGGAGGATATTGTTCACCGACGAGGCGTCGTTTAACAGACGTGGTGTTGTCAACTTCCACAACAGTCACGTCTGGGCAGAAGAAAACCCACACGCGCGGTGGCACGCAAACACTCAACGCGAATTCTCCCTGAATATTTGGGCTGGAATTGTGGGCAATCGGATTATCGGTCCTGTTCGTCTACCGCATCGACTTACAGGCTCGGAATACCTCAATTTTCTGCGAACGGAGCTACCCTCCCTGTTAGAAGACGTTCCTCTCGAGGTGCGAAGGAATATGTGGTACATGCAGGACGGTGCACCACCACATTCTACCCGTGACGTAGGAGCGCACCTGGACGCGTATTTCCACCGAAGATGGATCGGACGAGGAGGACCCGTACCTTGGCCTGCTCGATCCCCGGATTTAACTCCAATGGATTTTTATTTCTGGGGTCACCTCAAGCAGTTGGTGTATGCAACACCGGTGAATACGGTGGATCAATTGTGGGAGCGAATTCAACACTCATCTGCGTTGGTTCAAAGCATAATGGGGAACTTCGTACTGGTAGGAAGAAATCTTCATCAGAGAATTGAACTTTGCATTCAGGAAAGTGGTGGATACATCGAACACCTCCTGAAGTGCTAACTGTGGACACTCGCGGACGGGACAATCGCGGTGCGTGCGTGTGTAATTTTTGTGGACAATCGCGGACGGGACAATCGCGGTGCGTGCGTGTGTGACTCCTGTGAACATTCGTGGACTGGACAATCGAAGTGCGTGTATGCGAGGGTTTGGTGAAAAAATTGTGCGTACAGAGGAGCGTCCACCCTCTTTACTTGAGAATCCCATCGGGCGGATTTCGATATGCCCATGTGGATTTTGACAAGTAAGCAGGTTGAACGCCATACAACATGAGGTGCATACCTTTCTCACAAGAACACATTGTCGGGTCATAGGGTAAAGTAGGTCACGGTGTCACGACGTCGGTAAGTAGCCGTTGCATGTAGTAAATGAGTGCCACTGAGCGGAGCCTGCTGACTCGCTCCAGCGAGCGTCAGATTGCCTGTCCACAGGCGTTTTTTTAAACATCGATATCTCGCAAACAAAGCCTTAACCGCAAAATCGCTATTCTTGATTTTCGATTTATATTGATCCATAGAACCACCCCTTAAAATATTGACTTGCAGTAGCAGAACACCCTGTATGTATACCTCCATACGAAGGGCGATCATCCACGACATTCACAAAGTGTTTTTCTGGACCGACTCTACCATAGTGCTTAATTGGATTAACAAACAACCATCCGCATTAAAAACTTTCGTGGCCAACCGCGTAGCTGACATTCAAGAAAAAACCGATACCACGACGTGGCGCCACATCAAGTCGGAATACAACCCAGCCGATTTGATCTCAAGAGGAGTCATGCTTGCGCAATTCCAACACAACAGATTCTGGCTTCATGGACCCAACTGGCTATCAAGTGACCAATCCAAGTGGCCAAAATCAACATACAGCATACCGGAACGACTACCTGAGATGAAAGGGGCCACATGTCTCTCAACGTCCATCGTTCAAAACGTCGAGATACTTACTCGATATTCTTGCATCAAGAAGCTTACGCGCATCATCGCCTATTGCCTACGCTTTCGTCGACATAACCGAACGACCGGGTCATTAACAGTCGAAGAACTGCGAGATGCCGAACTTCGTATAATTAAGCTCGTTCAATCCACCGCATTCCAGCAAGACATCAGTGACATCAAATCCGGAAGCCTCCACGCCAAGAGCAAACTTCGTCCGCTGCATCCCTTTCTCGACGAAAGAGGAATCTTACGCGTGGGAGGACGATTGCAAAATTCTAATTTGTCCTTCACTTAAAAACATCCGATCTTGCTGCCCAAGGGAAATCACATAACAGACATAATCATTCGCGAAACACACATACGAACCCATCACGCAGGCATCACGGCCACACTCTACAATGTGAGGCAACGTTGCTGGCCCATCGACGGGAAGAATACGACGCGTAAGATCATTCGACAGTGCGTCAGGTGCTTCCGAGTCAATCCACCTACGGTCGAATATACATATCATGGGCAACCTACCTGCAGCACGTGTTACCGAGAGTCGACCATTTCACAATTGCGGAGTCGATTATTGCGGTCCCTTCTACGTCAAGGAAAAACGATACCGAAACCGAATCAAAATTTACGTTGCAATTTTCATCTGTTTCGCTACCAAGGCCGTACACCTTGAAGTGGTCAGCGATTTGACCACCGAGGCATTCATCGCAGCACTCAAACGTTTCATCGCTCGTAGAGGTTTGTGTCGGAACATCTACTCCGACAACGCAACGAATTTCGTCGGCGCGGACAACGAGTTGGCAGCAATACACGAAGCCTTGTCCAAAGACGAGAGTCTACATAGATTCCTTACCGACAAGGAAATCGCATGGCATTTCACACCAGCATTATCTCCACACTTTGGCGGCCTTTGGGAGGCAGCGGTTAGGTCGTTTAAACATCACCTGAAACGTGTAGTCGGTGAAGAGCTTTTCACATTTGAGCAATTCAATACACTTGTAATAGAAATCGAGACAATCCTGAACTCCCGTCCTCTGACACCTCTCTCCACAGATCCTAATGACCCATCCGCTATCACTTCGGGTCATTTCTTAATTGGCAGTTCTTTGACATGCCCTGCTGAGATTGATTTCAGCGTAACACGGGCCAATAGACTTTCTACTTGGCAACACATCCAGAAGGCCAAGCAAGACTTCTAGTCCAGATGGCATAAGGAGTATGTCCACCAGCTAAACGTGCGACACAAATGGATCAAGGGATCCCACAACATCAAGGAAGGAACCGTGGTCGTGCTGAAGGAAGACAACCTTCCGCCGCTTTGTTGGCACTTGGGACGAGTCGAACAAGTGCATCCAGGGACAGACTGCATCATTCGAGCAGTGACGGTACGAACTGCGAAAGGAATTTACAAACGGAACGTGAAACAACTGGCGCCGCTTCTCGATCCAGATGCATCGCAGCAATACCAAGAAGAAGGATGAGGACTCGCACACCACCGTTTTGTACTCATTTCGGGTACTCACGCTATTAGTTGTCATCCCATTTATTCAGTCAATCAATATAAGTCATCGCGATGAAATTTGATCGATTGAATCGATCAACCGGGGGGAACATGTTCCGTCCGATGTGGAACAATACGCTGGGAATTTTTGGCAAGGTTTATGGCACGCACTTCGGGAACAGATTATGTTTGAGGAAAGTTACTTGGTAAAATTGCTTGTCGTCTGCAAGCATTTCACGTGCGGGCAAAACTTTGCTACTTAGATTATTTTCGTCATCCTCAATAGTCGACGACATGCCATAAACCTGGAGTTCCGAAGGGTCCCGACCATATTGTAACGGTACACGAAGCCGATCTGCGGGACCTGGAAGAATTTTCTACCGCGGTTAAAAATTTCCACGACCCTCGCGGTTCCAGGTATCGCCCCACTTTTTTCCGGAAATACCGTGCTTCAGGCGCACCGGAAGAGTGGCGGACCTGGAACCAGTACGTTTATTGGCAAAATTCACTGTCTTGTTTTGACCAATCAGCGTACACGAAAATTAAGGAAGTCCTCTTCCGGACTTCCTTCTAAAAGGAAAACCAGAATAGTTACAACGATCGAACGATACGGATCAGACTAGAAAAAATCTCTAACGACACGCAGACATATTTATTTCCACATCTCCACCGGCACTCCGACTTTAACATTCGAACTTCATAATTAAGGTCCATCAGGCGGGACTACTTCATAATCAAAAGGGTTACCCAATATTAATTTGGCGGGTAAAACGTCGCGAAGTTGTATACCGATGGGTTAAGGCGGAATTTACGACTCCGTCGAGGAAATAATCCGTGCCACCAATCGCGACGTAATACAACACGAAAACAAGACATCAATTGCATACTTTGCAGGTTACATTGTACATCATATAATGAAAAAATGATTGTACTCAATGCCGTGATAAAATGATGAAAACTCCTGTGGATTATGTTAAAGCTGTAGAAGAATATTTCGTAGATAGGGAATATTCAGATGACGATGAAGATGCCCATCCGTTACGAAGTTAGCAAGAGCTACAGAAGAATTTGCTCGCGTTATTACGTTGCAGCTAAAAATATTTAAAGGATACTGGAAAAATTTGTGGAGATCCCGAAATTTATTACAAAATTTATATATCAAGGGAATAGAGGAAACAAATGCCCAATACCGGGCATGATATAACAAAGAAGAAAGCTGCTACGATCACCGTGTAGCAGCTTTGAAACATTTATGCAAAGTGAAAATACATGACCACGCACGGAAGAGAAATGAAGAAGAGAAATCCAGAAAGGAGTCATGCAAAAGGCAAAAATTAAAAAATATATTGTGCCAGTAAAAACTGTATCATTTGCGACAAGTAAGAGGTATACATATGTATATACGGCTCCTGCGGCTCATCTTGTCTCCTGCAAGCACTCCGGGTGGATCGAGTAGCTCGGTACCTGTAGATACCCCGGGTGGATCGAGTAGCTCGGGGGGCGAGATGGGACCGCGGTGACAACCGAATACATAAGTCGCAGGTGCTTTTTATTTTGGCCAGCTACATGGACCAATTAGTAGGCTATTGTGTGACGACGCGCTATTGCAGATAGTACTGCAACAGATTACGACCTCATACCTTCTCCTTTATTGCGCAAAAACCGGGCCACCGTGCAGGTTTTTGTGGGTAGGAACCCCACACTACCCCCGCAGTCTTCCTCCAAAGCAAGTGGGGGTGCCTTTTAAAGGTTTCCTCCATGTAAAAAAAAAAAACGCCGAATGTAAGTACGCACTAAGCCATTAACGTCTTGTTTATATTTTTACGTTTTCTTTTGCGTACAGTATAGTACTAAATTTATCGTTTTAACGCTTTTAATTATAGATTATACAAATCGCTACTAATTTAGTTTCGCGAGAATATTAATATTCGCTATGAGTTCGAAATAAGTCGACAATTACGACCGCAACGTCTGAGGAATTGTGAAATGACTAGCGTGGAACCACACAGGACAGATTTTACTCGGACGGATTCGAATAGATTCTTGTTTGTGCTGGCGTGGAACCAAACAGGGCAGATTCCGTCTATGATGGAACGAAATGGGTTTTTGTACATGCTAGCGTGGAACCAAACAGGGCAGATCCCTGCAATTTACAAGCTGAGGGCAGCACCTCGCGCGAGCCAACCAATTCCTGTGGCGTGAGCACTTTCATTTCCTTTCTGATCCTACAGACCAACGCGTACGTTAAGAAGGCGGTATTTATACAGGGTGTTCGGCTGCTGTATGTTAATGTTTTAAGGGGTGATTGCGAGGTCATTTTGAACATTTTCCAGTACAAGAATGCTGATTAAGGCTTCGTTTTTTAATTATTAACAAAAAAAACACTGACCAATCAAACTTAAAATGCATAAGGTAGCGAAACACCCTGTATTAATTACAACAGTTACATATTACGTATTTGAACTTAACCTCTATTATTTATAAACTATTCCTACAAATTCATTTAAAATACAGCTTACGATAATTAAATAATAATTAAAATTATAAGTTGAAATGATGTATTTCAAATGTCGATTATTCGATACGCACTCCATTCGATACGACTACTTTTTTGGATATCTACTTATAATCGCAACTGTACGTATCGAAACAAAAGTATCGAGTTTATACTCGTATTCGCTTGTATCGATTCATCCCTAGGTGTAGCGTTCGACGCAGTAAACTTTGAGCAACTTTGAGTAACGAGTTTTTGCTGGTTTCTGCGCTTGTACGGTCGGCGTATAATTCAAGATCTCTTTAATTAACCGGGGAACAGATTTCAGAATTCTTTATCTGAATTTTGACTGTATGGTGCACCACGCTGTTCCGTAATATTGAAAAATACTTTGTCCTCCCACGCGTATTTTCATGTCCGTCGAAAACTGTTCCGCGAATTTGTTTGGTAACGTTTATGTCAGGTTTTGTATTTATAGCGATAACACTGGATAATACGTATTGCGGAGAGCTAGGTACGTATGGTTCATCAAGCTTAAATATATGACAGAGTATTGCCCCCTGCGTTGTTTAAACCTTTCCCTGTAATTCGTTCTCTTATCCTTCACTTTCGTTATTGCAGCTTCGATGCGCGTATAATCGTGCGAGTTTAGTTAATCTCGTATCCAACATATTCTACGGAGATGGGTCTGCCCTGCGATTGGCAAATGAATAAACAGAAAGTTTTAGAGCGCAGTCAATATATATTGGAGACTGGACAATGGTCCGACTGCAAATTCGTGGTCGGGCAGGAACCCCAACAACAAATATTGAAAGGGCACAAGCTATTCTTGGCTATGTCCAGTCCAGTTTTCGAAGCTATGTTCTTTGGGGGCGTAGCGGAAAAAAACGATGTGATACATATTCGAGATGTTCAACCAGAAGCTTTTAAAGCACTTTTAGTATACATCTATACAGATCAAGTCAATTTGCGCACGTTCGAGTTAGCTTGCGAGCTTTGCTATTGTGCCAAAAAGTACATGCTTCCTTCTCTGGTAGAAGAATGCACAAAATTTGTATGGTCCGACGTGACTCCGAAGAAAGCTTGTAGAGCATACGAGTTCGCGAAACTATTCGAAGAACCTGTGCTAATGGAAAAATGCCTTCATATTATTTGCACAGCCACGCATGAAGTCTTAGAAGAATCTAGCTGGCTAGAGGTGGAGCTAGGAACGCTGCTGACGGTGCTAGAACAAGAGAACTTACGTATCTCTTCCGAAATGGAGTTGTTCACCGCGGTAGAACGTTGGGCAGAGTCCGAATGCACAAGGAAATCTCTAGATCCTACTGACGGAAAAAGCTTACGATCAGTAATCGGAGATGCTTTATCGAAAATCAGATTTCTGAGCCTAAAGCCCCAAGAATTTGCAGAAGTGGCGGGAATGTCACCGTTGCTTACCCGAGACGAAACTTTTGCTATTCTCATGAATATATTATGCACCGGAAATAAAGCACCTATGCCCGAGGGATTTTCGATTAATCCGCACGGCAGAGGAAAAACGCTAACGCTTCCGCATTCGCGTGTAAATCGCCAAGTTGTAAGTTGCAAACGTTGCATGCCAGCTTTTGAATTTTCAATTTCCCTCACAGGATTTCATTTTGTAGAGAGTTAGTCATCGATTCAAATCATTCTTCGAGCCGCAATTGTCACACTGTCGACAATCACCATTGTCGGATGATCCACTAGTTGCTTTTGGCAGTGCCGAATCCAGCAATGCGTTGCAAAACACATCCGCGACAGTGTCTGAAAATGAAGCTAGAAAAGATGCCGCGAATTCGTCAACGAACGATTCTTTTCCTGTCGTAATCGAAGGAGGCACGAGGGAAGGACCAAAGTATTACTGTTTAAGACCAGTGGTTCAACTATCGGAATGTCTAAACACGAATGTATTAGACTGTTCTGTAACGTTTTGTGTAGATAAGAATATTTGTATACTAGGTGTACAAGTACCTACACAAATCGTGGTGGCAGTAAGTTGAAGAGTATGAATGAACATCTTATCGAAGTTCAGACTTCACGTTGCTCGCCATATACGAATTTCATTACAGGCCAACAATATGAATCACATTCTAAATGAAGGTGCCTCGTACACGGAAATCCTGTACGCTCATCTTCTCGACTCCGATGGTACTCGACTAACTTATACGCACTTCACGACGAAAGTAAATACTAATACTCTCGTAGAAATTACGTTCAATCGACCTGTTTATATTCAAAAGCACAAGGTACAGTTTAGATACTTCCATAGAACGTATGTTTCCAAACATGTTTTTAAATCCTCTCCTTTTCTAAACTATAGGTTTATCGAGTTGGCGTAGTTTTTAATAAAGTTGGCTGGTATCCAATGGGTGTGTGTACCCAAAATATGGCCTGTGATTCTGTACTCTTCTCGTTTGGCGTCGGTGATAAGGATAACGTCCGGGATGGTCTTATTCGATCGATAGTTTTTACGTACAATGGCGTTAATCTGTAATATCTCTAATAAAACTTACATAAAAAGAACATGTAATACGTAGTCCAAGTTTGTGATAAGAGAACGATCGTCTTAATCCCCTTGCGGATACATTATCAAGTTTTTTAATAATCATGTTGGTGCTTTTATTATTAACATACACTAAATTTAAACGTTGCACAAAGCATAACTGAAAATAAGATTTGGGTAAAGAGATGAAACATGCTTTCAATGTGCATAGGGATGTTAGTATGTACACCAAGCTCTGAATTTTCCCTTTAAATATGTTAATTCGAACTTGTGCTCAGACATAGATATTAAATGTCTATCGTTCATCGTTTTAAAATATCGTGCACTTCAAGGATTTCTAATTTTCAAGAAACTGTTGTACGATGGAATGTTATAAATAAAGCTCGAGTATAATAATGTACTTACACTAATGTTAGGAAAGAAGTGCTTGTCATTTTTGTACATTAAGTCAAAATCTTTCTAATTAAAATTCAGATTAAAATTAGTATTTTAAAGTGCAAATTTTATGTACAATAATAGAGGCAAGATATATGTATATGTCACGGAATATATGTATGAGTATTATAATCACTGGTACTTATGATTTTCTGCACATATAACTAGTAGCAAGAAAAATTGCATAAAACGTAATCAGTCTACGAAGTACAGTTTTCAGTATAAAAAATAAGTAAACTATAACAGTTGTACTTTGACATCTGAGCAATGTTCTCTCGCATCAATTATTTAGATTTATGCATCATGATGCCAATCTACAATGTGCATCGATGACAGATTAAACAATTGTTGGCACAAGGCATGAATAACTATCGTAAAAATATGTATTAAACCAATCTCACGCCTGATTGTCTCTCATGTTTTATGAATAATAAAATCCCATGTGTCTCTCCACCTCAACTTTAAAATTTCCTTGGCAGTTAAATGAGTCGTTCCGTAACTAAGTACGGCGAACTTCTTGAACACAAACACGATAAAAACAATCCATACGATCGTACCGACTTTTAATATGGGCATTAAAAAGTTATATCGATACCGAGTTCTGAAAATAAACCATAATAAATTTTCATATTGTATACATCATACTGTATAAATATTTCGGAATGTTCCTTTAGCTTACCCGATTATGTAATACAGGTGCTCTATTGTCGCTGCTGTGAGCAGTAATTTGAAAGTAAAAGCTGGTAAGTAATGATGAAGAAACAGAGTCCTTTCAACGAACATAAAAGGCAAATAATGCAATAAATATCCAGCTAAAAAGATGCCCCCGGTGTCCGAAAATCTCTTCCATTCATCCTCTGCTATATCGAAGCACATTCGTCTTCTTCGTAATAAATAGAATACCAAAAGAGACGAGTATATAACTACGCAAGCAGTTGCAGAATACCAAATCGCGGTATTTCCTATGAGATGCACTTGCGCCTGCAACAGAGACAAACATTTTATTATCCATGAATATGGAAATTTATAAAAAATGATATAGTAACGGCTATTTACGTTACTATCGCTAGAAATCCAATATGCAATTCCTCTGGACATTAACGGCCAGTCCGAGGGATCGCTCGAGTACATATGACTGTTTTGCCCCTCTTGGCCGCTGAAAAGCATTTTCATTTGTAATTCTACGAACTTCTCCCAGAAGCTCAAAACCGTAGCTTGCAAAGGAATCATTTCCGCGTTGATCAGATCCCTTTCCCTTTGTTTCTGATCTTCACTTTTGGTATATCTGTGCTCTTCTACGTTCCATATGGAATCCGTTTGATCCACTAATCTGTCGGCTACCACCTCATGCTGGTTGAAACCCCAATCGGGCAATTGCCTGCCGCTGAATTTCAACGCGTAGTCCGAATTCGCGTGTATTAAACGTATCTGACTCTGAATTGCGTGCCAAGTGTCACCGGCGCTGTCCTTGTTGGTGATCTCTACTCTCCATAGATTTTGAGCAGGCATAGACACGTTGTAATCGATGTAACAGGACACCTCCTGACTCTGCGGTGTCATCGGCGCCGCAACGTCGTGTGAATTCAATGCTCGACTCGTGATTCCATGCACCAGTTGAATTACATCGCCATGCTTTATCGGCTCGCTAGGTTTCGTGACGACCAAATCGTTTCTATCATGTTTCTTTACTATCCACCAATTGTTAACATCTTTAAACGAGTAACATGTGACTTGTTGCTGGTGCGAACTACCCCTACCATCTGGATATCTCAGCGGATACATCTGATTATGACTGTGAAGCCAGCACGCTCTGCCATAGGTGTGTCTCAAGGTAATCTGTGATCCATGCGTAACTTCTAAAGGCTGACCTTTCGTGATACTAGCAAGACCGCCATCCAAACTCGCTTGGAAGGCACTAGTCATTACCGAATCGTGCGGGCCTGCTTTCGAGAGTACTGTTAAGTGTACGTAAAAAACGGTCAAGTAAATACTGCAGATAACAGTAATAGTTACGAGAACCCTTAATATAAGGTGGATGTATAATGCTATGCTTGATAATGTCTTCCTTGGTATCAAGTTCCAATAATCATACGCGATTATAGATAGTGCCAAAATCAATGAGTATAAACCAACGTATTTTACACTGGAAAAGAATGTATTGAATTAGTAACGGTCATCTTATTCATCAATAGTATTTACATTACGTTATTCTTTTAATTATACCATAATGCGCATGTTAGATTTGCAACGCCCGATATTAGCCATATCCACCAGGACAAATTTGCTGGCTGATCGGATACTTTTCTAAATTTTATGATACATATCAATCCGAATAGCGAGAATTGCATCAAGATACTTTCCATTAAAATAAATCTGGATTGAGTTAACAAAGCGTTATCTGAAAAGTTAATGAAACGAATACAGGGAAACATACATGTGTGATTATAAATACACTGTTGGCCAAAAGTATCCCCACCCTTCCCTTAAAACAGAATAAGTTTTTTTTATAACTGAACCGAACGACTTGAGGTTTTTCAAAAAAATAGAAGGATTAGTTTACCACATACCACGTTTTTATCGTTTTGAAAAAATTACAAGAAATAAAATGGTGGCAGTAAATTTTTCGACTTTTTAATCTGAGCTTATAATGAAAATGAAAAAAAATGCACTTTATGGAGCTAAGTTAGATATATGTATTCTGAAAGTTTCATCCAAATCAGTTAATGTTGTTGTAAGAGATAAACGTTTACAGATCATTGCCTACAGTCGAAAATCGTTGAGATCGGCCGAAATCACCTTATACTGCGATCTTTAAACGTTTATATCACACAACAACGTTAATCGATTTGGATGACATTTCCAGAATACACGTATCTAACTTAAATTTACAAAATACATTTTTTTTTAATTTTCATTATAAGCTCGGACAAAAAAGCTGAAAAAATATTTCCACTAATTTCTTCTTCTAATTTTAAAAAATCCGATTTTTTCAAAACGACAAAGACAAGATATTTAACAAACTATTTGTTCTACCTTCTGGCCAAACCTCAAGTTGCTCGGTGCAGAAGCTATTCTGTTTTAAAGTGGGATGGGGATACTTTTGTCCAACAGTGTATATGTATATTGTACGATAAACGAAATACGTACCGAATAAAAATAAAACTCCCGCTAAAGCGGCAGTCCATTGTCTCAGGCCTAATTCTAAAATCAAGTGATAGGCTGTTGGTATCAAAAGACTGCCGCAAATCGCGGGTACCAATCGCAAGGTGAATAAAGGAACGACGTCCGCATAAGGACTTCCGATTCTGTCGAATTTGAATTGCCCGTCAAAACCCGCTAAATATGCAGCTGCGGAAATGAGTTGCTTTCCCAAAGGAGGATGCGCATCGAAGAAGAAGGTCCTTTTCATATAATGTCCAACGTATTTTCCATAATGTAACTCGTCGAATCTGTTTTGGATGACAATTGTATACAATGAAACATATTAAAAAAAAAAAGGAAATGAAGGAGGTCCATATGTTAAGTACGGAATCTTTTAAAGGAAATTCGCATTTTTAAATATTTTTTTTTGTCACTGTGAAAAATAACTTACACTATACTCCGAGGTTCTTCCAAGCGATAGAGACGAGTAACAATACCAGCGACTAATAAAATAACTGCAATCAAGTCGATCTCGAGGTTTATTTTAATTCGGGTTCTCGGAGCCGTATGCACAGCTTCCTCAACTTTCTTGAATTTTTTTATTGTACTCGAAGCAATTTCTTTATCTTTCTGCTAAAAAAAGTCAGCAACTATATTGCATATCACATTACTCAGCTATGTACAATATACATACATATAAATACGTATTGTATAAATGTAATTAAACGATCAATCGAAAAGTGAGCGGTGCATTGAAATTTAAAAACTTCCTTGATAGCCAATTCTATCCGGATAACACACATGAAGCAACATTCACATAGTCGACATCTGGCGACGAATTGGCAGCCAGGCGGCAACCAATTCTTCGCAGCATACGTTGATGTCATCGCGGGAGCTAATAAGCGTCCAGCCGTTGGCAACTCAATTTGCCGACTTCTTTCTTTTAATTGGTCGACTTGTATGGATAGTTGTCAACGGCTGCCTACTTATTGACCGCCGTCTTGGCATCAACGCACGCTGCAAACAGCTGTTTGCCATCTGGCTGTCAATTTGGCACCGGACATCGACTGTCAAACCTTGCTCGCTTTTGCTACCGATTGGCACCCAACTGGCTATTAGGGTTTGCCCCAAAAACAAGCAACGAAATGTTTAAAAAAGAAAAAGATTGAAGTAAAGTGAAAAATGGTGTATGATTGAACTATTATGTGTATTTACCTCATCCCGCTGAACATCCCCGGCGCAACTTGTTGCAACATGTTCGTAATCAAACTTGGCGCTTTGTTCCTGCGGCTGCTTGTTATCTATCGCCTTTGTCCGCCTCCGACGAGCATCCATCGCAGAAACTGAAATATAGCGGATCGCTATCGTAACGCATATACCTCACCTTTGCTCCGGTGATAGTTATCGTTTGAAAAAAAAATTAGGAGGGACGTCGACGAGGCGCTACTTTAAATCCAGTATCCTCCCCACGTCATCAACCTAAATAGCACTAATATTCCGATACGATGTTGCTCTGTTTATGAAAGAAATTCATTCTCCGAGAAAGTGATACCTCCTTGTCACTGTAGAAAATATTCTAATCACTAAATATTATGATCAAATGACGAACACATGGGATACGTGGGATAAACGAAAGTGATCATGTGGCTCGGGTTCTACACGGTTCAACATAACGGTATCGTCGTCGAACACACGTTTGACAATCCTTACTGCGCATCGCATGGCAATCTTACACGGCGGTTCGTTTTGTTTAAGAAAACTTCTGTGAAATTTTAGCCGGTTGCAGATAACTTGAAAATTTCCAGATACACGATACTCCGTACTGTGTGCTAACCAGCGATTAACAAATTGCAAGAGACTGATGTTCTTCCAAAAAACTGTTTCATTGTTCTTATACTATTTATGCTTACATCGATTTATTTGTTGTAGATCGTAAAATGAGCGCCGATAAAATTTCGTGTCCCGTTTGTTCAGAAGAATTTTCTGCCACCGTGATAGAGAATCACGTTAGCAAATGTTTATTCTTAAATGAATCAGCAACCAAAGAACCCTCTTCTTTCTCCAAGGATGAGAGTCCCGCAAGGAAGTATGCGAAGTTGAGTAATACAAGAGGAAAGAAAAATGATTCGGCCCCAAGGAAAAATAAAAATGTTTCAGTGGAATTGTCTGCGACTAACGTAGATTCTGAAGCTCCAAAGGCTACGTCTGCCAGCAATGTAATTATTTTATGAAACAAAAGATATACTTGTGAAGATGATAGTTATTAACAATAATCCTTTCCAGACAGACAAAAAAATTAAAAAATCAACTGGAAGTGATCATGTACCTCTTGCAGAGCGCATGAGACCTACAAATCTCTCAGGATATGTAGGACAGACGCATATCCTTGGACCTTCCACTGTTTTATATCAATTGTTAAACAAATCTGAAGTGCCGAATATAATCTTATGGGGCCCACCTGGTTGTGGAAAGGTATTAATCAATGCATGCTAAGAAAAGTAGTACATTTTACTCGTCTTATGAAGAATAGTCTATTTCGACTAGCTACGAAAAAGAATATATTTCAGCTTCCCTTACAAATAGTAGCAAATGCGACGAAAATATACTTTGCATGCTTTGTATACTTTGCACGTCATATTATGAAGTTATTAGCTTTCGCTGCATGAGGTGAAATAGTACAAATGTGTTCTTCTTTGTAAGACAAATGAGACGTACTACTTTTCTTAACGCACATTGTAATCCATTCTTCATACAGATATACGTGTACGAATTTTGATTTGCAATCCTTTCAGACATCCTTGGCACATGTTATAGCTAATATATGTAAAACGAAATCGAATGGCAAACTGAGATATGTTAAGTTATCCGCAGCCATAGCTGGCGTGAGCGAAGTCAAAGAAGTAGTCACTGTAGCATCTAACGAATTAAAATTTAACAGACATACAGTAGTTTTTATGGATGAGATACATCGTTTTAATAAAGCGCAACAAGATGTATTCTTACCGCACGTCGAATCTGGTACCATTAGATTAATTGGCGCGACAACAGAGAACCCTTCCTTCAGTTTAAATTCGGCCCTTCTGAGCCGCTGCAGAGTGATCGTTTTGGAAAAACTAAATGTTTCTCATTTAACGTCGATATTAAATCGTGCTGTATTGTCATTGGAAGGAATAGTTTATAGATCTGGTGAAAAGTTAGAAGAGGCTGAGAAGGTACCAAGGTTTATTATAGACGAACCGACCATAGAATGGTTAGCAGGGACGTCTGATGGCGACGCGAGAATAGCATTGGGCGGTTTGGAATTAGCAGTTCAATGCAAAGTACCGAATAACGAAGAATTTTTACGAAATGGTCCCGAGACTATAACGCTGAATGACATTAAAGAAAGTCTTAAAAAAACCCATATGCTGTATGATAAGAAAGGCGAGCAGCATTACGATATGATTTCGGCCTTACATAAATCTGTTAGAGCGAGCGATGAGAATGCTTCCCTCTACTGGTTAACGAGAATGATACTGGGCGGCGAAAATCCGGTCTACATTGCACGAAGATTAGTAAGAATGGCATGCGAGGACATTGGTTTGGAAGATCCAAAAGCTCTTGGTAACATCAGATATATGCATGAGATTATTTTGGGAGTCAAATGTATTGGCTGGTCAAAGCTATTGAGATGTAAGTTTCGGTTAGGGACAGTGTATAAGCATCCATATAGCTTTGACCCATACATTTGGCATCGAGACTAAATTATAGTATACAGATTCCTTTAACAAATGATTCCGAACAATTGCTTGCAGGAATTGCGGTGCACACGATGCACGGATGCAGGATGATAGGAATGCCCGAATGCGATGTACTTCTGGCACAATGCACGACATATTTGGCTAGGGCACCCAAATCTAGATTGATGGAAGATGCGCTCAGAGCTGCCCAAAGAGTGGTGGCCGAACACAAAGGGCCTCAACCAGGCGTGCCTTTGCACCTAAGAAACGCTCCAACAAAACTTATGAAAAATCTAGGTAAACATCATATATTTCTCGTCATTATATAAAGCATACTTCCCCTAACGAACATGAGTGTAAATTTCAGGGTATGGCAAAGGCTACAATATGCAACATAAAGATGAATCGGGATTAAATTATTTGCCAGATGAATTAGAAAATATAGACTTCTTCGGTTGTCATGACAATTATAATGACATGAATGTTTAATGAAAAAGTCTGTATCAGGTACTAAAAAACTCATCTAAAACCTCTCCGCATATTTTGTTCTGTACACGGAATATTTTTATATAAAATGTAAATAAAACAGTATTTGCTACATTTAGTATGTCATGTACTTATAATACTTCATAGTTCTATCATATACATATACTGTAAATTCATTATTTTCATATATACTTAGCATTTTTGCCATATGATGGTTTTATTATTAGCTGGCATGTCAATTATATCTACCAATTTGATACCATTTCTTTCTGCCAATTGCTTTAAATCATTAACATCTCTGAGACCCCAACTCGAGTCTTGGAGCCTTAGAGATTTATTGAAATTGATATTACTTTCCGGTGTTATTTTTCCATCTATGGCGTACGGCCCGTATGTGAATAAAATACCATTATGTTTTAGCAAGCTACCCGCGTTATTGAATAAACCGATAGTGCACTGATATGGGGAAATATGTATCATATTCGCATTGTACATATAATGGACGCTGGCTTTTTTGAAGATACCGTTACCCCAGGTACTAAAATCTGTTGTGATATCTATTCTTAGCGGATGTTTTATATTTGAAAACCCATTTGCATGCGCGGCAATACTATCTAACAATCTCGGTTCGTACTCCGAAGGATAAAATGTAATTTGCGGAAAATGGGGAGCAAAGTGCGCTATATGCTGTCCAGAGCCAGAAGCAATCTCCAGACATATTTGATCTGGCCCACGCTGAATATATTTCCGAAGAACGGACAGTATTGGTTCCTTGTTGCGATCAGCAGCCGGATAAATAAGCTTTTTCGTACCCATAATTCTGGACCTTAAATTGAAGTCCAACATATTAAATTTTATAAATACTATAATTATTCGCAAATTTAATTTTGTTTTTTTTTCTGTTAATTATTTTGTAGCTGTTCGTTTAAAACTATACAAGTGGGAAATAATAAATCTAAATCTTACCTATGATTAGCAGCACAATGGATAATTGTATTCATGTTTAGACGTTACATGGATATTGATTTCTGACCTGAAAAATTTTAGTGTAAATTTTGCGGACTATAATCGTAATGGCAATTAAAAATAAACTTCGTAAAAATATTGTCGAATGTTTCTTTTATGAGACTTATATAAACTATTAAACTTAATAAAACAAATTTCTACGCGAAGTGGGCCCATTCTAAGGTATAGATATGCATAAAGAAATTCATATACATTACTTATACGTATAGATGTTTTATTGGTTCAGTATTTGTCCGCTCTCTGCATTAATTACAACAAACTAAATTAAATAATACATCAAATATTTAATCAATTATTTTTTCTATCATTGTTTCCCTTCCCCCTACTTGACTTTTCTCGATTTTTCTTGCTTTTCATCGAGTTAGGTATATATACAGAGTGTCCTGTCGTCTTTAAGTGTTCAAATAGCTTATTTTTACTGACAAATTCAGCTTTACACGTGACGCAACAGTGTTCCAGATCTGTTGCTTCAGTAAGTTTAGATCCCTTCTTATTCTTAATGTCACTTCCTTTTTCTAATTGCTTTCTCTTTCCATTTTTCGACTTTACAGGCGTCTTCTCTGATTCTTCATCATTGTCCTGTGCATTATCACTGAGTGAATGCAGGGTACTGCCTACAACCTTATTCAGCATCGCCTTTCTTTGTTGCTGCTTCTTACATTGCTTTTTCGATAATAATCCGTCTTCATTTATACTTATGTCTTCGTCGCTATTCTCTTCTGTTACTGGTTTTTGCACATTCTTCCGTCGATCCTTCCTTTTCTTTTGTATCCTAGGTAGTACAGTTTCCTCATCCCGATTAGAAATAAGCTCCTCCTCGGAAGTTATAGATTCATTATCATCTCCGTTCAGTTTTGATGGTACATACGAAGCATTGCCATCTTTTGTTTCTGTTTTGTTAGTAGACTGTTGTTGATTACTGGGAACAGTCTTATTTATCACTGCCCTCTTTTGCAGCTGTTTCTTGCGTTGCTTTTTCGACAATAAAACATTCTCACTGATACTTGTATCTTCATCACTAAGCTGCTCCGCCACTGGATTCTGAACATTCTTTTTTCGCTTTTTCTTTTTCTTCTGTTTCTTCGATTGTACAGTCTCCTCATCTTCTTGATCGGAAATTAGTTCGTCCTCAGAAGTTGTACAATCATTCTCATTTCCTGCGACTTTCGGTGGCACATAAAGAGCATCATCCATCATCGGCCCTGTAGCATGTTTAGTTCCAACTGGAAAAGATACTGTTTTGTTTTTTGACGAATCATCGAAATCTTCATCATCTGACATTAATTCCTCTTCCGAAGTTTCTTCTTTGGCCTCGGACTTGCTCGTATTATTTCGAGCGGAACTTAACAAAAAGTCCGACATCTGCGAATCCTTTGCCAATTTTTGTTCGCTTTCAGAACTCGATCGAGGGCTGACATCGCTATCCGCGAAATTTTCAAATTCTTCCTCTTCTTTTACCATAGACACTTTCATCGCAGTAATATTTTCCTTGTGCTTTTTAGAGTTTTCGTGATTCATAAATGCTTTTTGCGTCTTGAATATTTTATTGCAGGCTACACAATACAGAGAACTATCGTCTATTGAATTTTCATCATTCATGTCTTCGTCTGTGGACAGATCCTCGCCGAATTCCCTATCGAGATTAGCTTCTATATTTTTCAGTTCAGCCTCTATGTTGGAAAACTTTGACCAGTCTGTCTCCTTGTGCTCTTTCAATTGTCTCTGTCTTTCCAACAGCTGTTGTCTCTTCCGCTCTTCTGCTTTCTTCACATTTTCCTTCGCACGTTCGGCAAGCTTGGCTACATGAGCTTGCACTCGTTTATCGCGCTTACGTACGAATGCGACTAAGTTCCTCACTTGCTCGTTCCTCTCTCTCTTAGCCTTGTCCCTAACTTTCTTATTCTCTTTCTCAATGAGTTTCACAACTTTTCTATTTGGTGCGTCTCTTATGTCATAAGGATCAAGCCAAGCAAACGATCTCTTCGTACTGTAGCTTTGCCAATAAGCATAGAAATTATGAACAACTTCTTCGTACGAACTTTTCGAGTCTCCGAACCCTGGAACTTCCTCGTCCGAGTCTCCCTCTTTAGCAAACTCAGCATCTTCGGCCGCCAGCATTTCAAATACCGTACGATAGACGACGTAAAATCCTTTATCGTCGTTGCCGTAACCTTTGAAGCAGGTGGATGTGAAATATTGGAAGAGATCAATAGAGTCATCTTTATAGTCGTCGCCAATACCCCCTTTCAATATAGCCTCACGATGATTGTCATACCAAGTACGTTCGTGGGGATCACTTAACACTTCCCATGCTTGTTGAACGAGTTGAAATTGCTCTTTCGCCTCCTCTGTATTATCTAAATTTTTATCTGGATGCCATTTCAATGCTAGCTTTCTGTAAGCTCTTTTTATTTCATCGTCCAAAGCATTTTGCGGCACCCCTAATACTTCGTAGTGACATTTCATCGCAATAACGAATAATGCTGCTCGTTCGCAGTATTATAATATGAGGTACGAGCACGCGTAATACAAATGTATACAAATCATAAGCTAAAAGAAGATCATTGAATTGATATCGATACAACATTCAAAATTGTTAACACTACACGCATACGCATTTAATTATCAGCTATTCTTGTGAATAATGTTATAATTTTTTAAGTTACGATACATCGACTGTTTCTTACCGAACGTTTGTTAATGATTATTTACATTCATGTAATAATCACGTTGATCAGAAGTTGCGTATATTATTCGAATCGAACAACTTTTTTATAGGTGAACGATATTCACCTATTTAAATAGATAATTTACACAAGCACAATAATAATATTCAAATGTTAGGTTATGTATCTTTTACATAAAAAAAAGTATTTCTGTTCATGAAGTTGGCGTTTCTTCCGCACTTCGTCACGTTTATTAATTACGAGACTTATGGTCTATGTTTCAAAATTCTATAGGTACATCATCTGTATTGTTGAAATAGATCTTCAAATAATATGGACTCGAGTGTACATTGATATCTGTTTCGATTTTTTAAGCAATCATTGACTTTCCTTTGCCGTTAGATTATCACGAAGTATATTTGATCTGACATACTTTGTCACGAATTATTTCTTCGACCTGTTATTCACGTGATTTACATAAGTAATAGTGCTAACCTATTAAACTAAATAGCGTTTTTGTAATTAATAATGATTCGTAGTATATGCGATATAAATTTCCCAACAGAATTGATCACGTTGCGGTTGTTACAAAGTTTCTTTATAATTTCTATCGAATTGGTGACGATTTTACTAGGGATCTTTCGACGCGGAACAGCTGATTGTCCGCGTTATTCATATCACTATTCTTAATGTCAAGATGGCCGAGGTCGCGAGAGTGCAGTAAGGGTTGTATGATTTTTGGCAGATATCGCCAGATACGACGTTCGGAGCCGTTGTCATTGATATTCAGTATTTCCGGTAAATATTTCTACGTATTCCTGCACTAAGCACATATCGATTTGACGATGCGTTTTTATTATGCGAACGCGAGGAGATCGAAGCCTTACAAATTGTCAGTGACATCTCGCGAACGTGATATAGCAGACGCCTCTAATTGCTTTTAATATGTTTTCCCCCCGAGAGCTTACAATACTGTATCGCGTTGCCCTTTGCGATAGATGCGCTTGTCAAGCCCTTTTTGCTACGGACGAGGAATTCGTTCGCTATCTGCGAAAGTGTCTGCTATTAATGTCGATGTAGCATTATTCTTCGACTACTTTACAAGGTCTTGTCATTTATTTATTGCGGGATTATGCTGTTGCATTGTCAGTTAACGACTCACATCGGGTCGTTTCCTTCGATTACTGTCCTCATGTCTGTGGAGAGACGTATGTTAACATGCAATTAACAATTTACGTATTTATGTTTCTTTTTACAAATAAAACATGTGACTAGCCTATGTACCGTGTTTTTATACTGTCAAAACAAAGTTTTTGTCTGACATATCGACGGCCAGTGCGTTTGTACGCAGGTGCACGCGATATTTTATTGAAAATAATATTTCGTTTTCATTTACTTCTACGTTACTCATTATATTTCGATTTTCTTTCGTTTTGGACCTAATTGTTTTTATTAATGATGCACTAATTCAGTTTTTAATAAATTTTAGGTTGAATCTTAAAAATGACAGCGGGCACCAGCTTAGTAGTACCCATAGTCCTTTGGGGCCGCATAGCTCCGACTCATTGCATTTCCTGCATCTATTTGTCCCGGGATCAAAAAACTTTAGTAACGGGATGTTATGATGGCCAGATATGTTTGTGGCAAGTAGATCCTGAAACGCTCAAGGTAAACTTTTATTTAGCATTTAACTTCAGACGTAAGGGAATTAATTTTTAAAAGCGCTTGTACCGATCGTATTGTTAAGATGACGCCAAGATGTCTACTCGTCGGCCATACTGCTCCGATACTATGCCTAAGTCGAGCGAGCGTCATCATGGAACAGAATTACATTGTCAGTAGCAGCGAGAGCGGCGAGATGTGCACTTGGGATTTAGTCGATGGAAAATGCAGGGAAGCTGTGAAACTAAGTAGTGTTCATACACAGATGTTGCCTTACGTTTCTGCTGGCGGAGAAGATGTCAGACTCTTTTGTTCTGGGTATATAACTGTTTCCTTAAAATACGTTTTCGCACAAAATTAAAGGATGGCGAAATTTTCGATGAGAAGTTGTCGCTGTGTAAATCGATGTGCTTTAAGAAAAGTAGCACATCTCACTTGTCTTACGAAGAACGGTCTGTTTCGTTTAACTATGTAATAGAATGTGTTTCAACTTTGCTTATGAACAATAGCACATTTCAGCTACCACGTTTCACCAGGAAAAGCATCACAAAAAACACTTTGCATGCTTTGTATACTTTGGACGTCGTATTACCAAATTATTAGCTTTCGCCGTAAGAGGTGATAACACGCTTGTCTTCACTGAAATGCATACGAATGTGCTCTTCGCGGAAGAAACCAAAACGTGATATTCGGAATCGTATTGATGGCAAATGTGTTCTTCGTAAAATAAGTGAGACGTAATACTTTTTTTTTCATGGGGACTCAAATCAGAAACAAATTTTCTCAATGCCCGTAAAAACGTTTCAGTTTATACAGTTTTCAAAGAGTGTCTTCGCTTTCCCACTGGTTGCGTGGTGTAAAAGCATTTTAAAAAAATAAACCCAGGACTGAGAAATTAGTCTTCACGTTTTAAAATGAGTCCAGATAGATTGTTGTATAATTTCTTTTTCATAAAATTATAACAGTTTTTCATCGAAAATTTAGTCTTCCTTTAATTTTGCACACCAGTCTAGTATGTACAATCACAAGTTCGAAAAAAATGTCCTCTTTCTAGGTACTATCCCGAAGTTTTAGTGATGGACCCCTTCAGTTTGGAGGTCTTATTTACCCTAAGCTCACGCGTCAATCCTGACTGGATCAGTGCTTTGCACGTATTGCGGCCGGCCAAACGGAAAGGTCGGTTCTACGTGCATACAAGTTAGTTACACTTCATCACATCTTTGCTTTTTTTACCCTTAATTGCTACCTTATCTTTCACTGATTTTTTTTTACCAATCTGTATTGCGCAAATTTTCTCTCCTATAAAAAATAGTATTTATAATAATACAATTGTATTATCTATATCACATTTCGAGTACAGCATTTTACTTGCGCAGTACGATCGGTACTTCCTGGCCTATCTTTCTGCTCGACAGGACCCGAAATATTTTAAGAAAAGTTGTTAGCAAAAGTACATAGTCTTTGTGCGTTGTTATTTATTCAATTGAGATATTGAATAAATATTGTAATGTTTTATTTATAAGTTCTATTTGGTAAAGTAATTAACAAGGATAGACATTTCTACACGTGTTTTTTATCCTTTCGGGATTTCAAATCTTCTGCTAACTTTTCAAGCGATTAACTGAAGAAGCTTTATGCTTTGGGGACATTAGAACTTTGCACCTACTACCTTTTCTCGTAAGATACGTTCTTTAATCATTGAAGTCGATGATACTTCTCGATGTGAATTACGCGATTGATTATTACTCGAATTTTAATGAAAGTTACATTGTTGCAGCATGTTAGTGAATCACATCTGGAGATACATCGGTGTAATTGCACTGGTAGTCAGGGCTCTATCAGTTCTTTTGTATCTCTATTTCTGTTACTTTCAATTTCCGTCACTTGAAATAAGATCAAACGAGCAGGCATCATTTATTCCTTGGCATCCTTCTTTGCGAATCTCCTTTCCTTTCAACATTTCCTTCTCAGAATATCCTACCATTACGGCATACATTGCATTTATTTACATTCATTAATTCATTTCACATCACATACACTAGATCTATCGTAAGTATATATACGTATACACACTGATAATTTATATAACATATTTATTATTTGAATGCAATGGATGCAGCTGTATGAATATTCATTTTATTTTTTTATTATAATATTTTGATACATTACATTTTGAAGAATGTATAGAAATGGGCGATCCTCTCGTTCTTTCTATCGCGTTATAAACGATCTATTTCTGCATTGATTTTGTTGTGCCACTTAATATGTTTGTGATGGTAAATATCTGTTTATCAGAGTTAATATTTGAAAACATGAGCTGGTTAAGGAAAGTAGTATAAGAGGTATATAATTGCATGTTTTACAATTGATCAGGAGTTTTTTTTATAATACTTGTACATTAGAATTGTTTCTACTGCTCGTATGTGTACATGTGTATATCTTATTAAATATTGTAGCGTAAAATGTTCAATACGTTGAAAATGTTCGCAAAACGCATTTGGCAGGGAATGTGTACCTTATTAGTCTTTTTCTGCATACAGGGTGTTAACTCTAACGTGACGCACGATTTTTCACCCACTTATAGCCATCTGACAAAATTAAGTTTAGGACAAGAGTTGCAGGGTATGGACTGTACAATAGATACCAGCAAAAAAACTTATTATAAGTATACATTAAATTTTATATTAAAAGCTATTTTGCATTTCCACTACGGTAAATCGAGTAATATGTTAGTACAAATATCATGTAATATGTGTTTCGAATTCGTCTCGATGTCCTCTAAATATTATAAAAAGAAAAAATATTTGTTCGCATTTGTAAAACCCAGGATGACCTCGATTTCGCCATGAAAACAAACGGTTTTCGAAAGCTTTATTACTGGTATCTTTGTACACTCCATATCTTGTAAGTCTTGTCCTAAACTTTATTTTGTTAGATGGCTATAAGTAGGTGAAAAATCGTGCGTTGCGTTAGAGGTAACACTTTGCATAAGTTGCTTTATTTAAAAATTCATAATTGTATGTTAGACTTTCAAGATGTCTTACGCACAATACAAAAATGCATGACCTGATTTCTCTGTACGTACAAAATTGTTCATTCTATTTAGAAGAATCTTTACGTTGCATGAAATAGCTCCCTAGACCAACTATTTTTTATTATTGTAATCGTAAACTGTTCTTGGATGCTTTTCCATCTATCTTATTGCATTTATTTAGTGAGCTTTGAACTCTATTTCACAATGTCATAAAACATCGGTGTTTCCTACCCTTGTGAGGCGTTGATCGCGGCAGAAAACTCTTGCTTGAAATGCCGTGGCACATTCTTAGATGTAGTTAATGCGCAACCAGGCGCTTCCATTCATTTAAAGACGACGTCGTGCTGGCGTTAACGACGACCGGCACGGTCAAGGTGTGGACTCTTCTGGGCCATGAGAATCGTAACAGCGAACCCCTTTATGAACACGAAAGCAAACAGATACGGTGTTTAAACGCGCTTGCAATGACCTGCTGTCCGTATAATCAGAGAACCGTGTTGATCGTGTGCTCCAAGCATTGGCAGGTACGTCTCGATTTCTATTATAATTCCACAAATTGCTAATTAAACATTGCTCCTCACACCGATATTGGTATATCATTCGAATTAGATATACGACGCTGGCGATTTCTCTCTTCTGTGTTCAATCACTGCACCCTGTGGAGAACGATGGATGTCCGGAGACTTTTTAGCAGCAGACAGAGTTATATTGTGGAGCGACGAAGGCCATGGTTACCTCTATAAGTTACCAGCTAAGTACGTTTTTACATGGAATAATATTGCTTCGTTTTTCTATTCCAGTTTTTCCAGTTTTTATTCCTTAACACTTCAAACTGTTATAAGTAGGGAATGGTTTTTGGAAGCGTCGAAAACCCAAAGAATGTTTCAAGTTTCGAGAATTTAAAAATTAGATTCGAATCCACCCCTAGTTATAAAATATCAGAGATTATGGAAAGGGTTCATAAATAACACACACCTATAAAGCAAATTATTGCTTATTCAAATTTACAATGCCAGTCGATTTAATAAATCGTTCGTTTGTTGCTTGTAGGGTTCTGGTACACCTTGAAAGGTAGTTTCCTCTAAATTTGCCTCGTCAGATATACGAGATATAACAATTATATCGTCTTTGTTATGAAAAATGACTATTTATTGAATGAAAACTAATCTTTTGGCATGTTATTTGGTACTAATGCGCATTAAATTCGTCTTAACGAGTACTTCATCATTAACAAGCAAGTAATGCAATAATCGCAACATAAAGTAGGGGATGCCATAATGTAAAACAGTACAGGAATATCTTTTTTGCACTTTTATAATGTTTGAAAGTAATGTCCACGTTCCAACTCACTGTTAATCGATTCAAACATTAATGGCAGTTCATCATTGCTTCGACATATAAAATACATACACTGTTCTTTATATTAACTTTAGTTTTAAATTTTCTATATTAAATGCTACTTTATAGAAGCACTTGCTGGCAATGCACATTCAGTATTTGTTTTCCTTTTATTTGTTTACTTCATTTATCATGTACATTTATATTCGATCGGTAAAAAATATTTATACATTTATATTCGATCGGAAAAAAAAGGCAAGAAGGCAGATAATAATTCGAACGAAAGGACAATCATAAATTGTATTTCTGTGAATTTCAATGTATTTATACTTAAATGTATGTTTCTCATTTCCACATGTCACAAACTACACACAAAATGACACGTTTTTACGGTGATGTGTCTTTTTCATATAATACACATCTACTACATTCTACGGTGGATCTGGTGTTCTTCTAGCAAGTTGAAGGGCAAGGCTCTTAGCAGGTAACCCTGCACCATTTCTGTTACACACACTGTTCTTGTATTCTTCACTGTAATTTTTATATCTTTACTTGTACCTTTCTTCGACAAATCTGTTCTGCTAAGTATTTCCCTACTACGGGTCTTTTCTTCACAAACAGTTCTTCTGTTTCCGCCAAATATGATGAATGAAGTATAAATATAACAGATCTTTCACTTGCTCGGTTGAAAGGTAAATGGTAAATCGAAATATGAGATATTCGTTGAATTTATAACGAGTAGTCATCATTGATAATCATCCCACATATTCTAACATCTACTAATACAGCGCAGATATTCATTCATTATAGATATCAGTTAGTATATCACGATGTTACATACACATGATTATTTTCTGCAATTTCACTAGAACACTATAATGCCAAATATTAATAGGAAACGGTGTGCAGTTTCTAAATTGAGTCTGCATATTTCATTTGAGGCATACTTAATTTATTAACGCATTGTAGCAGCGTAATTGTTTTATGGTTGAGACTTTGGGTCCTACACTCTCTTATACTCTCGATTTTTTATGCAGCTAGTTCCCCCGGTAAAGAGCGAACTATCTGTATTAAGTTATATGATGTACAGTTGCGATTATATCTCTCTGTATTTTACATTTCACGTTCTCATGTTTTCTCTGTTTTGAGTTGCTTTCTGTGTGTGTCACTGTTTCATTTATTGCACTGCGTAGACGCATTCTAATTAAATCTGTATCAGTACAAAATGCTAGTGCGGTGTCGGCTTATGTAGTTCTAGTAGGCCATGCTGTATCGTTGTTGAAATAACTTTATTTATTAAGATGACCTTCCTCCTGTTTGTATTAACAAATTGTATAAAATGGAGAAAGAGTTTATAAAATGCTTTAGCGCTTAGTGAAATATGTTAAGTCAAACAGTATCGGTTGACTTATGAAAATTAGTACAGTAGCCCGTGAAAATATCCGGACACTCTACAAAACAGAATAACTTTTGTGCTATTGGTTCAAAAGACATGGCATTTTGTAAAAAGATAGGATGACTAGTTTACTAGATACCTTGTTTTCGGCGTTTTGAAAAAATCGGAACTTTGACTGTTATAAAACATATAGTAAAAGTCATCTTTTTAAACTTTTTCATCTGAACTTAGAATGAAAACTATTAAAAATGCCTTTTATTGATTTAAGCAAGATATGCACCCTGAAAATTTCATCCAAATCGGTTAACGTTCCTCGGAGCTATAAATATTTAAAGATCGCAGAAGGCAAAAAATTGTAGAAATCGACCGAAATCAGTGACTTTTGGCCTTATTATATTATATTATATTATATTATATTATATTATATTATATTATATTATATTAATTATATACATATGTATACTATATATTAGATTTTCGGCAAAATTTTCAGGGTGCATATACATATATCTTGCTTAGATCTGTAAAAGGCATTTTTTAAATTTTGATTGAAAGCTCAGATAAAAAAGCTTAAAAAGATGACTTTCACTGTTTGTTTTATAACTACGAAACTTGCGATTTCTCCAGAACGATGAAGACAAGATATCTAATAAACTAGTTCTTCTATCCTTTTGCAAAAGGTCAAATGGTTTGGTCTAATTGCAAAAATCTATTCTGTTTTGTAGCATGTCCGAATATTTTCACGGGTCACTGTACATGCAAATGATATACATATTTACTGTTTGATTGACAATAAAGGATTCTCGATCATACGGTAGGGTGCTCCGAAATTCATGGCACAAACAAGATCAAGAAGATTATATGGTTCGAAATAAGGGGAAAGCCAAGAAAAAAGATTTGATTCCTGATTTTTCTCTTACTTCGAGTCATAGAATCTCTGCGACTCCATTTGTACTATGAATGTCGAATCAATCTGTATACTTAGTAGTTATTGTTACAATATTGCTGGGATTTATATTAACTTAATGTTCGCAAATGATACTACTCTAACGAAAGCTGTTTAAAAAATTGAACTAATGTCTTCTTTCTATTTAATCTTTACGATGCAGTAGCGTGGCAGACAATAAAAACTTTCATACCGCGGGTACGGAACATGATCAGCCTTACCTGTACTGCACCCTGAAACAACCCGGAGATAAAGTAAATTAGCAACTACTATTTAACGAAATTACTTTCAGAAAGTGATGCAGTTCGAGATGAATGATTACCACATGTCTGTTTCAGCCTTTATCGTGCCCACCAGCGATGCGACTGGTCACAGTTCAGAAACAAAGCAAAACGTTGAAATATTTGCTACGGGGTGATAGTGAAGGAGTTGTTGTTTTATGGATAGTTCCTGAAGTAACGAATCAACAGCTAGCACAGATCTGCCAAAACGATAATCCGACGTCACTTTCATTGTCACCGGTGGTAAAAACGAGCGTCAGGGCTGCTTGGGAGGAAATGAAACCACCACCCGTTGGAATATTAGATCAATTAGACAGCGGGGACGGGCATGGCATAAAATTAACGGCTAGTATATATTTACCGCAGCAGAGTCGTTTGGTTGTCGGTCGCGAGGACGGCAGTATTATTATTGTTCCTGCAACGCAAACAGTCATGCTTCAGTTACTTCACGGCAATCATCAACAGTACGATGGTACAATAAATTTATTAATACGAAAGTAATCCTTCGCTTCAGCAACCTATTGGTTTCCATTCAAATTGAACAATCAAAATTTTGTTTTATGTGAACCCTTTCTGCCGGAATCTTACAGCCGTACTTCTTTCCCTTTATTTTATTGTGTGGTTTATAGATTGGCCTCCCCATCAAGTTCTTCTGGGTCATTCCGGTCGAGTGAATTGCCTTCTCTACCCACACGGCGCAGCCCCGCGATACGACCGCACGCATCTTGTCTCTGGGTCCGTCGATTTCGCTGTTTGCTTGTGGGACCTTTACGCCGGAACGCTCATCCATAGGTTCTGTGTCCATGCGGGTGAAATCACCCAATTAATGGTACCACCCGATAACTGCAGTGTACGTTCAATTTACTCTCTAATCATCATTGTTATGCAACAGTTCTATACATATAATTTACTATACAGGGTGTTACCTCTAACGTGACGCACGAGGTCATCTTGCGTTTTACAAATGGGAACATATTTTTTCTTTTTACCTTATTTAGAGGACACCCAGGCGAATTCAAAACACATATTACATGATATTTTTACTAACATATTACTCGATTTACAGTAGCGGAAATGTGAAATAGCTTTTCGCCATATTCGACTTTAAGACAGAGTAGAATGTCTCCTTAAGGAGGGCATGAATGGCTAATTTATGTCTATCTTTTCCAGCCTAGAATTCAGAAGTGCGTTTGCAGCGTTGCATCGGACCATAGCGTTACTTTGTTATCACTAGCGGAAAGAAAATGCGTCGTCCTAGCTTCGCGACACTTGTTTCCAGTTGTTACGATAAAGTGGAGGCCGCTGGATGACTTCATGATTGTTGGATGTTCCGATGGTGCTGTGTACGTATGGCAAATGGAAACTGGTCACCTAGATCGTGTACTACACGGTACATATGAACTTTCAATTTTCATACCCTTTCGTGCAAAACAGTTCGATCGATTCATTGTTTTTGTAAACTCTGTATGTTTCTTGTTTCTCACATTCATATATGTTCGTAAAATTAAATACTGTGGCATCGCATATTATTTTTGACTACTAAAATCAAATTTTGTATAAACTTGCGTTAAACATTTTTTACAGGAATCATCGCGGAAGAGGTACTATACGCGTGCGACGAAAACACGATGGCTGCGGCCGGTGGGTCAGCCACGAGTGGCGAGCTAGGCTTAGCTAATCCTGCTGTGCATTTCTTTAGGTAAATGAAATCTTGCAACGTGGATGGTGAGAACCTTGTGTGAATTCTAGAGAAAGATGCAGAGGAAGTAATTTCTTTGTCATATTTGTGCCGCATCGTTTCCCCAGAGGTTTGAGGCACAGGAACCTCTCTGCGATAAGGCACGCGACACAGAGGGGCTTGCACCAGCTGCAGCAACTTCACGGTGGGCAAGGGGTCGATCATGGAAGTCAAATAAAAGCGAAGGGGACGCCCTTAATGATTCAGGGCTTCAGAAGTAATCCCAAAGATCCAGAAAGTCACATTTTATTCTTTGACATAGAAGCTTTAATAGGTACCACTCGTTTTATTCTTTCGTGAAACTCGTGACATGGCAACGTGTATGCGAAGAGATGCAGAACGATTATCTAATCCTCCTCTTTTTACACAGTCCAATTGCTCAGTGACGAGTATGGAGCCATGTCACCAGGTTCTTTGGAAGCGCAGGGTTTAATCTCGGCCTCTGAATATCAAAAGGTTGCAGCATTGACGCAGTCCGCCAGTCCGGATGCTCATAAAAAAATCGCAGGTAAAAATACCGTTGATTTCTTCTTGCCAGAAATATGAATACTGATCCTGAATGACTTATCCGATCTGTATATTAATGAAAGAAACGTGCACTAACATGCCACTTTATAGACTTTTTCGGTCGCGTCAAGGATAAGGCGGGCGACGTTGAGCGAATTTTAAAGGAGAAGGATCGCCACGGTATTGTGCTCAGCTACTGTCTTACTTTGCGAATCGTAGTTTTTGTGTGATTTTTTTTTTGCATAGCCGACAGCATAACGATTTAAGCAACGATCCGTTACAGGATCGTCGACTTTATTTCACATACTATACACAATACAAAGTATTATTCAGCCTATGCCTCACGCACGCAATATTCCTGCAAACGCATGCCCACAAGTGTAGGAGAACTTTCGAATACAATGTCCCACATTGAAACTAATTCGTCTCGAGCACAGTTTCAATATATTGTTTTCTTTCAATTGTCGATTTCCGCCTTAAGGGGTTACGCCGCTTTGGTAGCGTAAAAAATGATGCTGTTATAACTAGGGATAAGTTCGGGCCTAACTTTTAAGCTCTCGAAACTCGAATCCGAAAGTTCGTAAGGGTTCGAAACTCTTGAAACTTGAATTATTTTGTTTTGTACGAGGAATATCTTATTTTAAGAACAGAAGTGAACGTCCTTGCATAAATATTTGTTGATCATAATGAAATAAAACACAAACAAAAACGCAATAACATAGAATAGTATCTAGTCCAGATTCTTGTTAAAAAAACTCTAACATCTGAACTATTCGTTGATTTTATATCCATGAAGTCCTCTCTTATCTCGGTTTGAATCCTCAAAACTTCTTTGAGTTTCGGGGGTCTCAACGTTTCGAGAAACCAATCCCTAGTTATAACTTCTTTGGCATTACTCTTTTTTTAAGGTATCGTTATATGACAAAAAACAAAGTTCGTTCTTTTAAAACCATCAAGATGACGAAAGCCCCTTAAAACTCTTGATCAATTAAAGCTTCCCGCCCTTGTATTCATTTATTGTACGAGTTCGAAGAAAGTGTTTCATCGTAGAGGCAAGTTTTCTATTTATGTAACGCTTGATAGTGTTTCTTTTGTAGTGGACATATTGAATCACACACGTGAGCCAAACAAGTCTTTCCATAGACTGTTTATTTCGTGTAATGTTCATTGGAGGTTTCATGCCGTACTTAATCCACACTTCAGCCGTAGTGATTAGAAGATTCGTGTTGAAAGCGTGGCGCTCTATTACCATGTCGTCTAAAGGCAATTTCTTTCTGTAGGTATATTGGCTAAGATGAAGGAGGGCGCGGAGAACGTGCACACTAAGATTCAGGCCAAGGTGGAAAGCGTTGGCCTCAAGCCGTCGACTCTCGACGGCAAAGGTTAGCCACGATATAAGGGAGATGGCAAAATTATTGTATTTTCTATTGTTGAAATTACACGGCATGGATTTTTGTTATTAGTTTAGATTTGTCATCCGCTTTCCGTTATAGCCATTTTCCACGCAGAAGATACTTGTTGTTCGCTTATTCAGTCCTCCGAGATATGGATCTTTACTAACTTCTTTCATTTTGCTGTATTTGTATGCTGTCGAAAGGGTTTCTTTCAGTTGTTCGTGGAATAATGTAGAAAAGGAGGGATGTGGTTTATTGTCCTCAAACCTAAGGAATATCGAGCACTTTCCCAGGTCTAATGCGAATCGTATCTTTACCCCAAGTATACTATAACGTCCCTGTTCCATTTGTTTCTCGCGCACTATATTGATTTTACTTTTACATGAATATTTATGCGTAGTGAGTTTTTTTTTGTTAACGTACATCGTACATCGAGTTTTTCATCCATCTCATGCAACAAGTAAGCGGATATAAAATAATTTTCATTCGAATGCTTTCGATACATTTATAAAGAGCACAGAATGTTTACATGAGAATTTATGGAAAGTTTGTCAGTTGTGAGCCCACGTTACACTTCACCCTTGTAGAGCACTCCTTCGTACATTCGAAACGTCCGGCTTTAAAACTTTTTCCTGAGCATTTCATCTTTTTCTACAGGCGACAGCTCGAACAGTAATGAAACGATGAAGAACAATTTGAAGCGAAATGGAGCTTTCAGCGAACCGAACGCGACTATGGAAGTCGCTCAGCTGATATTGAGTTTATTACATGCTTGGGGTATCGATCCGGATTTGGATCGCGTCTGCGAGGGAAAATTAGGTTTATTGCGTCCTATGGTTCCTGTTTCGTTCGGGGTGTTGTCCAAAGGAGGTATATATCGCTCTAATTTATGTTTGTGGTTCATTCAATGCCAAATTGATCACTTTTTGACCTCGACAATCAGGGATTTTGTGCTAAATGAAATGTAGCGTAATTCGTGTGAAACTAGGAGTGGTTTGAGTCATCTATTAGCTTTTTTCAAAATTGTTTGAAAAACACGGACCTCTGAGTTTTGCATTTTTTGGTAATTTTTGGGAAAACAGCTATGCTTTTGAATTTTTATCTCGGAAACTACTGAACCGATTAAGATCTTCCTCCTTTCATTTTAATCTAGAAGCTTCGGCCTATCGCAATGAATTTTTTGTTTTCTGAAAAAAGGAACTTTTCATCATGATAATTGTAAACCAAATCTTTTTCTGCAAATTTTCCCATGAAGGTCATCGCGGGTTTCAATTTAGATACAAATTTGGAGAAATTTGCAAAAAAAGACTGTTTACAATTTTTATGATGAAAGATTCCTTTTTTCAGAAAACAAAGAATGCATCGCGATAGGCTGATGCTTCTAGATTAAAATGAAAAAAGAAGATCTTAATCGGCTTAGTAGTTTCCGAGATAAAAATTCAAAAGTACAGTCTGTTTTCCCAAAAATGGCCAAAAATTGCAGAACTCAGAGGCCCGTGTTTTTTAAACAATTTTGAAAAAAGCTAAATGATGACTCAAACCCCTCCTAGTTTCACAAGAAACTACACTACATTTCATTTAGCACAAAATCCCTGATGTCGAGGTCAAAAAGTTATCGATTCGGCATGGAATGACTCTTGTATAATATCTTTATATTTCAATCAACACTGCTTTGCGCAGGATACATGTCGTTATTACTGCCCACTTGGCAAACACAATTAGAACCGATTGGCGAACCCGCGACACAATTAGAGCAACGCTTGCCAGCGGAATTGGTTAGGCAAGAAAGACTTACCAGGGCATTTACTGCAAGAGCCCATTGGGAACTATCCACCACGTTGACCAGCAATCATTTATTGGCAGTGGTAGCTTTATCGAATACCTTGATGTCTATGAACAATGCCACTTTCGTACCTGAGCAAGAACGGAATCGGAAAATGCATAGGTCAATGATCGCTATCAGCTCTTTCTTCCTTTAAATAATCCGAACTTGTTTAGATCTCATGGTACACATCTTACAGGCCTGGCAACAGATCAACGGTTAACTGGAACAAAGCGGAAGAGGAAAACGAAGAAATGTATACCGCGCAGCAAGCGCAGATTAAACAGGGTTGGTCCTTCTTGGCCACGCTTCACTGTGTACTTCTACCCGACAAAATAGTTTCTCAAGGAGGTGCTAAAACATTTAAACGGCCTCAGGTCGAGATGATGGCTCGTAGATGGCAACATCAATGTCTCGAGGTTAGTATACACGCCAAGCCGAACACTTTCTAGCAGCATATTTTCCGATTTTGTTGAATGTGTAATATATTGTGTAGATAACGATGAGCTTATTGTTAATAACTTTGAAGTCAGCGAAATAACGGCATAGGCTCATCATTATTTCACACAGACTACAGCGTATTACAGTTTCATCAAAATGTAAAGACATGCTGGCAGAAAGTGTACGACGAAGTGTGAAAGCATACGATTGCAATGCGTAGATGTTTCAGATCCGCGAAGCAGCCCAAGCATTGCTGCTCGCCGAATTAGAAAGGATGGGCCCGAAAGGAAGAAAAACCCTCGTAGATAGCTGGTCGCAGTATCTACCCATGTACAGTACTCAGGAGCCTATCGCTCCGCAATCACAGAACCAAAGCCCACCAGCACCGGGTAGCCCGATTCCTCCAACGGAATCGCATCCGGAAGAGGAAGACGAGGAGGAGGAATTAACGGAAGGTGAATAGCGCGATATTATGCCTCCATTCTCGTAGTCTCGACGAAGGACGATCTAATTGCTTGACGTGTTTACATTAGCAGAAATAAATGTAGCTAGGAAACCATCGAGCGTGGCTGAATTGAAACGTAAACAGACGACTGCAGTCGTGTTGCTTGGCGTGATCGGGGCTAAATTCGGGCAGGACGTCACTACCGCGAATCAGAAGAGGGATAACGAGCAGAGGCGAAAGAGCTCGATCGTGGAAGGTTTCGGGATAGGAAATAACAATCTTGCCAGGCATACCAGTATGGCGCTTACGCACCTGTTACACGCGCCTCACTCTCCCAAATTACCTATGCACACCGCGCTACGAAGGGCCGCGATCGATCTCATCGGCAGAGGTTTCACCGTTTGGGAACCGTACCTTGACGTATCGAAAGTAAGTAATTTAACAATCGACGAAGCGCGAGCGACGAAGAAGGTATCGATTACACTGGGCAACAAATTTGAACTTTTTTGTCTTGTTTTGTAATATCAATTAGGTGATCCTTGCAGAGTTTATCGCTCTGAATACGAATTCGAAAGCAGAATTGCTGCCTCACGTACAGTTTTTGAAAAACATGAGTTTTTGTAAAAGCATACGATCTTGAACAAAAATAACGTATTACGTGAAAACTAAAAACGATACAAATATCCCTTTAGTCTTGAAAAATAGAGGAAAGTCCCTGACAAGCCGGTGTACGCAAGCAATGGCCCCATGGCGGCAAAGCGCGGTGAACGCGTTGCCGACGGATATTTTCTCTGTCGGCCCGCGTTAAAAATTGTTTTCAACAATGTCTTCTTCAGAAAAGGATACAGGATCCGTCACTATGAAGCAAATTTGCGCTACACCTCTAGTTTCTCGTAAAAATACAAAAGTAGTGAGTGGAGAGTATGCGCGTTAGCTTATTTTTAAACTTTGGTAGCCAGTTGGTACAACCATTCAAAAGCACGAAAAATAATAAAGTTACATTACCGTTGTATTTGGCAGAATTTCCCCTCTATTTTTTAAGACCAAAGGGAAATTTCTATCGTTTTTAGTTTTCACGTAATACGTTACTGTCATCCAAAATTGTATATTTTTACAAAAATTCATGTATTTCAACAACTGCGGCTGCATTCGTATTCAGGACGATAGACTTTACAAGGATCGCCTAACGCGTATTGCAGATCAAATTTCGTGTTGATCACTGTTACTGTTCATTGCAGGTATTATTGGGTTTGCTCGAGATGTGTTGCGACGCAGACACGTTGGTACCAAACATGACTTATGGCCTTCCGCTTACGCCTCAAGCCGACACATGTCGCACAGCGCGGCATGCTTTGACTTTGATAGCGACCGCACGACCCGCCGCGTTCATCACCACGATGGCCCGAGAGGTGGCTAGATACAATACGTTGCAACAAAACGCGCAGACGTTGAATGTAAATATGAATGCAAGCGTTCTGGTCAGAGCGAAGCCGGAAATACTCAGGATCGTCGAACAGTTAATCGACAAAATGCAAACTGAAATGAGCGAGCTCTTAGTTGAAGTGAGAAAAATGCAAGCCAGCAAACGATACCGAATATTCTTCGATTCTTAATATATTAATTAACATTCGCAGGTGATGGATATCATATTGCATTGCCTGGATCCGGGGCATCTCAAGACTAAACCGTTGTGCGACGTGTTCCCCGCGGCATGCAGATTTAATCAAGTTGGTCGATAAATATTAATGCGCGTCTCGTGTGCTTCCTCGGCTGTAATAAATTACGTTACCCGTTCCAGGTAAGCCATTGCCCGGCCACGCGAAGGATCGCGGTGGGCAGTCGCAACGGCCAGCTCGCGTTATACGAACTACGGGGAAACGTGAAATGTCAGACAGTACCTGCGCATTCGGGGTCCGTAACAGCATTAGCGTTTTCACCCGAGGGCAAGTTGCTGGTCAGTTATTCTTGTCTGGAAAATAAATTGTGCTTCTGGCAGGTAAGATACTGTTTGACTACGCAGCTTATCAGCGCACAGTGTGACGGATAGCGGATTCAGCTGGACAAATTTCGAAATGACGATTCGTACTGCATTCATCACTTGGTATCTCTAAATACGCGGTCGCGACTTAACAAAATGTTAAATATTTCAAGCTGCGGCAGCCAAAACCTGTCGCATCTTGTAAAGGGAGCACTGCAAAATACATTGCAATCAAGAAAATGACCTACGTTCACATACAACAATCTGCAAGTCTATGCAAAGCTTACGCATTTTGGCATGATCTGATTTATTATAAAACATACCGTTATCTTTTTAGCAGATCTTGAAATACACATACTGTGGAACAACATTTACCATAAAACAAAAAAATATTTTACGATTAGGCTTTACAGTACACTGTTATTTCTGGTGTGCAAACTAAGGCTACTTGTTATCTAAACTTTGTACAGATTACAATGTGATTAACATTTATAAAATGAACTTTTGCATTTGTTTCGGATTGTTGCAACCGTTTTGCAATAACATGCAACAAAATTGATGGGATTCTGTGGCCATCGACAAAATGACTTTTGTCCAGTTAGATTGACGATCCGTCAGACTGTGCGGCGGTGGCAATGAACATTTTCTAACGGATGCCAATTTTCCAGCAAACAAGCAGCGGCATGTTTGGCCTAGGGAATTCGCAAACGCGTTGCATAAAATCGTACAGCACCGCACCCATTAACGACGTAGCACGGTTGAATCCTATGCGACTAGCTCGATTGATATGGATCAATAATCGAACAGTCACATTAATGCTCGCCGACGGATCGGAAACACGGTTCAATGTGTAAACCGCGGAGACGATCCCGTCTATTCCGGTACCGGGTAAATATAAGAGGACAAATTGAACGGTACAATAAAATGGGATCGCAGCGGAAACGTAAAGCAACTGTTTTAGTTAAAGAAAGTGCTGTTGCGAACGTTGGTGCACTTATCGGTACTTAATAGTACAATACTAGTGCTAAAATAATATCGTATCACACGGAGTATACTCGAGCGAAGTTCGTACGAGATGCAGGATATGGCATAAGAATGATCGTCGAGTATGGTACGAAAGTTTTGTTCCTTCTCAATCTATCTCGATTCTCTTCTTTTTCCATTAATTTTAAATACTTGGTCGCGCACGAACGCGCTCCGTTCTTTCGCGTTGTAGCACCAGAGATAGTTTGAACGCCGTCACGCTTTAACAGAAGTATTCTTTTTATCTTATAATTTAATAGCATTGTCGATGAACTGCTAGCTGCGTAGATGCGAGCAAGAAAGATTTCATTCGAATTTCGTGGAGAATCAATCGATGAAACGCTTGCATATTGGCACGTATGATCGTGAAACTTGTTGACCATTTCTACGTAAAGAACCACGTGTGCCGTACTGTGCATTATTATGCAGCGTCGCGCTGCTTAGAGCCACGATTATCCCCGAAACCCCGACATAAAATAGTTGAAGACAGGTTGCTGTTTGGAACCTCGCGTTGAAAGTACGTACAATCGGGCACGAAAAGATTCGTACACTGATACGAAGATAACTAGGTTTTCAGTAGATGCAGCAAGAATGTGTTACATCAAGTAACGCTCGTACATTTACCGAAAACGTAGACGGTTAGACGTTCAAAATCGCTGTTCGAATCTCTTCGCGATCGAGTGTACATATACATAGACTGTATATATATACATATATATACATATACATATATATTACATAAAGAAAGAAAAAAACAATAAACGATCGCTTGGACATTTGTACATACGTAGCAAAATGGCGAATAGGTCGATGTAATAATTTGTATGAAAAGTTTTATGTTAAATCTGTTTATGTTTATATATTATAGTTGAACGCTTCAAATGAATTCCCGTTTTACAAATTTTACACGTGTTATATTTATCCGTGTGATTTGTACCGCTTAGTAAGAGTTCAATCGCTTCCGAGTCATAGAGTTGTATACATATAGAGCTGTTCAGATACTCGAATTAACCAAACCGAGAAATACTCGGATTGAATTTTCGATTCGAGCCGAGCGATCGATTCACCTGGCCGGCTTGAAAGAACAGGAACAGCTCGAACGAAACCGAGTAGCTCGAATATGTAGCAGAGCGGGTTACAACATTCATGTAAATGTAGCTCGAGTGTGCTTTAGAAAGATCGGTATTTCGTAGCTAATAGAAATTAGTTTTTATTGTATGCAAAGGCTTTTCATTACTTAATAATAAGTAAGTAAACGCATGTCGGAAGTGTCCATTACGTGGAATTTATAAGACAAGATGTACAATAACTATTTCCTTTAGTCAATTTGTTATGGTGACTAAATAGTCAGTGTCGCAAGTTTAAATACTTTAAATATTTCATATCTTGAAAGTTTAAACAGTGTTTTACAACCTTATATGGAATAGCTCGCGTTTTCGTACCCTTTATAAGACAATTTCTTATAGCCTCATTGAACGTCTTTATAAAAGGTAATTTTCAACAAATATTCAAGGAATGAATAGGCAAGACTTATTTGTATTGACTTAAAAAAGCGGCCGTCCTGTGATCCTAAAAACATCCTTATTCATATTTCGAGAGTCGTTGTTACATCAGAGAGTACGGAGCTGCACGGTTTCGTTCGAGCTACTCGGTTCTTTCGAACTAGACGGAAGAGTCGAGCGCTCGGCCCGGATCGAAAACCGAGTTTTCAGCTCGGTTCAAATTTCAAGCTACTCAAATATTCGAGTACGGTGGCAGTTCTAGTTGTATATCGAGATCTGACCTTTAAAGAGACTATCTGATGGCGCATGTTTGGTACATAGATATTAAAAGAAAAACAGATGAGTATGAAGAAAATCGGCCGATATTCATAGCACATAACAGTATACATTTTTATGCGGTTGCTCGCTATTTAAATATAATTACCCCACAATTTTTATCGATATTCCACGCATAAATGATTAGTAATATTTATTTTTTTTTTGCGAGAAAAGAAACGACCGAGGGATTGATGTTACTCTGTACAGTATCGTTCATACGTGCAGGAACGATTTCTTTGTTTCTCCTCTTCCGAATTGAGATATATCTTCATTAGTGAAAATAACGAATTACGCAGCGTAGGATGATATTAAGTTCGTTTAGTGTAATTTATTGCGGTAATGCCCGACTGCGAATTTAGCGCAATGTTCTGTGTAAAAACGAGCGTGTTTTAGGAATTCTATCGTTAGAGTTGTTACAAACAGTGTGACAAGTTTAACGAGATAGGAAGTTGTTCGTATGTAAAATTTCCATGGTATAATTTAGTTGCGGATCGCACAAAATCATGGATTTCCAAAGAAAAGACAAAATGCGTAGTCGAAAGCAACTGGTAGGCAATGTTTGGATATTCAAGAAGAAAGCTCAGAGATGAACTGTGCTGATCAAGGGAGGTGAAACGTGAGCCTATGGTAAAATAATTTTTGCGTTATCGATAAGCATAATCAGTTGACTTTAATCTGGCCACGTCTATTGCTTTAAAGATATTATTTTATACTTCTATTACTTTTGCTGATGACGCTTTGAAATTGAATCGGATTTTAAGATTCGAACAATACACGAAATTTAGTTCGTTTTTAAATTAGCATGATGAAACTGAAGTTTATCGATATCGAGAATTTGGGAGGTACCGGAATCACAAATGATAAGAAGCGTTAGTACCGCAAGTATTTGTCACGCTGGCGTGTCTTGGATCGGTACTGAAATAAAAAATACTCCTATATAATAAAAACCGAAAGGAAGGATGAATCGTATGGAAATGTACGAGTACGATGAAATCACTTCTTAAATCATAACGTTCCGTCGTGTTCAATTGATACGGCTTCCCTGCGTTACATGTATCTTGTATATAAAATCAAATCATGCCTAATTGTACCTATGTAATTATTTATGTGTATATTATACTGTATCGTGCGTTGCGTACAGTTGAATGAAGACCAATGGAACGATCGGTAAAAGTTAGCATGTTTGTCAATCATTCTTTTGTGGTCGAAAATAACGGTCAGTGATGGATATTCAGTGTCTTCAATTTTCAAAATCGAGCGTGTTCTACGAAGTTGTCATCTTCGAAATCTCTGAACGTCTTTCTAAATTCATAAAACATTGTGAATCCCATCGTTACTGCCTAATGCAAAACGCAATCGATGCGACGAAATTGTTCTAAAAATCAATGCTCGTTATTAAGAAGTGGTTTCCTATGTTTCCCTCATTCGAAGTGAGTAGAACATAATTTAAACTTTTGAATCATCAAGAAATCGTGTAATCTCCTTTATTGTTCCGGCTTTCCGATATTTCAGTGGTTTTTTTAATCACACACTCGAAATACTAAGGATCCTCTCTTCTTAGATGCCATCACTACCAAAGTAATGTTTGAAGCGTAAAGTATGTCGCACGTGTTGCTAATCGTTATGCAATAATTAAATGTATTTAAATGTATCCAATGTGAAACGCGTTGCGTTGCAAAAATTCTATAATATATATACCATGAAGACGAAAATCCTATCTTAACGAGTTTTGTGCAGTTACATTAATTACAAAAAAAAACAGAATATCGTGTTACTTATATTCGTTAAGTAATATTAAAGTATAAACCAGTTATACGCCACCTTGACGACTTAAAAAAAAATCGAGTTTTTACTTTCTTTTTTAAATGATGCTTTAAACAAACAGGAATAATGTACAATAAGTCGCTTCCAAGAAATCGTGATGCTATACAAGTTAATGCAAGTATTTTATTACACATTTTGATCTACGTAAAATAATGAAGCAAGGGTATCCGATAGATTCATTTGAAGAGTAAACCATTTCAGACGCATTTATAGTATTTTCGTTGACGTTTTGAACAGCTTCGTAGTTTGTAGTATGATCTTGTGAAAATAACATTTACACTGTCGAGGTGACGTAATCTCATAATTTATCAAGTTGTGAGGGATGGAACAAATTTCTCTAACGTTGGAAAGTTAATAAAAGAAAGCATTAAAAGTACATCATTTAATTGAAAACAGTAACAATTTATACATGAAACATTGATACACGATATTCAAAGAAACATTCGATGTTGTATAAACTAATTATTCATCATAAGCATGTATGAAACATAATTAACTTATTCATAACTTTGTAAAAATGATTTTTTACGCGAGAAATCTGAGAACGTTAATAGTTCGATCAATTCTTTCCGCGATAAAGTATATCGGTAAGCTTTACTTTACTGTTAATTCGATTTACGTTTAATGCAATATTTAAACAGATAGTAAAAAGTAGTTTGATGAATACGGCTGGGAAGGTTCGTGGAAGCTAAATAAGAATTACTTCTATGTAATAATTCATGTTTTATTACGAAGGACATAATATAATACGTTCTCATAAACCAGGTGATACGAAATCGGTTGAAAACTCTATTATAATCTCGATATTGATATTTGGCATCGAAACACTGTAACAAAAAGAGGCGTTGTTTATACAAATTTATTTACGTAAAGCCTTCCTCTTATTCATAATTCAATTATCAGGCTAATATACGAACAACTATTTTCATCTCTTATTCAGGACTCTAGCCAAAATTTCATCATGATAAAGTTGTGCAAGAAGATTAACGATCTTTTTATACAGTTCGTGATTCTGTTGCTGGTAATGAGATAGTAATTATTGTATCGTTGCAATCACCTTTCCACTGTGATGAATCTAAAGTAATTCCACTACATGATTGTCCTCGATGTTCTGAAAGAAAGGACAATCTAATTACTAATAGAATACTGCAGTAAATCGTTACATCTATATTTTTCTTGATCTCAGTAATATGGTACACGTTGGGTTGCTTTAGAATGTCGTCATAAAACTCAGCCCCGAAAGCTTCTCATCATTAAAACTTTTATTAAATTATTTTGAGCTATATATATTTCAAGTTTTAATATATTTTATTTTAGAATAAGTATGCAAAGAATGTGTATATTACCCGAAGCATGGATAATCCAAACGAATATCTTGCAGGATCAAACATCCACATTATATTGCTTCATACTTTTTCCATTTCCTCGGGTTGTCCACCTATAAGAAGTATTTTCTTGATATTGCATACGGAAATACCAAGCACATTTTGATTTAACTTAAAAATTCTCAGAACACGTTGAGACAATCATTGAAACTCTCATTAAATACTTTTCATCGTGGAAATGTTACGAAAAGTATACCGCTTTCATGTTTCTAAATAAACAGAATGAAGAATAGAACAAACCTTGCGCTCGATATTTCACTGTGCACATAATTCTCCTCGTTGCTCGGGATGTATGCGGGATGATAAGAGCGGATGCGGTAACGCGTCTGTAATTAAAGATTATATTTCAATATTTGCTTCGTTTCATTAACATTTGAATGGTCATTACGTTGGGAATATCGTCAAATGTTAAAGAATTCAGAACGTGCAATTAATAAATACTTTCGTATTTAGTATTTACCTTTGCACTATTCAGTATAGTTCGATCAGTTCTCAACCAGCAGCTGCTACAAGCATCTGTAAACACAAAAACAAATATTAATACTTGCTCGTGAAAAAGAGAGAATTCATTAATCTTTAATCCAAAAACTGACGAATTGATGCGCTTAGTGCATAAGTTAATAATTAATTATCAACAGCTACAAGTTGAAGACAAACGTATTACCAGTTACTAATTATGAGTCAGCTATATGGGACAAACGTATTTGAACGTATTTCATAAACAAAAGTTTGCACTTTAATGCAATATTCATAATAGCTGCAGGATGTACAGACGTTAATAGACGGTCCTTTACGTTCGACGACTGTAAATAGAGACATATTCCAAATGATACAAGTTAAAAAAAAATGAACGAAGATTAATTATTTAAAAGTCTCCAAAAATAGCATTAATAGTTGCTTAATAATATAGATACATTAAACTCTTTATAGGCGCCCAGCCTACGAAATATCAAATGTTAAACATCAAAATATGTAGGTCTTTGTAAGTGTTTTGCAGCAGTTTTGACTAAACTGGCATACATACAGTAGTATCGTTTAAGGTAGCCCATTTCTATTTACCGCCGACAGACCTAGCAGAATTTCCGATACGGTAGCGTAAGCTTTTTTTTGTAAAATTGCAATTATATCAGCCTAGATTTCAAGAGCGAACCCAGACAACCTTTGCTAAGGTCGGTTCACATCGGTGGTTGTCGTGGGTAAAAATATGATCTAGGCTGGTAAATTTATATTCGAAGATTAAGTTCTTGTGGAATCGTGTGATCTATTAATCTCCCGCAATTTCTTACAGGGTATCCAGTTTCAGTGTGGGATCAATAATGATTCAGTGACGTTAACAAAATACATCATTTCAGACTGCAAGTTCTTTTTTCGCCCAGTCAAAGGCTCACAATATTACAGAAAAATTTCACTTCGTTGGTAAAGATTATAAATGATTCGTTTCAATGAAGACAAGCGCAGAAAATGCTGGTTAAATATTTTTATGCAGCATTAAAAAAAAAATGTTTGTCGGTATAGCTAATCATAAATTAAAATTAGCTTACATCGTTCGTGTCGTTTATAATCTTTACCATATGCTCAAATGAATGTCCCACCCGAAGATTAAAGTAGAATTACGCATAATAACAAGTTTTACAAAATCTACTCACCTCGTACCAGTAGATTCATTGACTAGCAGTTTCATTTAAGTAAGCCTATCTCTTGCGATTGCAGACTCTTTCTCCTCCGTTTAAAGGATTCTTGATTAATAACGTTCAATTTATATTTGCATTATTTCGCGATTGCAAGCAATCGCGACACGCTCGAACGTAGTTGCTTTTTTCTTCGACAAGGTATCATCTAAAGGATAAGCCTGACCGTAGAATGGTCTTTGTCATAATTAGTTTAACGGTGTGTTGAAAACAGTCAGAAATAATCCCCTTCGAAACCACTTAGATGCACACACAGTGTATCTCTGCTTATCATCATTTATATCACGCGCATATTTTGTGAAATAAGTGTGCGCACAGCAGGCCTACGAAGGTATTAACATTCGATAAATAAGTGTATTTTCATAATACTCATGGTACTACCAATAAGTAATTGAATTCGCTAAATATGAGATATTATAAAGTAAACAATTATTTCATTTTCGCTACGAGCACGTAGATGTAGATACTCCGGTTGTTTGTACAATGTTTCATGTTGAATTCATTGAAGAGAGAAGGTTCAACATTTTGTGAAGTAACATCATAGATAATACGGGTAATTTAAAATACTTTTGAATGATTGTAAAAAGAAAAACGTACAATGATCATTTGTGTCGAAGATTTCCTGAAAGAAACATGTGATAATATTTGAGTATAGTAAATTAATAGAAAAATTCCTCCTTCGTACAGCGTAGTATTAAGTATACGTACTTAAGTTTTGGTGTGAACTTTAATGTACTTGATATGTTGCAATTTACCTACATCACGAAGGCACTATTATATTCAGAATACTTTCATGTGATTATTTTTACGCGCAGCTTTGTTCAAAATACGTAATTTTAGATATTGTCAGTATAGAAGTCACAGAACACAGTTTTTTTTTAAAGCGATGTGAAAAGAATGTGGAGGATAATTTTATACCATAAAGTAATAATTTTTTGGATGAATATAGCTCTGTTCCTGTGAAGTAGTCGTTTAAAAGCCAGAATATAATCCATAATAGGTTGCATTGTGTCCTGCAGACGTATAATATTCCGAATATTCTCACAAATGAGAAGATTAATTAAATAAGTAGTTCCTACGTATGGATGTATGTAGACCTTTATTCATAAAATTACTTCTTGTCAATTAAGTCCTTCACAAAGTTCGAGTAGCACAACTGCTGACTACTCTGTTGATATACGACTTATTCTAACATAATTATTTTTTTTATAAAGCCTTCGAGTAATGCAGAGGTTGCATATACTCTCCTCCCATGGTGAGGTTCACACCATTACGAACTTAAAAACATGCACGTACGAATATTTATTAATGTAATAGATAAACCTGTCTTTTGGTACAAGCCACCGGGAGCCTGTACACAATTTTCTTAATAGAAAGATAAATTATAAAATGACTGACACGCGGACTCCAGTCATCGTTGAACGCACTTCCTCGCTTATACATTAATTTAATATTCTCTTGTAAAATACAAATCTAAGGGTATGATGAGAGTATATTTTTTTACTCTTGGAAAATGATTGAAACGACAAACTACGAATAATGTAGCATGATAATACAGTAGTGACAAAAAAATTAATATATTATACGTTGCTTCTAATATTTACACTTTCCTTTCCATGAAATAAAACTCCCGAGTAAATTTTCTAATGCGGTGCGTTAGCAGAACGGAATCTTCAAAATGACACGACAAACTTAAGGTTCAGTTCTTCCATTTCTACACACTTTCTTTCTTAGAGAAGAACAGAGTCTCTAGGAAATAAAAAGAAAGGCGTGCCGGTTCAAATATGGCTTATGCTTAAAGAAAAAGAATTATATGCTTTTGTAAGTTTTAACAACACGTCGGGTAGCAATCTTTCGATTCGTTCGCGTTAAAGAATGCCTGCCACAAGTTTACAAAATTCGTCAACGTGTTAACTTATCTCATTACTGTATAAATCATCTGGAAGATATACCCCTTGTACTTAACAACGCGCTCGCAAGTTCATATTTCATGAAACGTTTGGATAACTTAAAACCTGTATAAAACACAGCAGTCTCTTATCAGCAAAATGATGCGCGATATCATCCAAAGTCAGATCCACTAGGAAATATATAAAAAATCGCTCACTTTTTCCATTACTATATATATCCCCTCTTTTTGATTCTGCCTAATAATTTTCCACGAATTGCATTACTCTTTCCCTAAGACATAAAATCACGACCGATGGCAAATGTTGGAAAGATCGCCGAAGAATAGGGAATGCGCACTATCGAAAGAACATAATTCCTTCGGATTCTGACAAATAAAAAAAAATTTCATTATAATACTTCGATACTTTTTTTCCCGTTTCTTAGTAACGTCTCCTCTTGTTGGGATAATCGTCCTGACGATTTCGATCACCGCCACCTTGCCAACGCCCGCTACCACCGCTACCACCGCGACCACCACCCATGTTACCCATATCGACCCTCATGTCCATCAAATCCATTATTTGACCACGATCGTCATTGTAACCCCCTCGGTTACCGCGATCCATATTGTTATACGCATCCATGAAAGACTTCGGATCCTAATTGTTTTGCAGAGCATAAATTGGTTATTTTGAGCGTAAAGTTTTTTTTTTATGAATGTCAGAGTAGTCGAGAAAGTCATGTGTCGATCGTTATCATCCCGTTTATACACGGCGAGCGCAACGACGTTTTGTAGATTTTGGATGTACCATAAATACACATTTCACGGTTCAGGGCGACCATCCACATTGTTTGACAGCAGCACAGGTCATCGTCAATTTTCGTCAAATCACATAGAAAAGAAAGGGGAAAACACAATGTTAGATGTTGCTTGCACGTAACAACAGTTAGTAGAATGGATTGCGTGTGCGTAACACACGCGCTAAAATAAATGATACACGTACAAATGTTATATACACTGCTTTTCAGAGTACGCAGTGTTCTCTTCACACCGATCTTGGTGAACCAAGCAAATGCCCAACGTACGATTGACGACGGTGAGAAACCGTCGAGAGATTGGTATAATACGGTAAAAACAGATTAGAATGGCCTATGTATCGTTCTCTATGTGTAGAATATTGCACACAGCTTTGCCACATAAATTAGTCACAATTCCCACAAATTGTACTTTGTCTAATAGAGGAGTCTAAATATTAGAGATGGGTTCTTCGAAACGTGTAAAAATCACGAAGCTCTTGAAAGCAGGGCTTGAAAATCTCCCAAATAACTGTTACATAAAGGTTCCGGCTGAAACAGTTATAAAGTGCTTCATAACTAAAGTTATAAGGTTCTTCATTACTGTTTTAAGAAGATAAGAACTTTCAGATAAGAAGAAGTATAAAATCAATGATGAGTTTGTTGGATGTTAGCTATCGAACAAGCATCTGTTTGGTGTTTTGCTTAATTACGCTTAACAAAGATTTACGCGAAAATGTTGCTTTCAGTTCTCCTATCTCCAAAACAGGATGAAATTTCGGGAATTCGGAAACCTTACAAAGTTTCGGATTCGAGTTTCGAACCCACCCCTACTAAAAATTACAGACTTCGTACTATCGCGAGAATATAGATAGCAGAATTTATATACATCAATAATTTCCTACTAGTTTGACGAGAAAATGTTTAGATATAATCCCATCCCAAACAATTCCCTAAAAGCATCAGCATTTCGTGTTTGCACAGTAGGTAGAAAATTTATCGTGAGAATACTATTGCACATAAAACATTCAGGGTTTTGTAAGCAGATGTGATAATTTCATAATTACACTGTGATACACTCACATGACCAATGATCCTAACACATATTCATAAAATCTCGTCAGACGGTTCGAGCATTGACTACTTTTGGTGGTCATGTTGCAATAAAGTCTTGGCTGAAGTATAGCATCCAAACTGCAAGCTATTCGGCCAGAATGAAACTTTTTGGACGTTCTTAGGAATGTGGAAGCTAAAAACACGGGTTATGGTTCACGGAAATAATGCGTTTGAAAGATACAAGCGAAAAAATGAGAAAGTTAACTTTGGGCTAAATGAAACTAAAAGTCAACAAAAGCCCGAAATTATTCATTTCCATGAGAAATTACCCTCATTTTCGGCTTCAGCGGCCCAAGATACCTCCCAGACACATTCAGATCAAAAATTTCGCAGTCCAGATATCTCGAAATTCTTAAACATTTGGTTCAGTTATAGCGACAATGTTGCTGGTATTGTGCACGCTCTGAAGTTGAAATATTGATACAAGTAGCATAGAAACTTGATCAGGGTCTCTAAGCATACTTTATATAATATTTATACGACAGATTTGTGCATGCAACGTATCGTGATATTATGTGTATAATGTATACGATATATTCATTTAACAATAATGTTAAAAATCTAAAGAAAGTTGCATTTAACTTTTCCCCTGCACATGTATAAGATCATTCGACACACGTAGTCACGTGTCGTAAATCAGATCAGTGTTGCTGTACTCAGAAATTATATCAAAATTGCATTTTGGCTTGAAATAAAGCTTAATTTGTTACAACACACAACATGCAGCGTTATACGCGTATGTAACAACTTCGTATCGCAATTTCTGAATACAGCTGTAGTTGGGCATTTGTTGGTCGATAATAAATATTTAATTATTACTATGGAACTAAATAAATATAACTTATAAATATTTCGACTTCGAATCCAGATAATGCTAGTTCCATAGTACATAATATCATAATCCTTAACGTAACTAGAGAAAATAGAAGACAGAGTCTCTTGTCTGCAAGCATATGGAGAAACCAATGTGGCATAAAGAATTACTATGTTACGATTATACAATTTTAATAGCCGACACCTAAAGAGTATCTCGTAAAGTGTGTTGCATATACAGCATAGAGAATTTGCACATCTTCGAATTTGATTAGATCGAGAATTTAGAAAAATCGCCTTTGCATCCCTATCGCACATTATCGATAAAAGGATAAAAAAACAATTTCCTAATATAGTAATAGTACTTATTTCCTATTGACGAGTGGAGGATAATTGAAAGTAAATGATAGTTGGTGTATACAGAAGTATTTCATCTGAAATGGGAGATGTACCGTGGTATCAGCACATTTAAACCGTGAGAAAATTATACACACGTCAAGATGTGTTAAATAAGTGCTTCCCACAGTCGTGAATAATTCAAGGGGCTCCCGAGAGACATTCAAATTTTTATGGGAACAGAAGTATCTCATTCTAGGTATAACGCAATTGTTAAATATTTTCTGGCTTAGCGTATTGCACAATAAGAGATTGGATATTACTGTGAAACCTCGACCTGTCGTTTCATATATCGTTCAGTAAATATCCCCCAAAATTTCTAATATTTCTCCTTTTCCAAAGGTGTGTGTGCGTGTGTGGTTTGTTGCATCACTTAGACGATTATTCGAATGTTAAGATCACGGACAGATTTCTCCAAGAATCGCATATATGAAGCCATTTCCGCTACAGCCATTTCCAGTAAAATTGTTTTTACAACCTAAGCAGCATAAATAATGCTACAGTTCAGTAATTGCTAACGATAAGTAAAATTGGAAAACGTGCCACTGTTCCCCGTAATTATAGTTATATCGTATAGTAAACGCGTTTAGTTTACAGTTGTTTAAAGTCCAATGAAAATATGTTTCCTGTCAGGACAAAGTGCAATTTCATTCTCGTTGACAGAATAATGCAAGGTTTTGCATCTGTCCATAGTATGAGAAATATTCCCCTGTTAAATAGAAAATTTTAATGCCCATTGACTCCTCCACATGTTATAGCCAATTAGTTATAAACAAGAAACATACGATACACAATTAAATTCTTGACGAAATTAAATGGCATTGTTGCAGACATTAGAACTCTGCTTTTTTGGAAAGCATGCTCCATGGAAATACTCATAAAGAAGTTCCGCTGCGTATCTTTTTTCGAAAATCGGTAGCTAATAATACTGGTTCGTTTGCCATGCAAGAACACAGATCAATTTTTTCTAAGAAAAAATTCCTGCCTATGTACAGAACGATTTGTTTCGTCGCGCCATCGAATAGAAACATTCGTGTGAAAAATCAAAATTAATTTGGGGAACAACGAAAAATTGCTTTGTCAAGAAAGAAAATAAATAAAATGATAATTAAATGGGATACGTTACCACTGGCATGCTGCTTCCTCCTGTAATGAAACACAAATTATTATTAGTAAACTACTTGGACTACACATTTTTCATATTTAACGTATTTAAAACAATAATCTAGATTCTGTAATAACACGAAATACTTAGATATGTATAAATGCTATAGCTGTAAATAATATACATGAAGCATTCTAAAATATATACCAACATGTTTGAGTTTAATCATTCGCACGAAGATTAATAGAAATGTTAGGTACAACTTCCCTTTAATTACATATTTGAGGATTGAAACTTACCATCCGGTTGGCCATATCCATCGCGGTCGCTATTACTAACGGAATCGTAATTCTTTCCTCCCATTCCACCTCCGCCACCTCCGCGCATTGCTTGCTCCTTAAATATAAATGGTAAATGGCCTTAAGCATTATTAAGATACGTGAATAAATTCAAACACAAAAATCAAACAGTATACTAGGATACCGCATGGCTGCTATATTGCAGTGATAAATGTTAAAGAAAAAATTAACATTAGTAAACGGGGAAATGCACAAATATAGTCCAGCCATGCACGAGTGTTAAAGGGTTACTCCACCTTGACAGCGTGAAAAATGTTATTTTTACGAGATTATTACCATGAAACTATTATTGCGTTTAGAAGAGAAAAAATGCTGGAAATGCTAGATTGAAATCTAATTGAAAAACGAAAAAGCTTTGTGGAATATTGTTTCGGATATTGCTGTCAAATCTCATCATAATCGGTTGATGTTGCTTCCTTAATAGCATCAATAATACTTAGTATGCCCGACCTTTTATACAAGTGTTAAAAAAAACTGCGATTATTATACGGATACTTTTCCTGTAGAAAAATAATGGTGTTACTACAACCAATTTGTCGAATAATTACCTGCATAAACAAGTTGTTTTCTTGCTGCCGTCTGTGCAGCTCCTCTTCCTGTCTCCTTATACGCATCGCCATTTCTTCTTGTTGTCTCCTTCGCAGCTCTTCCTCGCGTGTCCTCTGTTCTTCAGCTTGCCGTTCCTTCATTTCCCATTCCCTCTTCTGTCTCTCGCGGTCAGCCTCGCGCATACGCAGTTCTGTAACACGATGAAATAAATAAAAATACAGAGAATCTAATATATCTAAACGAAAATAATATTTCATACCTTAGATACTTACGTTCCCTTAGCAACTCAGTTTCATGTTCGTAACGTGCAAATTCCATTTGAGCCTCCAACTTTTCTTCTTCCATTGCCATTTCCCTTTTCAATGCCTCTTCTTTTTGTTTGTACAATTCGTGAAGTTGCTTCCACCTCGTTCCGTATTCGTGCTCGAAGCTTCCCAACTGCGCAAATCTTGGTCCAATATCACGAGCCTTGAAAAATTCTGGATTCTTGCGAGGCAAATTCTTGTCCGGGTAACCATCGACATCGTCTTGCTGTTCGAATGGTTCAACGACCACTGGACGCAGAGAACTGTGGTCATAGCAACTTTTGTTATATTCAGTCTTAGTTTCGTTCATCTTTTTTATTGGAGTAGAATGATTTTAAAATAAGAAGTTTTGTGTTCCGACCTTTGGCACACAACACAAACAATTGCATCGTGCTTCCTTCGGGAACTACTTTACTCTTCCCCAACAAAAATTATAAGGCACTTGTTGATAAACTGGCTACGTCAAACAAGCGTGGCGATGGGGTAGTAAATGATATACGTAACAAAGAGAAACTTACGCAGTCAAGAAATAACATCCTTCTGTACACTTTCTCAGGGCGAGCTGGGCTGATGGTTTTCTACAGAATTCTACGATTCCTTCTCCCGTAGATTTCCCTCTGTCATCTACTACAACTATCGCCCGCTCGATCTCGCCGAAGACGCTGAATGCTTTGTCGAGCAATTCGTTCGAAATCCATGGTGTGAGATTCTTAACTTTAATTGTGGAGGAATGGGGAGCGAAGCGCACTTTGAGTGCGCGCCCTTTCCGCATTGTACCATCCAATTCGTGCTTTGCTTTCTCCGCATTTACCCTGTAATCCTGTGAAACGGAAATGATTAAATTGCAGTTCGACGGCATGTGTAAAATATATGGATAAAACACGAGATCATATTTTATAATTGCAGCCAAATGGTATTATCATTACTGTGATCAAACGGTAATTATTTTAATCATTCTACGCTAGAAAATTACAGGTGGAATAACAATTGATATCGACTCACCATTCTGAGAAACGCAAAGTTTTTCTCTTTATTAACGAAAAGCTCCGATATTTCTCCGTATTGTTGAAACATCTGCTGAATCTCTTCTTCCGTGATATCGTTTGTTAAGTTTCCGATGTACAAACGATTACGACCGCTGAATTTCTTCTCCGTTGTTTCTTGCGGCGGTAGATCGTGCGTAGGTCCACTGATTGCCATGATGCGCTCCATCAAACGATCCTAAATACGAACATAAAACGAAATTTATATTACCTCTCCTAAAACGGACAAGAACTCGATAATATCGTAAGAATGTAATACTCACATCTTGTGAACGATTGCCCATGTTTCTATCACCGCCACGGCCTATACCTCCTCTGCCACCGCCACCACGCATTCCTCCTCCACGTCCCATTCCCATTCCCATTCCCATTCCAATTCCAATTCCAATTCCAATTCCACCTCCCATACCACCGCCAATTCCTTCATTTATGGTGTTGTCCATGCCTCCATCCATGGAGTCGTTCATCTTCATCTGTAATATCAAGCAATTTTCTTTTTAGTAAATATTTCATGAAGATTGCGACTTTTTTTTAATTATGTAGTTTAGCGGTTTTTCTCAATTTTGACTAGCGCACTACAATTTCGTTTTAAATACAGTAAAAGATCGATAAACGGGCAAAAAATCGGGACTAAAGAGTGCTACTAATCTTGCAACGCACACGATTTTTCATTGGATACGCACGAGATTACGGGTTCGTATCGGGTCGTAAAAGGTTAGACGGGTTCGGGCGGGCACCTGGAACATAGAAATGTTTCGCAGCAGACGAATGTTCCTAAGCGGGCGATCAGTTTGCGCAGGCGCATAGTGCACCAAATGCCAAATCACTAAAGGCTCGTCTGCTTCTGAACATTCATGTGCTTCGAAACATTCCTATGTTTCGACCACCCGCCTAAAGTTACCCGAACCTTCACCGACTCGAACGAGCGGGCGGGTGCTCGCAACACCTCTAATACGCACGTGTCACATGGCGTGTCAATGAGACGGAGGAATAAAGGGGACACAGAAATGGAGATGATTTCTGTTCACTTAACGTGCAGATCGTCCCACTCAGTTATCGAACTTTTACTGTAACTTTATTTTATCAATAAAAATATCAGTCAGGGAAGATGATGAAAGAACGGCTACCTTTGCAAATTTTGGTAATAATGCAGTTTAACAGATTTCTTACTTTTAGATATATCACCACAGTTTCTTTTTAATACGTTCAATACCACGCTAATTTTACATGGCTGGCCCGTGAGGGCAAAATGAATTTCTGATTATTATTATGCGTTACATATTACAGTGAAATATCGTTTACAACAGACAAGTTGAAGCATTTAATCATGCGTGACGCATTTATCTTACTGGGAGTCACAATATTAGTAACGATAATAATATTGAAAAATTTAAAAGCATTTAAATTTACTCGAATTATGTGTTTAGTAATCTTGGCTTCGCCGGCCACCGGCCACCGCCGACCCCCATCCATGGCACCCAACGTGTTAAATACAGTAATTAACCAAACTAAGCAACTGACTTCTTGTCGAGTCTAAGCTGATCGCTATCCCCATTTCTTTGTTTAACGTCATCGGGCTGAGCGACAGATCGGAGAACGAGAGAGGTGTGAACTCGTAAATTTCGTCCCCTTCGAGAAAAAACAATAACTTGCCCCCCCCCCCCTTAAAAAAGCAAATAGTTGAGCACATTTATCATCTTCCCCGAATAATTTGTGGTTTGGGATATAAAATGAAGCTCTTTAAAAAGAAACTGTAGTGAAATTAACTGCACAACTGTCTCCTTTTCAATTAAAATTTTCAGAATGCAGAAATCTTATGAACTTAGATGATGCGGACCACTAGATTTATCAAATATGAATTCTGCTGGGTGTTTTATTGCTACTGGCATCAAATACGGTACCATCGCAATGCTCGCACGTGAGAACCAATTGGATTACAAATAGAAAGTAATATGGCGTCGTACTAACCTGTAATTTACGCTAAATATACAACTTTGCATTGGCGAAACTTTTGACTTAGTGGATTCTTAAACGTAAAACTTGCATTTTTGGATCCTATTTATCCGAAAATAGCACATGATGAAAGAAGTCGATAATTTGTGGTCTCTTAAAGCGAATTTTAACCTTACTCTTTAGGAACTGACTTGTTTCAAATTTGTGATATTAAACTTTTCATTCACGACTTTATATTTCTTTTAAGCGAGCAAACCAATAGTTAACTAACAAGCTAATAAAAAATTAAGTTTAGCAAGATATATTTAATGCAGGTACATAAATTGTACCACGTGCTATGAAGCCAAGGATTCGCCATCTTATTTTTCGCCGACGCCATTTTGTGCTTGTGCCTACCCTACATGAAAATCGATATAGTATCCCTATATATTTACGCAAGGATTTTAATTATAAAGAGCATTTATCAGACTTTGTGTATAAAAATTTGCCCTATTCTTTATAATAAATGCTGTTCTGTCTACGCATATATATAGTTCTTTTGGATATGCCACCATTTTACTGGAGCACATTAACAAAATCAAGATTATTTAGAATATTTCGAACCACATTTAAAGAACATAATAGCTTTATCATTGTTTTCATGTCTGTCGATATCGATTCGATTAGTACAGTACATTGTAGATCAAAATGAAACTCTTCGTGAACTTAATACTTAGTAAATTCAAAGCACAGATTCTTAAAACCCGGCTGGGCTATTACGCATCAGTTCGCAGCGATCATGGCGGAAGAGAGAACGCTATAAGCGATATACCGATATAAGCGACATAGGAAATATCTTACCGGTCCATCGTTATTTCTGTTTCCTCCACCCATTCCACCGCCGCGTCCGCCAGAGAAACGCGTTCCTCCTTTTCGTCCACGCGGGCCACGATTACCACCGCCACCAGGACCCGGTGGATTACGTTCTCGCGGATTATCATTGCTATTTTCGGTAGCTGCGTTTTGCGATTCTTGTTTCACATTCGGTGACTCGGTTCCGGCCATCGTCCGTTCAAAAGCAAATTTATACTTGTCCCAATTAACAAAGTATCAAGGACAATTTACGTGAAATACGAGTTACCGTTCACGCTCGACCGATTCCAAACGACGTGTTCACTATGGCGTTCAACAACGAAGAGACCGAAGTTGCGAAGTTGGGTACTACTTGAGCTATTACCCCCACTATGATCACGTGACTTCCGGTGCTCAGTGAATGGTTCATTTTATTTCTGATGCGTGGACTTGATTGGTTCGAACAAGCGCCACGTTGCCAGATGTAGCCAGAAGAATTAACCGGAAGTGACATATTTGCAGTTTTGTTAGGACTTTTAAATATGAGTTCGGGCCCGTGGTGCGCTAAGCACTCTGTTCGCACAAGGTATTTTAAAATGTAAGACAATTTGAATTAACGAAGATTAAACTCAGGAAAAAGGAATTTTGAACTGGGAAAAGTCAACTTTATATTTTAATGTACCTAGTTACAATTAACCTCAAAGTTGAAGGTAAATACGACATTGATGGTCAGCAAAAGAATAGCCGCCTTGCCAAAAGAAAAAATGCTCTCCAAAGAGATTTGTCGATTACCAAAACGTACTTAGATGCTGAAAACCAATTTCAATTGTGAATTAATTGCACGACAAATTTTTATTCGTCATTAAAAGCAGTTATTTTTTTTATTAACAAAAGACTTAACACGTTTGCATCGATTTTCAAGTAAAATAAAGGATAAGAGTGAAATTCTAATGTTTCAAACATTCATTTCTATATTTTTATTAATAAATCTAATAGCTTTGAAGATCCCTAATTGATTTCTAATTTTTTTAAACTCGCACTAAACCTCGAACTCTAACCTAAATTAACTTAACCTAACCTCCCCAATTACATTTTCATGATGAATTTCAAACGTCGCACTTCTAGTTTTCGTCATCGCAAAATTATCAACGCCTGGCAAAATTATAACCTAATTAATTTTCATAAAAAATGTTGAGTTCACTTTTTTAATGCCAATATTAAATAATTTATGACAAATCAAAATGTGCTAATTATATACAAGAACGTGTTTACCTTATACAGTATATTTTGTATTATGTATATTTTTGTCATTATAATCATAAACTAATGTATTTAAAAAAGGTAAATGCACAGATGGTGTTGCTGATTTGATGACGTACCAGGCATAATCACTAATTTCAGTTGACTAAAAACTATCAACTATATAGTCGATAGTACATGGCAACTCAATAGTAATTTTGTAATTAGTCAATAGTTCAATTTAGTCGATAATGCCCATCAGTAGTTCATGCTACCGTGGAACTCGGAAGGTTCTTGTCTATGTTCTGTTGTGCTGAACGCGTCAGATCTCTTCTATGTATTTTTTTTGGGCTGGGGGCAGCACTGAGTCTGAATCAAGTTGTTTCTATGGCGTGAGCACTATTTATTCCTCTGTGGTTCAATTGCATTGATTCGTCGAGCAATTGCAGCATATCGCGTTTGTGAGTAATCACAAGAATTTTTGTGAAAAAGTATCCGTCCGGAGCTCTGGAATAAACCGTGCCATATGCATGGAACTTTTTTGATTGATTGAAACTGAACGTGTACAAAATTGTGTAAATTCTATAGCTTAACGTGCGACTGTCATTCGCCCCTTTTATTAACGGATCCCTTGTTTTACGTAGATAATAGATGCAAACATGATGCTCGCCAGAGTGTGTCGAAGCGGTGTTTCACCAAATTTGGTCGGTTTACTGAAAAGTCCAACAAATTCAAAAGCCCTCATCCCGAGGATTCAAACTTCGAGATTATTCGCTAACGATGGACGAAGTGCGTTCGCTAGATCAGCTCGTAGATCAACCACTATTACGGAGCAGGCTGTGGCCCCTGCGAGTGGATCAGGTAAGATTTTGAATTATAGAACGAAATGTGTAAATGCGTAACACACTCGCAACATGATGCAATCGGGTCGGAAATTTAAGTTTCCGGAGGATTACGTTCAAGTACTATACATCGAATAATTTTTGAAAACAATTTGAATATTATAATAATATTCGTAATGATATTAAAAATTTTTTCCCCATCGATAGCATTCAGCATTGGTAGAGGAGCTCTTGCCGCTGGTGCGGTAATAGGACTAGGTTCATTATGTTATTACGGTTTAGGAATGTCACCGTCTGTGGGAGTCATAGATTACGCGAGGTATTTATGCTTTAGCCAGCATTCCACTGTCACTAAGTATTACAAAACACAAAAATGGAGTAATTTCTTCAGGTTATGGCCAGATTATGTAAAGGAGAGGATTCGAACCACGTACATGTATCTTGGTGCATCTGTAGTGAGTAGTGCCACAGCTGCAGCGCTCTGTCTAAGATCGCCAACTATGATGAACCTAGTGACGCGTGGGGGTTGGCTCGCCATGATAGTTAGCCTCGCGTCGCTTTGGGGTAGCTCAGTGTTGTTACACAGTATTCCATACAAGGAAGGGTTCGGCGTGAAACAAATGGCATGGCTACTTCACACTGGTATCATCGGCGCGACTCTAGCACCCTTGTATTTACTCGGAGGACCATTGGTACTTAGAGCTGCGTGGTACACTGCTGGTGTAGTCGGCGGCTTGTCAGTAGTCGCTGTCTGTGCACCAAATGAAAAGTTTTTAAAAATGGGAGGCCCTTTGGCAATTGGTTTGGGAGTTGTGTTTGCGAGCACCGTCGGATCGATGTTCTTGCCACCTACTACAGCTCTTGGATCCGGTTTGTATTCGATGTCTCTATATGGTGGATTGCTACTGTTCTCCATGTTAGTTCTATACGATACGCAAAGAATAATCAAACAGGCGGAAACACACCCAGTTCACGAATACACTTCGCGACCATATGATCCAATTAATAAGTAAGTAATTCGCATTTCGGAATGCGAGTAGCTTTAAGAATGCACACAAAAGCCTATACATTTCAATTAACTTTGTTTCAGCGCGGTTTCTGTGTACCTGGATGCTGTAAATATCTTCATAAATATTATAAGGTTATTGACCGGCGGAGGAAATAGAAGGCAGAAGTAAAAGCTCCCCTTTCCCTGTAAATTGGCACAGTTGTGTAGTTACACGTTTATACCGCGTTTCAGAAACGCCGCGATCTAGTATCGAACGCAAAATCAATTTGCAAGAAATAAGCTTTGCATACGTGAATTATGTTACTAGGTGATACGATGTAAATTATTACCTTACTTAAAATAAATTATAGAACATAAAAGATAAATTGTTCCTCTGTGTGTGTGTGTGTGAGGACGAATTGAAACTTCAGCTGGTAGCGATAAAATGAAATGCAGTTTATTGTCGTTTCTCAAACGTACTATTCGAGAACAAAGTAAGATAGGGCCGCTAAGTTAATCTCTATATTTTACAAATCTAAGTTAGTCACATAATTTTAAATTGAGGTACAGTGAAAGGGTTTGTCGATGCGGTGCGATCGATACTGTGCATAGCGTCGAGGAATGGTGTTGTAGGTGAACAAATAGAATTAATGACGTTCGGATATTTGTAACTTCCGAGTATCTCCGGCTATAGAAGTGTCAAAGAAATCTTTAGTTCACTTAATATTCCACGAACATGTAAGCCTTGCGAGATACGAGTCGTTTCGAGCATATCGCGACAAATGCTATCACGTGGCAAATAAATACATTGGATTATACACGTACGCGTGTTTGCTTACACATAATCGTAGAGAAGGATCGCCCTTTCAAGCTAACATTATTTCTTCTTAGGAAAATAAACTTTTATTAACAAGAAACTCATTAGCAGGCAGTAAAAGTAGATAAATGCAAATAAATAATACAAAATGTATCGTCCGTCTTAATGTAATCTTCGTTGATCAATAGAAATCGATTTTAAATGAGTACATTTAAAAATCAGTAGATCCGAAGAATTTCAAGGAATACAAGAGGAGTTAGTTTTTCACGAACGAATTGTTAAAAGAGCACCTTGGGGTTGTTATTTAAATTTCTTATTGCCTAGTTTATCACTGTTACGTATCTTACCTGATATCTTTCATTTACAGAAGTGTTTTGATTCACCTTTCCGAATTAAAAAACATATTCTCTACACTTGCTTTCTCGTGATTTGTCTTGAACGGTACAATGTATTTTAAAATTGTCCATCTTTTTCCTGTGTTCCACACTATATGGTATCGATAAGTACATTTAAGCATCATTCATACGATTACACGTTTACGGAGTCTGATTTCGACGCCAACGAGGAGGAAGAATGCCTTCTAAGATAACCAGCGAACAGCTGCCTCGCTTGATTGAGTACTCGGAGAACATTGTGTCGGCGGACCATTTTATCGAAATGCATTGCCATTTCATTGTAATCCATCTGATTACGCATAACGAAGTCTCTGTGTTGAAGCAAGAGGGTGATGCATAGGAACATAAGGAACGGATTACCACCGCCGAATTCGTGAGGCGGGGGTAAAGAACAACCACCCAATTGATCCTCGCAAGTTCCCGCTGGAATGAGATTCGTTAACTCTGTCGCTTCCTCGCAATGTTCTTGCACTTGTTGCTTCGTTGGAGTTTCCGGCATCGTTGAATTTCGATGCCAACTTTCCGTCTCTTCGCTATCCGAGGCGGACTCAGACCTGCGCGATTTTATCATTGTTAAATCTACGAATCTATGGTAGAATAATTTTCGGACGATTAATAAGTTTAATTCATACCTGGTAGCTCGTTTCAGCAATCTAATCGGTGTGACAGATTTAACACCATTCTGGTCCTCCAATATTTCGCCATCGTATTCCAGTTCCGCCTGCTCGTCAGGGGTAGCCGGGTGATTCTTCTGTTGCAACGTGTGGAGCGGATTCTCCCACACGAACACGTCCGCAGCTGGGCTACACCTCGCTAACTCCGTGTCCGTTTCGCTATCAATCAATTCGCTTTCTCTTTTTGAAAGAACGCAATCGCATTGTTGGTCGCTTGGCGGTGACGGCCCGAAGACTTGTCGGTCGAGCGATTCTAGTTCCAGTCTTAATTCTCTAGTCATCGAAGTGGTCATTGGAAAGAAATCTGTCGGATCGTCCGGGGAACTCGGCTCCTCTCTCAAAACTCTGATGACTCCAGTCTCACCTGAGACATGTCTGCAATGTAACAGATACTTGAATTACAACGTTAGATTCATCATTCGTTAAAAATATACACAAGGAGTTCTTGAATTCCTGAATTCTTGAACTTTTGAATTTTCGAACTTTTGAATTCTCGAATTATTGAACTCTCGAATTCTCGACTTTTCCAATATTTAAATTCCCGAATTCTTAAAACGTCGAATCCTTTGAATTGTCAAACTCTGGAACACTTGAATTCTCAAATTCTCGAGTTCTTAAACTTTCGAATTTTCGAATTCCCGAGCTCTTGAATTCTCGAATTCTTGAATACCTGGGTAACATTTGAAAATATATCAATTCACCTCAATTCTGCTTCGGCATCGCTCGGGGTTACTTTGCTACGATTGAGGCTCGTGAAGTTTAGAAATTCGTTCAGATTCTTCACTACCCGAGCGCATTTCTTTTCGCCATCGGTCTGCTCGTTATTTTTACTCTGATTGCTGGGTAACGATAGCTTTTCCTTCAATTCCAACAGGTTCACGCGTTTGGATTTACCAGACAAGGAATCTGTACTTAGGCACTTTTCCGTGGATTCTGTGTTCCTTCGATTCTTCGCTGTCGTCAAATCGTTCTCTGGCTCAGAAAACGTCTCGTAAGGAGAGCTAGATCTGCAGATAGCGATTTTCATTTTACATTACCATTTCGAATTTTACTGCGTTCATCGATTCGCGGTAGATGTACCTTTTTGCGTCTCCGTTAGTCTCCGTAGAACTTTGCAAACTGGGCTCCTCTGTGTTCACCGTTCTCCTCTTTCCAGCGGCGGCGATACTCGCGGAAGAACTTTGCCGTCTGATCGCGCAAACTTTCGTGTACGCATTCTCTCGAATATGCTTCACGTTCGGACTCGGCGGTGGTGAGGGCGGTGGGAAAGGTACTTCGGCTAAACTAAGCTCTCCGTTCGGCGGTGACGCTGGTAAAGCGGCCCAAAGAACTTCGAGCATTCTTAACGCGTCGTCTAGGGCGAATTCCCTTTTCATCTCCAACAGAAGCCACCGATAGCAGAACAACAGATCGTCAGCTTGGTGAGATTTTAGATAAGCGTAGAAGTCGGGGTCGTAATGTTGCAAACCTAGAAAAGTATATAGAAATTTTATGATAATCGACGAATTAATCAACGTTTTGAAATATTTCAATCTTCACTTGTTGTATATCTAAATTATGGCTGAACGTTAAACCTTAAGTACCTTCGGCTAAATGGGCAAACTTCGTGGTCATCGCGATTCCATCCAGCATAAAGTTATCCTTCAGCCTCCTCATTAGCGCGCACAGGCATATGTACGCTTGTGCCTCGTCCCTCATGGTAACCAGAAGAGGCGAGGCCAAATCGCTCATACCTTGGCAATAGCTAACGCTGGGATGATTTAAAGCGTAGGTAGTCAAGATATTGAAGAGGCTGGCCGTGTTCTGGTTGTCATCCGAACCACCGTAGAACTTATGATGCCTGTCTGTTCTCAGAACGTCTTTTCGCACCATGCTCGTTACATACGCCAGATCGCCGACGTTCTGCCCCTTTTGCACCAAACTTTTCCATCGTTCGCGAAGGTTTAGATATTCTTGCGACTTTCTCTTCATGTAATCCATTCTTTCGCGTCCGGACATGCCTTCGGGATACACGTTCAGGATATGCTTCCAAACGACCTTTCGCAAACTAGGTTCAATTCCACCAAAATATATAACTGCTCTCAATTCTTTAGGGTGTATCACTTGTCCGATGGGATCCAGAAATTGTCGGAACTCGGCGTCTGTTAGTGGTTGCCTTGGTGGCTGAACGCTTTGCTGATGCGACGATTCCTCGCCCAAGTTACCTAGAGCACGTTGAACCATGCTCAACGTTCTCTCCATCTGTGAAAGGAATGCTTCGTTTCAAGTAAGAAGCAACTAATGCGCTCGAACAATTTTTAAAAATTTGTTTTTTATTCCTTCAACGAGTAAATGCTGTGTGAAACTCGAGGGATTTTACAAATATCTCGCTGCACACCCACGAGATTATGGACATTCCATGATGCACCTACTTTGCTTCAAGCGTTCAACGAATTCAAGAATTCAAGATCATGAAATCAGGAACATTCAAGAATACAAGAACTAAACAATTCGACAATTCAAGAGATCGGGAGTTCTAGAGTTCGGGAATTCAAGAATTGGCGAGTTCTAGAGTTCGAGAATTCAAAAATTAGACAATTCAAGAGTTCTGAAGTTCAAGAACTGAAGAGTTTGATAATTCACGAGTTTGAGAGCTCTAAAGTTTGAGAATTCAAGAATTCGACAATTCAAGGTATCTAGAGTTCTAGAGTTTGGAAATTCAAGATATCTAGAGTTCGATAATTCAAGAATTATAGAATTGGAGAGATCAAAGATTTGAGAATTTAAAGTATTCGAGAGTTCAAACATTTCTAGGACTTGATTATTCGAGTATCTTGTAACTACTTTGAGTACACACGGTTATTAGTACCCGTGTACTGAATCGTAGGTGGGTTCAGAAAGTAATGATATGTACGTATACTGACCTTATTCATTATAAGACCAGGTAACTTGGGCGTCTTATACGGAAACCCGGTTTCTTGCCGCGTCGACACTTCCTGCGCATTCTGTTCCCAGTAACATTCGCAGTCGCCCGTCTCTCCGAATGGTTTCAGGTTGACTTGAAGGTACAGATACGGTTCAGATGCGCTATGATAAAATAATTATCGGTCAAGACACTAAGAGTTTATCGGTTATCATTCAGACATGGAAAACGTTTATCTAGAAAGTTATGTACCTAATGAACGCCGCGTCCAAGTCCCAATCGGAGAGAAGGAATAAGTATGTTTCGGATCCATAGTCGTCTATTGCTCGATAAGAGACAGTGAATTCTCTGCAAAGATTAGGGAGGTTAAAAAACTATATACAAATTGTGTGCAATTAATTGTACAATTGTTTCAGGAAGCAGATGTGAAATCTCTCATTTTTTATTTTTGCCAGAGAATCTGTGAATAACTTATGGAAATTTTCGCCACTTCATTCTGAAGAAACGCGCGTTGTCCAGTATCATAGATAAACGCTAATCTCCGCGAGTCCAACGCGAATGGACATTAGCCAAATGTTCCTGCTTCTGTTTGCCCTGCACTTGATGTAATACGCTTGAGAATTATTCAGTGTTAACAATAATACTATCTCACCCCTTGATGTCAAACGCTTTGATGAGGATACTTTGAAGTACTTCAATGGACGTTATCTGCGGGTCCACGCTGAACTTGCGATACTCGGGCTGGTGTCTGGTCTCGCACTTCTGCACACAAATGCGGTCGATCATTAATGAAACATTATTCATAAAAATACCAAATTACATAATTGATTCGAACTTAAAAAAAGGATGAGATTTATCCGAAAACAGGCTTGAATAAATTGCTTCCGAACACTTTCCGCCAAGTGCAATCGCACACTAATAGATCTACCTATAAAAAAATCTAAAAACTTGTTAAACAATATTTCTAAGTACCGACGCAATTGCAACATAATTCGACATGTAGTTTTCTTACAAAAAAATGTCTAAGTAAGTCCTAAGTTTTAAAGGGATACAGGTAGACTGACCTATTAAAATATCGCAACAATCTAGAGATTTGTATGGGTCAATCGAGACCCTCCAAGTATTAGATTTAACTCGGAAGCCCCGAAATACGAAACAGAAATTGATGTAACACCGTGCTATCTCCATTTACGTAAGCTGCCGATTTTGCAAACGTTTTATGCAACTGCGACTTGAAGAATTTGAGAATTCAAAAATTCAAGTATTCGTGAATTCGAAAATTCAAGTACTCGAGCATTCAAGGGTTCTAGAATTCAAGAATTCGAAACTTCAAGAATTCGAGAGATCCAAAGTTCAAGAATTTGAGGATTCAAGAACTCCAAATTTCGGGAATGCAAGAGTACAATAATTCTAGAGTTACATAAGCCGTCGATTTTGCAAACGTTTGATGCAATTGCGACTTGTTGGGTATGAATTTAAGAATTCGAGAGTTCGAGATCTAAAAAATTTGAGAATTCGAAAATTCAAGTATTCATGAATTCGAAAATTCAAGGTTTCTAGAATTCAAGAATTTGAGAATTCAAGAACTCCAAAGTTCGAGAATTCAAGAGATCAATAATTCAAGGATTCGACAATTCAAGAAGTATTCGAGTGATCAACAGTTTTAGATTTTGCGAACGTTTAATGCAATTGCGACTTGGGTATGATTTCCTGTGTGCCCGGTTAAACAAACCTGATCTTCTTCGATAGAATATTGCTTTGATAAATGATTCTGCTTTTAATAGACTATCGTGCATATCACGAAAGCCTCTCTGTAAGTAACTGGCTACGGATCGATACGACCGAATTTTACCTGCAAGCTAAACGAGCCACTTATTAGAGATGAATTCATAGAATTGGCAAACGAAATAGATATTGAAGATCTGGTCGCCTTCATGGGAAGGAATATTGATTAGAGTGCTATTTCCATGTAATATTAGCTTTGGGCCGTTTTACCGATGACAAAGAACTTGGGATTTTCTTTAATTCTCTCTCCCCATCATGTGCTTGGAGATTTCGCGTTCTAACTTTAGATTCGCGCGTGGATGTTTTATTTAGAGCGAAACAACGAACCAAATCGATCGACATTAATGTATCGCGAAGCATGCTGCTCGCTTTAATAGAAGTGACGGGCAGGATGAGAAATACGACTGCACAGTTTGTTGCTTTGGAATCCAGTGAATTCTGCAGTTGTATAAGTATTGGAAAATGTAGTACCTACATATATGATATTACAATAAGGGCAATGGTCAAAGTAAACTCTTGAAAGTAGAAATAAAAGACAAAAAAGTGGTCGAAGCGGTGGAGACGTTTAAAAAACGTTCTGCATTTAAAAGTAGAGTTAAGTTTTAGTTCGTAGTTAAACACTGATACATTTGTTATGTTAATCTTTTCTAATTATAATCAGTTTAACTCGAATGGAAAGCATCAGCGGTCCAGTTATATTAACGTTTAAGTCCATTGCAATTTTCTGAAAATCGAACGAGTCTGGTGAGGAAATATTACCGCATGCGATGCGGTTTGTGCGGTTTTACAGTCGAATAGTTGGCACCCTCGATATGTGATACAACGGAACTCTAAAGCGTTTAAGGGCCATTCAAAAATTCAAGAATACAAGAAGTAAAAAATTCGAGACTTCAAGAATTTGAGAATTTAATAATTTCGGAATTCGAGAACTCAAGAGATCAAGAATTTAAAAATTCGACAATTCAAGTGCTCTAATGTCCGAGGATTCAAGAATTTGGGAACTCAGTTGTTCAAAAGTTCCAGAGTTCAAGAATTCAAGTGTCTCAGTGTTTGCTAATTCAGGAGTTATAGAGTTCGAGGATTCAAAAATTCATAGAGGTCTAGAGTTTGAGAATTTAAGAATTCGACAATCCACTTAGTTCTCAAGAATATTTCGACAATGGTTCTAAAGTTCCAGTATTCAAGGGTTCTGTAGTTGGAGAATTGAAGACTTTGAGAGTTCTAGAGTTCAAGAATTCAAAAGTTCTAGAGTTCTAGAGTTCTGGATTTCGAGGATGCAGTTAAACACTGATACATTTTTTACGTAAATATTTTCTAATTGTAATCATTTAAATTAAAATACAAAACATCGGTTATATAATCAGTTATATCAACCTTTAAGGCCATCGCGATTTTGTTGAAATTGGACGAGTCGTGCGTGGAAATATTACTACTTGTGATGCGGTTTTAGGGGAGACGTCGCAGTGGAATTGTTGGTAGTCTCGATCTGTGATACAATGAACTTTAAAGCGTTTAAGGAGGCTGGTCATTATCTTTTTATTGTAGTCTCATCAAAAACGGTGTAGAAGAATACATTAGCAAGTAGTTCATGAATTTCAGTTTTCATTTTTTATGAAACTCTCATTTATAACCTTCGTTCTTTCTATGAAAAATTGCAAACGGTCAGAGTTCTGAATTTTTAATGAATGTGTATTTAAATGATTTTGAAGAGTAAATAAATCTTGGTTCTTTCACATTGACGCAGTTCTTGACTGAAAATTTCTGCCGCGATACCAAAGAAATATTTTGCGGAGCGCTGAATCGAATAGCTACGTGTTCTAATTATTATTTTTACAGCACGCTGGCTGCTCCAATTAGGAAACGCAAAGAGTCTCCGTGCAATGTTCGCTTTCTTCACAGGAAATCACGTAAAATGTATGACCAAAAACTTTCTGAATACGTTTGGTAACATTTTGATGCGGTATGGTGGCGACAATTTAAAAAAAAATCGGGTTTGTTTTATTACCTACTGGTGTTGATTGCAGAGAACATTGAGAGCAGCATTGGGCTCTACATTTTTTTTGTGCACAGGGAGAAAGGACGATGAATAAATCGAGAGTTCCAGACTTCAAGAATTTGAGAATTCAAGAGTTACGAAGTTCGAGAATTAAAGAACTCGGCACACTGAGAATCGAGAATTCAAGGATTCAAAAATTCAAGTATTCGAATAGTCAAGAGTTCTAGAATTCAAGAATTCGAGAGTTCGATACTTCAAAAATTTGAGAGTTCAAAGGTCTCCAAAGTTCGACAATTCAAGAGTTCAATAATTCAAGGATTCGACAATTTAAGTATTCGAGAATTCAATAATTCGAAAGTTTCAGTATTTAAGTATTCAACTGTTCTAGAATTCATGAACTCAAGAACTCGAGAGCCCGAGACCTAAAGCATTTGAGAATTCTAAAATTCAAGTATTCGAGCATTCAAGGGTTATAGAATTCAAGAAATTGAGAGTTCGAAACTTCAAGAATTCGAGAGATCAAAACTTCAAGCATTTGAGGATTCAAGAACTCTAAAGATCGAGAATTCAAGATTTCAATAATTCAAAGATTCGACAGTTCAATAATTCAGGGATTTAAGTACGTGAATGTACAAGTATTCGAGAGTAAAAGTACTCGATAATTCAAGTATTCAAGTATTCAGGAATTCTAGAATTCATGAATTCGAGAGTTCGAAACCTAAAGAAATCGAAAATTCAAGTATTCGGGAATTCGAAAGTTGAAATATTTGAATATTCAAGAGCTTTAGAATTCAAGAATTCGAGAATTCCGGAGTTTGACAATTTTGCGCCATTCTACGAGCAACGATAAAAAATCATTGAACTGAATTGAACTTTCATTGGAATAAAATGTAGGATGCAGATAAGTGTCAATTGGTGTCGATCGCAGAGAATGCAGCATTGAGTTGTAAAACCAGCCGTACCTTCACTTTGACCCGCACGGCCTCTCTAGGGCAGCCGAACATGTCTGACGTTGATGTGCAGGCTGTTTTGTGCGCAGGGATAAAAAACGCTGAATAATTCAGGGCGATTCTAATCTCGGGAACATCTGCGTTTCCTGGAGGATGTTCTCGTGACACGGAACGAAACTTGACATGTTTGTATCTGAACCATTTCACTGGGTTAACTCGTTTCATGCAGCGCAGAGCAATCCAGTTTGGACATTTCACTTTTTCCCGAGTGGAGCATATTCGTTTCCGTCAGGACACTGCTGCACCGCACGTTTGTCGAACTGGGGCTTTCCTACACGGCACCAGCTGACACTTGGCTCAAAGAAACGCAATCAGGATGTTAATTTCTGAGGATCGTTTCGCGCCTTCCTCGGAATTCGATTGCGAGGATCCTCCGTCACCGTGACATCGTTCTATACACTGTACCGCACCACACCGTGCTCACCAGGCTAACGATTCCGGACCCCGTAAGTCCCTCTTTTTTCGCTAGAAAAATTCACTGTCACCGAAACGAGCAGAGGGGAGCGAGCAGCTTTGAAACGTGACGAGCGGAACAAAGACGGATGGAAACGGCGAGAAAAATTGGCGTTACGTTCGCGCGAGGAAAGAGAGAAGGAGGGAAAATGAATGAAGCGAGAGACTTGAAGTGAGACGCGTTCCAATCTGGGTTGAACTTACTTGCAGCTCGTATCGATTAGTCTCGACCACTGTTGCCAGTTACCTACCGATTCACAATATGGTCGATCGATCTCTCGACGTCTGATGTATTGCAATCGAATTCTCATTTAAATGTCGCAGTGGGCTGCTCGAAAACTTTTACGATATCAATTTCGGATCTTTCAGCTCCCATATAAGTTCTATAACCGTTATCTTTTAAGTTCCATATGAGCTTCACAACGGTTATAGAACCAATTCTTATATCGATTCTACGGAGTTTATTCAGATTTTACTAAATTTTTACTAAAATTTTACTTTTGAATTTTGACAAAACTGTTGTGGTTGCTTTTTTTTAAATTTCAGTTAATATAGTTCTTTTTAAAGTATGGAATTAAATTATAATTATTAAGACACCTTATTTGAAGTTTGTAGAAATAATTTACCTACCGAGTTGACTCATTGTAATTGTAGCGTGCAGACATCTATCAAAGTTGCCGTAAGTTCTCTGAACTGTTTAAGTATTTCACCGACGAGGTGCAATTAAAAACTGCCAGCCCCCCCCCCCACCCCTGTAAATTGCAGTACCAGGAAATGGGCATGGGGGCCTGGGCTCCGTCGGTAAATGCGTTTGAGCAGGGTAAGTAAATGAACGAGTAGGTCGCTTAATAGATAAATATAGATCTCTGATATTATCCATTATACACAGTATAATATACATTATATACTATTGTATAATATATGTATATTATACATAGTATAACCGCTTCAAGGTATGTAACACCGACGAGAAACTATTAAATCTTACGCCCTCTTGAATATACATATACGGCTAAAATCAGAAACAGAAACTGAATGACGGAAAATACCTCGTCGATGTAACGAGCAAACTAAAATAATTAACGCTACAATTTGCCTTGTTACATTATATTATTAATATTACCTAATATATAATAATAATACCACTGTATTAGACAGATTCCCTAACAAAACGGACTCCGAACGCCGGCTTATTTGGGGAGATTTTAACTACCAAAAATTTATTGTTATACTAAGTAACGACTTGTAAAACTGATTACACTGCTACAAAATTCCATTATAGACTAAAAAATGTTCAAATTCATTCATCACGTGTCGGATACGTGCAACGCGCAGCCAATTAGCTTAATTATTCGCTATATAATAATTAACACTAGGTTTACGGACCTTTTTGTGTATCTGTTCTTTAAAAAGCAGGTATATCATATACAAGTGTTTGAAATTATAAAGTCCTGGGGAGAAATGAACTAGGATGTGTGTAAGTATTATTACATCAATCAAAGTTAATATAAGCTGCCTAAAAATAATGTTTATGACTTCTACAACTTGGAATTGACGCGTTCCGTAAACCACTTTATCAAATAGTATAAAGACCCGTAATGTATGTAATAACCTTGTATCCTCTTCTTTGATCACCAAATGATTATCTTAAAGTTTCTGAAACAAATACTAACTCGAAATGGTTAATAACATTTCATCAAAAATAAGCTTTAAAACATTGGACATTTGATTGATGAGGCCCAGATTTTGTTCCATAATTTACCATCCGTCTTTTAGTAATACTCTTTGATTGGCATGGTATATTATACTTTCGAGTCTTCGACGTACTCACATTTCTTTAAAATACTTGAGATTTTATTTAGAATAATTGGAACCACCAGCGGATCTGTAACAATCTCGTACACTAGATTAGTAGTCTTTCCAACCCATCCTCAGAAAAAAAAGAAAGAAAAGTTGCGGCTGAAAGATCATATCTGAAATAGACCAATCATTTTATATCGACACTTTAATAAATAGACTGCGGACTTTCTTGCATTTACAGAAAATTTAAAGGTGCAAAATTCCGCAGGATGCACTTAATAGGAATAAATATACAAATTATTCAAACTATATAGTGTTTTATAATAAATGGTAGGCAAAATAATTCCCCGCCAAAGCTCTGCTTTTTTACTATATTATACAAAATTTGAATTTGCACAAAAATCCGCAGTCTATTAATAACAATATGACAAATCGGTAATTGGATTTTGGCCAAGGTAATACTTTTTTTCTCTACCTTTATTAGCAACAGCATTATACATACATATTTTATCAAATTTAAAGCTACGACTGTCTTTAGTAGGTATTTTAATCATAAAATGAATCTGACATCAATCTCAGCATAGCAATACCAGGACAAACCGAGAAGAAATTTGATTTGCATAGCTTATTTTTTAGTAAACGGATAACTTTGCACAAGCTACAATAATTTGATATAAACCTTGTTTAATGAAACACTCATAATTGAGAGTAGTCCCGTTTCACAGCATTTATTCTGCTTTGCTTGTACGAAGAAGAAGCAGCAGACGATTACGCGAAAGCGAGATACAATACTTCTATTATCACCACGGCCAGTCCCAACTACAATCAAGAAAATATTTTTTGCAATGATTCTCATGAACATGAACGGATATCGAAAGTGAATTTCGGTTTCTATACAAACAGATCTGAAACATTGCAGCAATTTACTCTACTAAAAAAAAAGTGAAAATAAAAGTACAACGATTGAAGCAAAAATCTAACAACAAAACTCTATCAACGAACAGTCACTAGTACTGTGTCTATGAATTGAATCTACAAATTAGATATATTATACAATCAAAAGATTATCAGTTCTACAAACTTTAATTAAAACTCTATCATTGATTCTGGTTCGTAAAATAAATTAAAGAGAAATTCAAAGAACATAATATGATATTTCACTATTTAAATGAAATTTTGCAGGTGAAACGTGAAATAACTGTACTAGTATGGCTAATCAGATATTCAAGTTGTTAGCAGTATTTTCAGCAATAGACGATCGAGACAGAAGAGGATGCTGAAAGAAAAGAACAATGATTAAGAACAGGTAGCCAGAAGGACTACCGGCGAGTCCCCTCGATCAAACCGTGAGTAGGAAATTATCTATCTTTCGCAACACTAATTAAACGCGAGTGGTGCTTCAAATATCAATACCAAAAGGAAACTCTAATACAAAAAAAGAAATATTAGCAAATTTGCGATTCGCGCAACACTAATAAAATACTGACTGTATACTCTATGCACCAATCATTTAATAAAGTGCAACTATAAGGGGGAGTAGCCGTGGCACTTGGCTGTCGGTGATAGTCCATGTGGCTCAGGAACGTGCTCCCAAATAGGAGCATTTGTGTTTCCAACTCTAATTAAAAACGCGATCTTTGTTAAGTGAGTGACTCTAATAAAATAATTCAATAAAGTTGAACTGATAATTCTCTGAGAATTTAACTGGAAGCTACTATACTATTATCTGAAAAAAATTAGATATGATAAGGAATGGGCAAATGCAGTTGCCGCAAGGATTAGAAGCTAATACAAAACTAAAATCTGAGAAGAAGAAAATTGTAAAAACAAACGCGATATTTTAGTCGCAACGCTAAATCAAACACAATTTCTATTTCATCGCAATTTTAGGAAAAGCCGTGATGAGATTTATGCGCAACTCTACCTAACGAAAACGCGATATTCATATGTGTCGCAACTCTGCTGCAAAACCGAAGAATTGAAGGAATCGCAGCTCTACTTAAAAATCCACGAACTTGTCCACAGCTCTAAGAATACGCGAAAATCAAATACCTCGCGACTCTAATTAAAAATCCGAGTTCCATCTCTCGCAGCTCTAATTTAACCCGTTCTCAAATTTTGCGCGACTCTAATAAAAACGCGATTTTTGCCCAGGTGTCGTTGGGCCGCACTGGGCCAGGCTAAAAATACTACGCATACAGCTAAATCAAGAACAGTGACAAAGTAGTAAAAGAGAATGACTCTCCATTCTTTATGAGAATGGCGAGTCATTAGTAGTTGCCCTCTTCGATGGCAGTTTGCCGGGCCTCTTCAGCGTTTCGCGTCTTCTTTTTTTGCGAGCACGATGAACCTGGCGGTGTTCGTAATTCAATTTCGAAAAAAACTTTCCTCGCGCCCTGTACCGATGTCCTGAACTAATAGTAACTTCTAATAGAATAATTACAACTGTTTTCTTAATAAAGAGATTTAGCGACTATCGATCGCGTAGGTACAAATTTTAGCGACAGCCGCGGGCGAAACGATTTAGCCGCGGCCGTGAACGAAACCATTCAGCGACGGCCGTTGGATTGTTAATCGAATTACCTTCCAATAGAATGCACGTATTCTTTAATTGTCGCAAAACTATTTAATCTATCCCCACGATGTTAAAGCAATTGCTAATTAATCGCGCACTACTCCATTGAAACAAGTAAATGTTCGTACCACTCGGAGGTGAAAAATGCTCTTACGAACTGTGAGATAATTGTAAAACAATGGAGAATTCTTGAACGTGCGGGGAACGATAAATAATAAGACTGCAGAAATTGTGCCGGGCGAAGATTCACAAATCCGGGAGAGGTGGAGAATTGGCCCATGACTTTGATCTGAAAAAGCTAGGTCAGCGATGCAAAACAGTCGTATTTCTGATCTACCAATCAGATCTGATCGACTACACTTTTGACAATTTCCATACGATTTCGTCACGTCTGTGGTGAAAACAAAATTTGAAAGATGTATCGTGAACGTCCACCACGTAGAATTTCCTTTCTTCGAACTGTATAATTGTAAGGTGAAACTAAGAAAATAAATTGCTGAAAAAGCTTTTGAAAAAATACGGTAAAGTTGGAAAATGTCAAAATCTGATATTTTATAGTACCCGCGTTGCATTGTGTTATATGGATATTGAAGTACTTCGTTTCCCCGGCTATATTTAACGAATTTTATGGCTCGATTCTATGTCACGAAGCGCAAACAGTAATGTTCTGGCGATTAGCAACATAAAAGGAAGAACACGCGTCGAAAAGTATAATGAGAATGTATTAAATTTTTACTAACTCAAAATTAATTGTTAACTCAGTTGTTTGTAGAGTGTGTTGGTGAGGTCAGTGAAAAAAGTAAAATCGCTCCTGCATCAATTGCGACGAGAATCCCCGCCTCCTTCAAATGATATTAGGCATATATGTATTATACTTATTAGTTTTTATTCAACAATAATCTTAAGACTACATAAAATCGTAGCTATCAGCTCTATAACATTTACAACATAATTGGTCAGTTACGTGTTAGATAATATCGATTGCTCAGGTCACACCACGTCGAGGTTGCTACGATATGTACACTCCGTCCACGAGTCATCGAGCATTTACTGGTTTTCAGCTAAATAATTAGATGGAATTATACTAAGTGTAAGGGCTCATGCACGGGAGTACGTGACCCTAAATAGTCATCCATTCACTGCAGAAATGATAAAATACAAATGTAAGTGAAGCTACCTCTAAACGCGAGCAAAAGGAGGAGATATTTGCCCTGCTAAAGAGAAATCGAGCTGACTTTAGGTGATCACGACCCTCCCGGCATCGAACAAATATTCTACATACTCCCGAAGCAAATGCTCCCTTGACATGTCCCCAAGAATGAGCTATCGCTTGATTAATACAAAGCGATCAAGAGTCTTGGTCCCGAAATGCACCTTTCGTACCTTCACCCACCCAGCGGGCCTTGTTGCGGGCATTCTCCATCTTCCCGGATATTAGACGAATTCGTTAGACGAATCACCCTATGGGCGTCTTACCGAATAAAGGTGTCCCACACTGCACCCAGGTGTAAAACGAATCGAATCATGCACATAAGGCAAGACGGCATGCACCACAGCAAGGACGCCCAGTTGGGAATCCGACTGGGTCGCCAGTCAGCTACGTTGCGTCCAGTGAATCTCGCGATCAGGATCCCCAGTTGTTCTGATGCACAAAGTATCTTATTCCTGTGATTATGCGTGAGTTTGCAAACAACCCAGAACCGCTCGCGAAATAATTAAACATTGAAGAAAAAAGACTAATCGCGAATTCGTACGCTACACTAATGGCGAATTGATTACAAAAGATAAATTATTATTTAAATTAGGAACTATGTCAATGAATGAACCTAACCTAAACGCGCTTATTTCATTGACACTTATACTAAGTATACTTTACTCATTCCTATCACTCTAAGAAAAACATAAGCTTATATACTTAAAACTAAATACATACTTAATTATGACACCACACTTCACGCACACGTACAAAAACAGAGCAATTCTCTTAAAACTAATTTACCGTTGAATTGCCATTTAAAACAATGATTTAATTCGCGATTGAACGCGCGAGGAAATCTGGCATTGACTTAGAATCAAATGATAATAAATCGATGTCAGATTTCCTTTCGCGATCCCGGGCCTGACCACTCTTCACTTGGAAATCACTCTACCTTCCAGGCTTGGGCACATTTTATTTGGAATTAAATGAAAAATAGCAATTTCAAGTAATGAATGTTTGCGACTAATATATTGCGTTTGTTTAGATAGGGCCTCTGCTTTCTTGAAACAATGGAATGAAAAGTTATTTCATCCAATAAGCAAATACTAAAATTATTTTGAGAAAAATCGTTTTTATATAAACTAAAGTGTAGCTATTTCAAAATAATATCTAGCTAAATAAACAAACTTCCAATGAAATAATGCCTAGGCCTTTTCCATTCGCACTTATACAAACAGAGCTGTGGTTTTAAAGCTAATTATAATTTAAAATAGTCGTTGCTCGCTCTATTCGTACTTAAAATAGCAGTTCAGTGGTCTTTTAACTAAATATGGACATACGCAAATGTTGGGAAGTTGGTTCATTGATGATGATGACGATGGTATCTAATTGTAGAAATCGTTGAAATTATTCTCACTGAAAATGATTAACGCTCGAAAACAATTGTCCTTATATGTATACATACGCAAAGTACGAAACCGCACTCCATTCACACTTAGAAAAGCAATTGCGGCGATAGACAAACTGTTCGTATGCAAGGTAACATTCAAACTTGAAATCTGAAAAATCTGAAAAGTTAAGAATAATAATCTCAATAATAATCTGAAAAATAAAGAATACCTGTAAACAGAGGCTGCGATTTATTATAACCTTGGTTGAAGTAAATGATTAGAAAATAATTTCAAAAACCGTGGTCCACCAACATAGACGATACGATAAAAACACGATCAAGTAAACAAGAGGACCATAATTCTGAACATTTATTTAAATAAAATTCAGCAGCTTTCATAGGCTCTAGAATATGTAATAATAATCTGAAAAATAGAAAATTGCTGTAAATCGTCGCTGCGATGTATTGTATCCTTTGTGGAAGTAAATAATTACAAAACAATTTAAAAAATCATGACCAATCAACTCAGACACTATACAAAATACAAGTGCGATTAGATAAACAAAAGTATCATAACTAGAATTCTATATTAATAATTTTGAAAAGAGAGAACAGCTGTTCTCTGTTTTATTATTACATCTTTGATTTAGGTAAAAGTAAAATAATTCAAATAAAAGCAGAGTAAAAGTTGAAATTTGTAAGAATAATTTAAGTGACAAGACAAACATTAATATAATAATAAATAATATGTAGCAACTGATCAGTAATCCAGAATAATAATAAATGGAAAATTCAAGAAGCATGCGGCTTCCCGAACATAGAATCATTTCACAGTGGTCAGTGGTCAACTGTTCTCTGGTCAAGTGCCCACTACTCCAAATCCAAAGCCTAAGGTCCATTAGAGCGATAACTACGAAACTAGGAGCTGTTACCCCTTCCTTGGCCGCGATAAAACTAAATTGTGGCGCGCAAACGGGGCCCTTATACAGGGTGTTCTGCTACTGCATGTCAATATTTTAAATAATATTTTTAATAAGGTTGTTAAAGCTTCATTTTTGAATGATTAACGAAAAACTCTGACCAATCCGAGTGCATGCAGAGCGCGCGCTTAGCCGCGAAGGCGTTCAAGGCTGCAGTTGAGCGCATCACGATCTTCTCTCGGCTGAGCGCGCGCTCTACACGCGCTCTGATTGGTCAGTGTTTTTCGTTGATCATTCAAAAACGAAGCTTTAACCACCATTTTGGCAAAGAAAAAAGTTGTTCAGAATTGCCTTAGCAATCACCCCTCAAAATATTGACATACTGTAGCAGAACGCCCTGTATAGTACCGGGTGCCATGCACAATATCCGAACAAATAAAAGTCGCGCTAAAACTATATACTTTTCGTACGTTATGAACTATATTTCATAATTTATACAATTATCATGAATTTATTAATTCATAACAATATCTCGTTTGCAAAATGGGCAGTGATGAGGGATACACTTCGGCCTTTTTATTAATTTGAAAAAATTTAGGCCGCGACAGGGCGTAGTAGAATTACAATTAATAAAAATTCAGCAAGTATATGTATAAACCTGGTCTGTGCTATCTTGCATAGGCGAGAGTTCTCGTCTGCATATCCTGTTCTCTCTTCTGTGGGTTAAAAACATCATCCCACGGTAAAAGAATCTGTACCTGACCAGCAGCTAGCAAAATACTGACTGAATAATACATAGTTCCTCCTACAAGCAGCACGACATAATATAGTTAATTTCAAAACACCAAAAATAGAAATTTTAAAACGAGGAACAAATTTGTAGCACCGACGAGGTACTATTGGATGTATATGTATGTGGATGATTTCTTAAAAATGGAGATCATTGGGGATGCAACGATGTGTGACTTTGGAGACAAAATACGACGCGGCCGTCGAACAGCCATGACGTTCTATTGAACCGGACAAAGTTATTCGAGTAACATTTCAGCTAAAAGTGAAGATTTTACTGTACAACAGGGACAAACGTACTACGAACTAATTTTTGGTTTATGTGTCCTGTCGTATATTCTATTCAGTACTTATTTATGTAATATACTTATTATTACATTTCGTTTAATATTTATATGGGAAAGTTAAATGACATATGTATAATTTCAGTTAATACTTTTATTTCGCCATTGCTCACTAACAATATGTAATTACAGACATTTTAGCCTGTCAAGCACCAGAGGTCATGTTATCCGATAAAGAAATAAATGCATTGAGTTGCCGTCGTCTATTAACAGTCTCAGTAAGAATCAACTAATTTCTTTAATAATCATACATTGTACATATTTTTGACAATTTTGTATCTGTTAAGCACAATTTCTGTTTTAAGAAGAATTATTGCATAAATATAACAGTACTTTCTAATTGATTTTTATTACGTTCTAACATTTCTTTAAAGCGTAATGCGTTAGCTACTATTATTTTTCTTACATCTACAAAGTACTCAAATAATGTGCAATAGAAACTTTCTACAAACTTTGAAAGTTGTACAGAAAGTAAGACACTTCGAGTGTGATTAATTGTAAAATGAAATACGTATAATTAAATATGGATAATGCCAGCGACCTACATTTATTTGTTACCTACGACACTGCACCCATTTACTTACGTCACCGACGAGATTTTCTCTAATTCAGTTTCTGTTTCTTATTTTAACCGCAATATGTTCTAGAAGGCGTCAGAAAACAACGAATTTTTCTGGCACGCGAACTCCCATAAGGCTAGCAAGCAGTCTTTAGTACATCTCGTCGGTGAAGTATTTTTACTGGAATGGGTGGAGGTAAGGTACGTGTCTCTATTATCTACAAACAATAATTTTATAAAGATGGTAACAAACAAAAATCAATGATATATCTAATAAACAATTGTACAAAAATAATGGCAGAACTTCCGACAACAGGCCACTACTAATTTGGCTGAAATTATAATTTTTCTCTTCAAACTTTAAGTACAAATTCTATGAAACTTGTTAGACATTTTTAAATCGTATTTTAGTGTCTAACTTATCTGTTTCATATAATATTAACTACATTAATTATACAGGGTGGGTCAGTTAACTGGAATCACTATGATTACTGAGTAATTGATTGGTTTTGAAGGGGGCATTTGAAGATTAAGTTTGCTTTTTTAAATGGAATTGTATATTTTTTATTGCGTGAAGCATCGCGCAGGTTGTATTTCTGAATAAAAAAGTATTAATTTTTTTCATATTGAAAAACTATTAGTTTGAAAGATATCTTAACTTTAATTACTCGAAGTAGCATAATTTGGAACCACTGCGATAACTGGTAAAGTGGTAAACGAAGTCTGCGTGGTTCCAACGGGATCACACAATGAATTATACGATCTCTTCCTAATTTATGCAAGCGAATTTTAGTACAATTAAAAGTTACATACACAATTATTACAACCTTGAGAATGAGTTATTCGAATACCCTCCCAGGGTGCAGCAGCGAATTATTTTACATTTTCGAACAGCGATCGCTTGCTGTATGAAACGCAAAGCAAGTAGATTTGCAATTACGCGCACATTGTATTGAGCAAAATGTCGTTGGATAATGTGAAATAAACACGATTGTTGCTGTTGCGTTGTTGCAGAAGACAAAATGCTGCTCGACATTTCGTGATCGGCCAACAGAGGAGCAATTGCCACAGACCAGAGTATAGGATAGACTGCGCGTCTTACGAGGTTGCGAGTCACCTGTTCTGAAATACCGACCCTAAGAATACTCGCTAGTTTTCGCGTGTCCTTTAGGCTATAGAGTGGCGACCGTCGGAATTACATTCATTTGCGACCGATGTCAATAGTGAAGGGATCGGAAAACATATTCGTATCGAGAGACTCGCAATTGGCGAGAAATGCGCAACTATGAATGGGACAATCCACGTTAAATAGCATAAAAACAGGCTTGGCATAAGTATCTATCGTGCCAACAAAATATGTAGAATTCTTCCTTTCTGCCCCGGATGATTTAAAGTTACTTAATGCAAAAGTTTTGAAAAATTTCATAAAATGAGGCAACATATGGTTATGTCAACCGTAATGTGTAAGCTATACTTAAAGGTTATATGTACATGCATACATATGTATACAGCGTACATAGTGTTCACATTTACTTACATACATATACAAACATTGTGATTACGTTCATTTTAAAGCTAAAGGAATACACTTTCCCCGTTGCTCAGAAATTTTGTTTGTTATCAATCATTTTGGCAATAATTAAGACATAATTTTTAAACTGTAATTTGGCGTTGTTGCTATTTGGTTGATCACTTTAAATTGATCGGTTTGAAAAAATACCGTTTTGCACTTGACAACCTGGATTAGTTTAACATTTCTCTTTAAAATATGCTTTTTAACATGATGAATCAATTTCGAGAGTGTTAGAAATATTAAGATTTAACGTACGAAATTTCAAAACCAAATTTTTCCCTCGGTTTATTATTAAAACTCGGATTTCGATAGGATAATATGATTATTAGCCAGACAATTAAGAACGTCAAAAGCAAATAAAAAAAACTTAGTACGTGTTCATTTACCCTTCTGCTGCAAAATTCTGAAGAAGACAGAAAACTCACAACGTAAATTGAAAGTATCTTTATTTCGTTCATTACTGCGAAAATACATAAGAGTATAAAAGAATGAAATAATAACAAATTTCTGTTGATAGAAATATATTTATTTGTCAACTTTTTTATCGCCACTGTATTTTCTTGAACCCTGTATAGGATATTAGTTCTGGCGCATAATACATGTTGACATCTGTATCTGAAACAGTTTGACTCTTATTAATGATTATTTTTTCTTTGGAAGACGAAATTCCTAATAACCAAAGACATAAAATATGCACGTATCTTTTATAATTTATAAGATAATGATAGCCTGCCTTTTTTTCATCTTAGTTGCATTTTTACTTCGGAAAGTAATAAAATATAGAAAATAAAAATTGAATATGAAAAATACATTGTAACGGTTAAGGTGTAGTGGAAGGACTGAGCGGAAAATTATGGAGTAGGGACTAGCAGAGCGTTTCGTCCTGGGCCTGCTAGAGGACTCTCGTCAGTAAGGCTACCTAACAGACCCTTGCCTTAGACGTCGGGATAGTAAGGGATAGTCGCAGGATGTTTATATAGGACCTGATGTCGGGGCGAGCACTTTCGAGAGAAAGTGGCAGCTCGCGCCAAATCGTTCTAATGACAGGAATTGGAGGCCGCTAGAACATAATTTAGAAAAATCAGCATCCGTACTTGGCATGTGAAAGAACGTTGAACATACTCCAAATGCTAATACAGGATGTAGAGAAAGCCGTGACAGTTCTTTTTTTTCTACATTTTATACATAGCAGGTCATGTAATATGTAATACATATGTACAAGTTAATTACAAAATTTCTATGTATTTACAACAAAATACTTAATATTCATGTATTACATATTACATACACTTATATTTACAATATAGTATACATATCTACAATAAAATCTACACAGTGTTTCTCTCGCTGCTAGACTTAAAGGAAGTGCCACCCGAAAGTACCGCGGCTAAACATCCACCGGTACCGACGTGCGATCTGACAAGTGGCCCCCAATCGACTTCTTGGTCAACACAAGAGGTAGATTGCGGACTATTTATCAGATCACATATATGTACAATACACGTTGGGTGTATGGTCGTGGTGTCTTTAGTTGACAAGGTGAATGACCTTGCCTTACTACGAGATATATTACTAATAAAAACCAGTGTACTCAAACATGCTCAAATTGTACCAATTTCGAATAACGTCCTCTTGGACTAAAACACAATTCTTGGCCAAGCCATACCGTACCTTTATGAATTTTGACAGTTAAAAATTTATATACCATTCGTTTACGGTGCTCAGCACATTCATCTTCAACAAACCACTTTCGATAATCTTCTGCAACTACACTCAATATAATCGAGAATAGTTTGTCCAATATAAACGTTTCGCTGCGCATTTTTGGATAATACGCGTCAAAAATACCAGAAATTATTCTACGAATTGTCGAAAAGTGTGTTGTCGGAACACACAAGTTTCCAAAGTCCACATTGTGGTCGACTACATATGCCCGGAAAGATAACAGAATTTGCTCGTTACGGCTAAGAACTGAGTTCTTCTCTACAAAAATATCCCGACACCTACGACATTGAGATTTTTGCAGGCATTTATTAGCAACATATCCTGCAAAATATTCTATCGCGTTCGCTTCCAAAGGGCATACCGATGGCAACAGTTCATCGACATTGATGTACCTGTCATTGACGTGCCCTTCATTCACACTAAATGCAGCATCAGCTGTTGACGTGGCTGGTTCACTGTGTGGTATAAATTCTTCCGATACTAATGGTACGTCAAAATCTTCCACGCAATTCGCCGAATTTGGTGCCCGATTCAACCACATTATTAAATCTTTTCTAATCGCGAGGCGTACCGCTTTTACCGAAGGATTCTGATTGTACGTGCCACCATGCATTCCGAAGTACAGAAAAGAAATTCTCTCAACAATCGCTATTCAAGCGTGACGTCAACAAAAACGTAAAACTCTCGTCTCTTAGATCAGGGGGTGGCAAGGTGGCACTTTTAACCCCTCCTTGGATATTATAAACCAATTCACCATATTGTTGAAAGTACGTCTTAAATTATTTTTAACAAGAGTGTAAAACCGCGAGAGCGCACATTTGTTCGGATTGGGGTCACGGGCTGTACGACTATTTAAGTTATCAAACAGGTCATTCAAGACCTGGAAGAAAGTCGCCGTGTGTTGCACGCTACTTGTTGCAATGCTGCCTGTCACGGAGGCGGTGAATAACGCAGCCGATACTCTACTACTGAACACTTGAAGGGCATACTTACATTTCATCCTATCAAACGTGTTAGGATTAACATGTTTTTCGGATAATTTGTAAGCTGCCCTTGTACTGTGTTCTTTTTGCAAGTTCCATAGCGCACGAAAATTGCACCATGAAACCCGGCGCCCATTAATTAAGAAGTCGTGCTTCGATAAATTATTCCGAATAGATTTGAACAAATGTAAGAAATCAAACAAAAAGAAAATTGTTGGACCGTTACGTTCAAAAAAGGGCTCGGAGATCGAACTCGGAGATTTCCTGACGAGATAATTAAATGTGTTGCTATAAACCTAAATGCATGTGATGTAGTATATATATATGTATATATTTAAATCGTTTTGTATTCAACATATATATTGAATACAAAACGATTTAAACATTTTTCGGAAAGCATGGCGACTGTAAACAAAGAAGCCAAGAAATCGGGCAAGAGGGGTGGGTGTATATGGGTACAATGCATGTATAAATTGTATTAAAGTCATATTGTTTACAACATCACATGCATTTAGGTTTATAGCAACACATTTAATTATCTCGTCAGGAAATCTCTATTTTCTTTGCATGATTCCCTTACACCAGAGATAAACCAGTGGCTAATTTATACTTTCTGCACTTCCAACTGCCTTCTGTCATCTGTACAATTTGCTCAATACAAATCTCGCGTTGATTGGCTCCCGCTGCGTTGCATTTCAATCCTCGGAGAATTACCTGGAGTGCTGTGATTCTCGTTTGTTTATCCAAAACGCGTATTAATTAAAAACTTTCAATACAATCCATTGAATCCTGCCTGTACAGACATAACTAAATAAACGTTTTCGCTGTAGTCTTTAGTCGTTGTCGAGTTAGTTAATTTATTGTCAGTCGTGACATTAAGCCGACTACTCTACTTACAAAAATATGTTTATGCCAAATTATGTCCCCCTTCATATAAAACAATTTTTGTAACTTCAATTTTCCATTAAATAAATATAATATAAATAAAACATTAAACTATGTACGGTTAAAAGACATGGCCCATGTAAAGAATTGCATACAAAACGTGAAGTATTTATTAATCTACAGGCTCTTTCTGAAATAGTAAATCGTAAATGAGGAAGCAAGTATTTCACGAACGTTAATTTTTATTTATCCTCATTCATTATTATATGTTTTGTAACCGCCAGTACTGATGCATATACATACATACATACATACATACATACATACATACATACATACATACATACATACATACATACATACATACATACATACATACATACATACATACATACATACATACATACATACATACATACATA